>JASKMD010000017.1:4088806-4144777 GCA_030144725.1 Haematococcus lacustris
GGCGAAGCGCCCTTCACCACACCTGCAGTGGGAGGGCCACAAGACCGTTCCCCCCCTCCCCTCCCCTCCCCTTCTCCCCTCCCCTTCTCCCCTCCCCTTTCCAGTAAGGTGGGTGGGCAAAGCCAGCATTTGGCAGTGCTGTGCCCTCACCTGTGCAGCAAGGGGCGTCCTCCCTCACCTTTGCAGCAGGCTATGACGCAGGGTGGCCACAGCCGGGGGGTAGCCTGAGGCCGCCCACACGTCCAGGTCCATAACCAGCTCCTCGGCCTTGTGGCTGGCCAGCCTAGCGACAGCAGCAGCAGCAGCAGAGGAGGGGGTGGGGGGTGGGGCATTGCAGCAGAGTGTTGCAGCAGCAGGGTCGGGGCATGGCGGCTGGTTGAGAGATAGAGTGGGAGGAGTAGGGCTAGGGTGAGGCGGGAGGGCAGGGACCAGCAGCAGGGGTTGAAGCATGCAGGTGGGGCAGATATTGCATCTTGCACGAGGAGGAGCTGAGACTAGCTAGGGGCGCAGGCCAGTTGCACAGGCCTCAACGGTCAGGGGTCAGGGGTCAGGCTGCCTCGACCCCCCCAGAGTTAGCGGTTAGGCAGCTGACAGCAGGGCTTGATGTGCTCCCCCTGCATGTGGTGCTGCCCCCTATGCCCCCTATCACCCTGCACCTCCACACTGCCAGCACTCTAGCTAGGCAATCCCATGGCTGGCCTGTTCTCAGCAGGGCCCCCCCAGCCTAGCACTGACCTGGTGGCCCAAGCGGCTGGCCCTGGCTGCAGCCGCGTGCTGCGTGAGGTGCCGGGGGGAGGCGGGGGTAGGCCGGGTAGGTGGCTGGGCTGGTGGGCTCCTGGATGGCAGCTGGGGAGGGCAACCTGGGGCAGCAGCAGCAGCAGCGCTGGGAACCCTTCCCAAGCCCCCTTGTCTGACACAAGCACCCCTGCCCTCACTGCCCTCTACCAGCCAGCCAGGGACAGCCAGGGACACAGCCAGCAGCAGCGTCAGGGTCAGGGGCAACCAGCAGCAGCCAGCCTGCCCCAAAGCTAACCAGGTGTACTGGGGCCTAGGCTCCCTGAACACCAGGCTTCATGTAGGGCCTAGACTTCCTGGATAACAGGCTCCAATAACAGCAGCAGTGCTACATACACATCATATGGGTGTATGTGTACTGGGTGCATGCAGTGCGTGCTGCAGTCCACAAACACAGCTGGAGCTGCATACTGCTTGTACTAAACACGCAAGTAACACCATCAGCCATGCCTGACACTCCCTTCACGGTTTTGTTCTGACTCGATTACATTTCTGGTCCTGCCCTCCACTGCCCTGCTGCTGCCGCCCTGGCCTGCCCAGGCCTGCTGCCGCCCTGCCCTGGCCTGCTGCCGCCCTGCCAGGGCATGCCCTGCTGGCCCTGACCTGAGGCGTGGCCTCCACCGCTGCCTGCAGCTTGAGCAGCAGCATGTCCTGGGCGTCACTCAGGGGCAGCCAGGGCGGCAGCTGCAGGGCGGCCACCTCGTCCAGGTGGTAGCAGAACAGCTTGTCAGCACCCAGCTGCTTGTCGGCACAGCAGCAAGCAGCAAGCAGCCAGGGTAAGCAGCACGGCAGGCAGGGTAGGCAGGCAGGCAGGCATGGGTGAGAAGGCAAGAGAAAAGAGGCAGGGGGCCAGCAGGTCAGCATGAAGAGCCTGCACGAGGGGGGCTCGACAGGGGAGGTGGGGGCACCAGGTAGGGACCAGGGGACGAGGGGAGGGTGAAGAGTCAGGGGCGGGCAGGCTCCACTAAGAAGGTGCTAGGAAGGTAGAAGGTGCTAAAAGGTAAGGGGGGAGGGGTCAGAGGGCCAGGGGGCGGCAGGGTCAGGGTTAGGGGAGAGTCAGGGGCGCGTCTGTGCAGGGGGCTAGCTCAGCAGCAGCCAGGGTGCAGCAGGCGGTCTGGGCTAGGTGGGGGGCGGCTCACCTCAGCCGCGGCGTGCAGCCCCACGTCAAAGGTGTTGCAGTTCAGGACCTCCCCTGCTGCTGTGAAGCCCAGGTTCGACAGCAGCACCACGTTGCCGCCGTCCAGCTGGTGATGAATGTCATCACGCAGCACAAACCGCACGTCACCTGCATCACAACACATCGCACACCCTGACACGCAGCTGCCCCTACAACATGCTGCGGCAGGCTTGTCACCCTGCAGCAAACTTGCTCAGGCCTTGCTCCACCTTTCCTAACTCCCTCATTTACCTGCCTCTTCCCGCCTGCCCCTCCTTCTCTGCCCCTCCCTCCCTCCCACCACGCACCAGTATACCCGAAGTCCACCCCATCAATGACTCCGCGCCGCTTGGCGGTGACATAGTTCCCGCTGACCACCCGCAGCGCCGGCTCAAAGTGGATCTCACGCTCGCCCTTGGTGTGGCGGCGGATCATGGGAATGGCGGGCCCCTGGGGAGACCCAGGCAGGCCAGGGCTAGGCCACCACCAGGGCAGACAGTGGGGTCCACCACTACCAGCACCAGGGCACCCCACCTGCCCTGCCTGCTGCGTGGCTGCTGCCAATGCCCTCACTCACTGACTGTGACCTCCTCCCCCTCTCTGCTGCCCCTCCCCCTCCCTTCCCCTCCAATGTGTGTCCTCTGCTGAACTATCCCCTCCTTCCTCATTGTGACTGTCTCCATTTGTTCTCCTACCTTTTCCTGACTACCTTTTCCAGTCCTTGTATAGAACTTTGACATGTGCACCCTGCTGCCCCTTCCCCTCCCTCCCCCTTCATCATGTGCGCCCTGCTGCCGCTCCCCCTCCCCTTATCCCCAGGGAGAGTGTGTGGCCACCCTTGGTGAGGGTGAGGGTGAGGGTGAGGGAGGGAGGGTGAGGGAGGCTGAGGGTGAGGGAGGCCTACCTTAGAGAGGATCTGCTCGCACATGGTGCGGACCTGGCCTGCAGCCTCCACTGCCACCCTCAGCGCGTCGCGGTCCGTCACCCGGTAGCCCCCCACATAGGCCGGGGTGAAGGAGCGCTCCAACAGCAGCGCGTCTATCTGGCTCTGGATGCCCACCACCACCACCACCCGCACTCCTAGGCCTGTGAGGCAGACAGACAGTATGGACGGCCAGCTGTGCTTCATGGCAAGGCTTGGAGCAAGGTCCAGGTACTGGTATTGGGGCCCCTGGTAGAGGGGTATGGTCACGCTGATGCAGCCCCCCTAGCAGCAGGCGCCACCTGGCTGCTCAGTACCAGGAGCCTGGCTGCATGCTGAGCTCAGGCTGAGGGTGTTGGGGTGGCTGGCTGGCTAGTGGCCACAGGACATGTACACCTGCTATGAAGCCTGGCTGTACACTGAGGTCTAAAGATTGAGGGTGTGGGACACACAGCATGTGTGTAAGGCAGACAGACGGACGGACACATTAGGTGCGGTGCAGCCAGCCAGCTACGTTTCATGACAAGGGGTGGAGGGGTGCCATGTGCCAAGTGACCCACCTACCCACACACCCTGTAAGACAGACAGATGGACACACACACACACACGCCTACATACAGGTGTGTTGCAGCCACGCTGGCTATGTTTCAGGACAAGGCTGTTTCAAGAGATGTGCTGAACAGGCCTGTGGTTGTAGCTGCTCTGCATTGCCTGCGAGGTAGCAGTAGGGCAGACAGACTCTACACACCGTGGAGGAGGGCTATGTCGCTCATCACGGATTGCAGTAATGTCCGGTTGCTGGTGACCTGCACGAGCACATGAGCTAGACTCAGTGAGCATTATCGCTCCGCACAACCCACAGCGCTTAGTGATGAGGTTGGCTGCGCGATGCTCACGGCCACTGCCAGCGCACATTGCCTGGGATGACGATGACAAAAGTTCGCGCTCGATGACCCGCGATGTAGGGGGAGGCCTGCCTAAAGAATTGCACGAACTTGGGGAAATCGCTCTTCGTCAATGCGCCTGAGGAGCCCCCATTCACGGGCAACTCCACCTCCGGCGAGTTGCTGGCAGCACGCACAATGTGCACGGGGCCGTGAAGCGTGCTATGAGGTGGGACCAGCTTGCCGCTGTATGCTGCAAGGGCCCAGCTCGTGTCACCCGGCCGGCAGCGCTTCCACTGCTTCCTTGCTGGTCGCTCCTTTATAGGTGCAAGACTTGGCTGCAACCTCCTTGCCCTTCTGCCCAATGTGGGAAAGCATGTCTCCGGCGATATCAGCACGCCTTCGCCCTGGAGCCATGTGTTCGTGCCTAGCATCGCATTCACGTTCCGACTCACGCGCTGAACCCGACTCGCGGTGTGTGCGATATAAGTGCTTAGTGACTTTTCGCGTGCCGCCAGAAACTATATCGTTTTAAGAACGTTTGGATAATTTGGATTTCTGCGTGGGACGCTCCAGGTGCCTTGATGCCTTTGCTCCTATTGAACGTCGCTCCTTACTCTTGCGTTTTCGTTTCTCTACCAAGGAGTCCCTCCTGCCGGGTTGCCAGCCTACCAGTTGCCAGCCTACCAGCTGCTGCTCAGCTGCTGTCCTGCGGGCCTGCTGCACCTCGTAGCCACAAACCGAGAACCCCGTCATGGCCCCCCAGGCTATGAGCTGCACCTGAACCGCACCGAGCTCTAGACGTAAGCAGTCATGCCCACTGCGCATGCAAAGCTGGCCCCATGGTACAACGTGAGTCAGGGTAGGACAAACAACAACACATCGTGTCACATCAGGCTGGCGCCGATGCATACCACCACCTGCCATTACTGGCCCCGCTCGTCACACATCCCTCACTCGTTCCACTACCCTCAATCGTCCTTCCGGGAGCCCGGAAACTGCAGCTCGGCCGCGTACTTCGCGTCCCCCGCCCCGGCCAAGCGCCTCTTGAGGAATGCATTCTCCTCCAGCACCCGGTCGTACTCCTTGTCGAAACCCTGTGACAACACCGCCATGGGCACTACCGCCATACACCCTACTACAGCAGCGGGTCATGGTCAGAAGGGGTCCAGGGCCAAAGGGGGGTCGGGGCCAAAGGGGGGTCAGGGTCACAGGGGTATGAGGGCACCATGGGGTCAGGGCCACAGGGGGTCAGGGCCAGAGGAGTATGGAGGTCCACACACCTTGAGCTGACTCTTCATAGCTGCCACGCTGGCCTCAGCGGACTGCTGCGCCTTCTCAGCCGCTTCCCTCGCCACCTGGGCCACAGCACAGCACAGGGGGGGCTTGGGCCATGAGGTGCACACCGTAGCTGTCACACACCCTGCCTGGCCGCCGCCGCCGCTGCCTGCTCTACCAGCCCTGGATGCCGCCTCCCTGACCTCTGCCGCCTGCTGCCTCCTGCAGACTGCCGCCTGGCCCCTCCTGACCCCCCATGCTTCAGGCTGTGGTGTTTGTTGTTGCCCGCTGAGCTTGTGAGGTGCTGCTGCTTGTTTAGGCAACATTGCGTTGAGGTGTAGAGGGAGTGAGGTGCAGAGGGAGTGAGGTGCAGAGTGAGGGAGCTCTGAAGCATGTGGCGGACCTCCAGAAGCGTCTTGATAGGAGAGAGCTTCATACAGCAAACTGACATGGCTCACAGGCTGCAGCGGCCCCTCTGGCCGTCCTCCCACCAGCAGCTGTGAGGGGCTGCACCCACACCCCTCCCTGAAGTCTAGCGGCTGCTCCCGCCCTACAGCACCCCCAGCTCACCCCCAGTGCTGGGCGATTGGTTGGGGGAAAGTTGTCCTCAAAATGAGTGAACTTTATTACTTCGGTAATAGCTCCACCGCCCGTATGGTACTGCGCTTATTACTTATCCCCCAACAATGTATTCCATCTTCCGCAAACCCCACAGCGGGGTGACAGTCCCATGCTCAGTGGAGGAGGAGCGCTCCTTTCTGCCATGAACTTCATCAAGGACGAGAGGCGCAACAGCCTCAGTGCCAACCTTTCCAGCACTTTGTGTGTGTACCTTGACAAGACCTTCACCCTACAGACGTTCTCCTACAAAGAGGCCATTGATTACTGGATGGCTGGGGCATCTGCCAGGGGCCGTTACCTAGGGCACAGGGGGTAAGGCTACAGCCCAGCCTGTTGCATGCTGACCCACTAGGGCTGGGATTTGGGGCTATGTTGGATATTTTTGCATCCAGGCACTACAAGGGAGTATGCAGTAATTGATATGAACTATTGATATGAACTATATGAACTAATCAAGACACAATTCTATATCTAAAAGTAATAAAATAACCATGTTTCGATGTCTTTTATTACTCTGAGTGATACGTCTTTGGCGAATCGCCCAGCACTGCTCACCCCACCCCACTGGAAGAAGGCCCTGTTGAGCTTGGTGGAGGGTGGAGGGTCTTCTTTCCACCCCAGGCCCCTCAACAACCCTCATCCCCACCTGCAGGGCCATCTTGTCAGCGATGGCCTTGTCCAGCTGCTTCTTCAGCACCCCGGCCTCGGCCCCTGCCTGGCTGTCTAGGCTACCCTGGCCGGACTGGCTGGGGGCTCCGCCTGCCCCTGCAGCGGCTGGGGAGGGTGTGGGGGTGGCGGTGGCCCGGGCATACTCTGCCTGCAGTCCTTTGACCTACAGCAGGGCAGGGGAGGAGGGCAGGAGGGCAGGGGGGCAGGGACGAAGGCCAGGGGCAAGGCTGTGTGCTTGCATATCAGCAGGGCGAGGGCCAGCAACAGGGCCATGCAGGCAAAGGCAGGGCATGGGACAGCAGCAGATGGCAAGGTGGTGGTGTGTGGGGGGCCAGGGGGGCAGGCAGTGGCTGGGCAGGCCAGTGGGATGGGCAGGACAGGGAACAGGCGAAGCACTGGTTGCACCCGGCCCTTGCTCAGGGGAACGCACCGCACAGCAGCTTGCTGGTAGACCTAGCCTGTTCCTTGTCCTCCGGCCCCATCCTGGCTGCCTCATCACCATCGGCCCCACCCCTGGCAGCGAGCCCACCATGCGGCCACCAGACAACCTCACTGGGCCACTGCCAAGTTGTTGATGTTGTTGTAAGTTGTAAGTTGTAAGTCGTTCCTCCAGCCAGAAGGATACTGGCGGCCAGCAGCAGTGAGTGGCCATCACAAGCACCACCACTGGCTACACGGCCCTACGTCAGTGGTGTGACCCATAAGGATCACCACCACTACCACCACCACCACCACCACCACCCTGCCAGCAGGATGTTGAAAGGCCTAGCCAGGTCAGCTGACCTCCAGCCCCACCCAGGCTGTCTAATAGGCTGCCAGGCCACCCTGACCTCCACAGGGCTCTGGCTGCGCTGCGTCCCTGGCTCCACCTCGGCCCCCCTGGGCCCTCCCTGTGGCACCATGCCCTACCTGCTTGACCTGGCCCCCTGACCTGGCCCCCCTCTGCCCTCCTGGCCCCCTGACTCCTGGCCCCCCTCTGCCCTCCTGGCCCCTGACCTGGCGCTGCATGGCCTCCAGGTTCTTGTGGCTGTAATCCACCCGGCACAACGCCTCCGCCAGGGCTCGCGCCAGGAACAGCAGCAGCAGGTTCAGCACGCACAGGCAGGCCGAAACCTGGCCCCGCAGGAAGTCGATGGCTGGCACCAGCCTGCACACAGCCCCTGAAAATTGGTCTGGTGATGCTGAGCTGGGATGGGCGGTGGCGGGGGTGGCGGGGGTGGCGGGGGTGGTGAGTGAGATGGCGCCATTGTGCATTGCAGAAGGAGGAGCAAGAGGAGGGGAGAGGAGGAGAGGGGAAGTAGTAGCAGGAGGAGGAGGATGAAGGGAGCTGGGACAGGGGAGGGGCAAGGGAGGATTAAGTAGGTCAAGGGGTAGAGAAGGAAGGTAGGGGAAGGAAAAGGAGCAGCTATGGTGGGTGGGGAGAAGGAAGGGCTGGAGGGGGCATATGCTCTACACGAGCATAGGCAATGGTGTCAGTGGCCAGTGACTTCCCGCCAGCCCCCTGACTGCCCTCCCCCCTGCTGCCCCAGGTTACGAACTGCTGCTCACTCTCTCACATCCCTTTGCATGCTGCGGTCATACCCACGGCTGAGCTCTATGCAGCAGGACACCAGCAGGCCAGCCAGCACTGCCGCCAGGGTCAGCAGCACACTGTTGATGGCAACTGTGCGCCCAGCTGCAGTGCAATCAGCCAGCAGAAGCAGTGTAAGCAGTCAAGGCAGCAATGGAGGCAGCAGCAGCAGCAGCAGCAGCGGAGCTATGGCAGCTGGCGGTTGGTTGTCAGTGAGGCGTATGGCAGAAGTGCTCACCTCTCCTGATCACCAATGCAACCCTGAGGCTCACAGGCTGTGGGCACAACAGGAGCAGGGCCACGAGAGTTTGAGCGACCGTTAATGATAACAGGGGCAGCGTGAAGATCTCCATCCTCCCCCGCGACCTGCTACTGAGCTGCTTCGGACTCTTCAATTGCGAGTGAAACGCACGTGCTTGCACTATGCAAAATCTGTATCGTGTAATTTACAAATGGCCGCGCCCCCAGAGGAAATACAGAGCAATAACGCTGTTTTCTTCATACCAGTCAGAGTAATCACGTGCGGTGACCAATCGTGTGCCCTACATACGCCACTTTCCAAGCAGCTGTGAAGCCGGTCACCATGCAGCATAGCAACCCCAAGCCCAGCAACATGAGGAGCTGCCACTGTCTGAGGAGCGTGCAGAAGCAATACTGGAGGCGAGGACAGCGCCTCCCTCCCCTGCAAGGACAGCGCAAGAACTGCTCTGCCAGCCAGGTGTTAGCTAGTACCCCCGGCCAGCTCCAGCTACAAGGTGCTTTGGCCTGCCTGTAACTCAGCTGTTAGCCGCATTCCGAGTCAACCCGGGCAAATACGTAGTTTTTTAGCCTACAGTTGTGCCCTGCTATGGCCTGAGGCACAGTGGTCATGGGGCAGCCTCTGCCGCCACAGCCCTGGGCCATCACAGCCTAGCCGCCTGACAGCTGAGCGGCATGCAGCTGATGGATGCTGCTGTGCCTCAGGGCTGCATTCACTGCCAAGCCATCATCACCGCGGGGTGAGAGTATTGGTGTGTAGTGTTGCCCAGGCCTGACTTATCAGGACATCACCAAGCAGCTGGCGCAGCGCGTCCTGCAGTTGCTGGCCAGGCAGGCAGAGGGGCGGCGCATGGTTGTGGGGCTGGCGGGCGCCCCAGGATCAGGTGGGCCGGGCGGGGCAGGGTGTGGCGGGGCGGTCAGTTGACATGCGGTCACACTCCAGGCTCTATGTCATACATGTTGATCTGTCATGTATTGTTAAGAGGGAAAAGGGCAGTAAGAGGGGAAAAAAGGTTCGCCTAGCCAGGCCAACAAAACTTGTCCAACAAGGAACAACATGTTGGGCTGTGGGTAATCTCACTCAGCTACTACAAACAAGTTGTAGCATCCTTGGTCGCACCTTTGATGACTACCAACCCCACACCGGTGGCACTCGTTCCTGGGGCTAATCCCCCTTGACCACTGGGCACCTCACCAAAACTAACAGCTTAACGCTTAGAAGGCTACTAGCCCGTTGCACTAGAAAACACTAGTGAACTAGTTAAGAGCCCTAGAGTGCGCCATGGCTCAAGGGCTCGGGTAGTGATGGAGCTCCACCAGGAAGCTCCACTATGGCTACGAAGTTATTAATCGCTGATGAGCTGCAATATCTGCAAGCACATAGGGCCATGACATATGCACACACGCAAATTAGTGCACAACTATCGGATTTGAGGGGGTGTTTTTTGTACACGGTTCGCCTCGGAATGAGACTATTGGCCCATGCCCACCAACATCGGGAACATCAACCCTCTGTTAAAGCTACTCCTTATAGTGCAATACTGCACCATATCTAATGCCGCAACAATGCACCAAACCTCATCGTGAAAAACTGCACCATATACAGTCTAGTAGTTTTGTGATGTAATAAAGTAGTTATGTTGGTAATTCATTGGTATTTTATTGGTTTAAAAATTGTTGTTCCTTTGAATCACATTGGTTCTCATGGCTCTGCACCTGTCACTAGTGCACTACTACAATGCACCCAGTTGTGCTACACTGCACCACACCAAGTGGTACAACACATCACCTTAGCGATATCTCACCAACCATGCATATTTATGAATTTTCGTTCAAACCCCAATCTTACAACCACGTCATATGGCTATGTGCAAAATCTCAAGCCGCGATTCTAAAAAATGTTGTTACTAATTTGCCTGAGTGTGCTTAGTGTGCGGTGGGTGCGGAGGGCGGATACTGGGTGCGGCAATTTGTGCTATGTGCGGGGCAACAAGGGCAAGATGTGCGGGGCTATGTGCGGGGCAGCAAGGGCACAGTGCGGGGCTATGTGCGGGGCAACAAGGGCAACAAGGGCGGGGCTTACCTTTAAGAGGCAAAGGGCCCTGGCCAAGGCCCTTGGCAATAGATGCCGTACTACGGGGCCATGTCCCATCTTGTGCACTGCGAACAAAAGCACAAGCACAAGCAGTGAATTTGTTGCGGGGCGAACACAAGCAATACAAGGGGCTGTTGTTAGTGGGACATGGCCCCGTAATACGGCATCTCTTGCCAGGGCTCTTACCCAGGGCCCCTTGCCTCTTAGAGGTAAGCCCCGCCCTTGTTGCCCTTGTTGCCCCGCACATAGCCCCGCACTTTGCCCTTGTTGCCCAGCACATAGCCCCGCACTGTGCCCTTGTTGCCCCGCACATAGCCCCGTACACCTTGCCCTTGTTGCCCCGCACCTGTTAGGGTCGCCTAGCTAGTCCCAGCCAACAGCAGCGGCATGGGTGGCAGCAGCGGCATGGGTGGTAGCAGCGGCATGGGTGGCAGCAGCGGCATGGGTGGCAGCAGCGGCAGTGGAAGCAGCAGCAGCAGCAGAGGCGGGAGCAGGGGCAGCAGCGGCAGCAATATCATGGTCTCGTGGTATGTGTGGTAAAGGGCGCCATTAGGGAAGCTCCTGGTGGCCTCCTGACACTCACATGGCCCAGGACTAGTGCTGCCCACACCCTGCCATGTGCTGCCTGCTTGGCGGTGCCACCTGTGCCACTGGCCGCTGCTGCTGGCGCCTGCGCAGGGAAGTCCACGCTGGCCCGTTGCGTGGTGGAGGCAGTGAACGCACAGCAGGGGGCCCAGGTGGCGGCGCTGCTGCCCATGGGTGCGCTTGGCTGCCTCCTGGGCTGTGCCCTCACTGCAGCCTCCCCACCTCAGACAGGGTCTTAGGCTGACGCCCCGTGCCTCCTGCACCTCCTAATGCCACACACCTTTTTCCCCTCTTTTGTGCTGCCGCTGCTGCTGCTCCTCCTGCCACTCCTGATGATGCTGGTGCTTTTGCTGCTCCTTCGGCCGCTGCTGCTGCTACCGCTGCTGCTTCACGGGCTGGGGTGGAGCTGACCATAGACGGCTTCCATTACTATCGACGGGAGCTGGACGCTATGCCTGATCCTCAGGTGCTTAGGGGTGCTGGCCTGCAGGGCAACATATAATGCCCCCATGCGCCGGTGTAAACCTCAAAGTCAAAGTCTATTCCTCACACCATGCCAACAAAACTTGTCCAACAAGGAACAACAGGTTGTGGGTAATCTCACTCAGCTACTACAAACAAGTTGTAGCATCGTCGGTCGCACCCTTAATGGCTACAGCCCCCACTCCTGGCCGTGTGTAGGATATTCCTCACATCAGGCGGGACTGGGCAGGGCTCAGGGCAGGGCGCCGGGTGCAGCGCTCCGGCCACTGGCTTCTCCCTGAGCAACCTGAGTGCAGGCTAGCCCTCTCTGGCCCCTCGCCTCGCCCTCACTCAACGAAATGAAGTTCACCCCAATCTGACTAACCCTGAGCTATACGAACTGATGCGCAGGCTGCCCATGCTCGACGCGGCGCCGCCTGGACATTTGACGCCACCGCTTTTGTGGCGTCAGTGCGTCGAGCCCGTGAGGAGGCCAGCCTGCCGCTTGCCGTACCCTCGTTCGACCATGGCGTAGGGGATCCAGTGCCCGGAGACATCTGGCTGCAACCCTTTCACAGGTGGCTGCCCAGCTGGCCACCTCGGCAGCAGACTAAGCAAGCTGGTTTTGCAGGGGGGTGCCAGCTGCTTGCCATTAGAGGAGTGACTGCCCCCCATTGCTCCCGTCACTTGCACTGCTGCTGCTGACACGTGCTGTCAATGTCTTGGTGCTGCTGCTAGTGCACGCAGTCATGCCTCCATGCTGAGTCTGCCTGCTGCTGGTGCAGGGTGGTGGTGGTGGAGGGCAACTACTGCCTGCTGGATAGCCCGCCCTGGTGCGAGTTGCAGCAGATGTGGGACGAGACGTGGTTTGCGGACATAGACCTGGACCTGGCTATGGAGCGCGTGTTCAGGTGGGCTGTCACGCGACACCCTGTCTTCAGACATGACAGTGGGCTGCAGTGGGTGGCTGGCTAGGTGACGAGCTGGTGGTGGATGGTGGTGCGGGTGGGATTGTGTCCAACAGGCAGGGATTCGACCGATGACGGCTGAGCCAGGCCGGGCATGGGGCTCAGGCCTGGCGCATGGCTTGCGTCTCAGGTTAGGCAGGTTAGATCAGATCAGATCAGGCTAAGCCAGGCCGGGGACCTTGGGGCCAGGGTTCAGGGCTGGCATGGGCCGGCATGGCCTGACGGCTGCCCAGCAGGATATTTTGCCCTCGCCCTGCCCTGCCCCTCCCCACCCACCCCCGTTCTCATGCTTAAGCTGCTGCTGGCAAAGGCCAAGCAGCCCGACGAGCATGACGGTGACGGGTGAGGGTAAAGGGTGTGTAAGAAGTGCACGGGCGGACTGGACACCAGTTCAGGGTACTTACACAGATCATCCAAGCCCATGGAGCGTAGAAGGTGTTGCGCCCGCGGTCTTTACCACGCCTCGCTTGACGCAGCAGACTCTAGTGACAGCACTGGGTCTGGAAGCGCCAGGTTGCGGTGTATACCCAGCTGACTACTGGCGCTGCGCTGCAGGCGCCAGGTTGCGCTGGGTGTGCTCGCGGATGTATCGCTCCGTCGCATCCAATCCAACGACCGCCCCAATGGCGAGCTGGTGCTGACCTCCCGACCGCGGGCAGCCGTGTTGGTGCCCACCAGTGTACCGTTTGAGACCGAGCTGCACAACGCCTGAGGGCAGCAGGCTGGCATGAAGGTTCTGAGCTCAGCTGCTGGCAGCCCAAACTAGCAGCTGCCTGCTGTTCAGCTGCTGTGCCGCGGGCCTGCTGCACCCCGTAGTCAGAAAGCGAGAACCCTGTGATGGCCCCCCTATGCTATGAGATGCACCTGCACCGCACCCACCCTGGGCTTTGAAAGTTGGCGGAGGATCCCTGGCAGCCCGACCACTTCACCTGAATTGAGTCCAGCTTAAGCCTCAGGACCTCGATGGACCAGCGGCTACTGCATGTCAAGCTACCCACCCCTGGCCCCTCACCTGCCCAGCCCCTAAAGCTCTTGCGCAGATGTTGCAGCGGCCAGCAGAGTCTAGGCGGGGCAATGTAGACTTGGCTCAAAACCGGGCAATGACTTGCTGGTCAACACACAACTGTTGGGTTTGATCAGGCTTGTGAAAATTGCAGTGCAAAATGCAATGTTTCACTGCAAGAATGCGATCCCCCATCACCCGGCAGCACCCAGTAGGTCAGATGAGTTGAGTCGATGGCTGGGGCTGTCGAGACGTCTAGCAGCCTACCGCAGATTTCTCGTGGCCGTGTTGCTGCCTTCGCTGGCCCTTCGCTGGCGTTGCCACGGGTGCAACAAGCCTGGGCCTCTACAGTTCAACGGGCAGAGGCAGCGCAGTACCACAGCAGACACAGTCGCAGGCACAGCCGATTCACGTCTTTATTTTCACAACCGTTCCAAGTCTTTCATTCTTGCAATTTCATGCAAGAATTCAAGAATGCAAAAGTGAAACAACGCAAAGTCACAAACCTGGGTTTGATAGGAAACCCTGTGGTGTAAGAAAGTGCCAACAAACTGGGATTTGCAGCTGTCGAGGGTGCCCATGGCTGTGGGAAGGCATGTGTCCATGTGCCTGCAGGAGGGGGTGTAGAGGTGTACAGATGAAATACGCGCGGTGCTGACGACTTTCCCGCTATCCCAATGGTGCGTGGCCATTCCGCGTTGCCGATTTACCTCGACCCGGATGCCGGACGGCTCAGGATTGGATCCGCATGCATGGATCCGCGTGTGCTTGCATGCAGGTCAAGCGTGTCAGGGGCGGGTTAAGCCCCGACTTGATGTGAGAGGGAAAGAGTGGGCCCGTGCAGCTTTGAGGAGCTCGTGACGCACAGCCGTGGCATCAACATGCTAGCGGGCAAGCCGTCATTAGCGAGCTGCCGCGTTAATGCCGGACGACGTGCCCAATGCTGGTGCACGTCAGGAGTAGCAAATCCATCCGCACCGACGACGCTGAAGCGGCTGATACTGCTGCGGCATGGGGACAGCGAGGAGAACCCGAAGGTCAGGGACCATGATCGGGCCTTGTCCGCCCTGGGCAAGAAGCAGGCTTTGGCGGTGGCGAGCCAGCTAGAAGGTACGAGAACCACAAGACTCAGTCGGTGCTCAGCCCATGACAGCCCTGGCCAGCACACTGCCCTCCTCACAGCATGCTGACAATGGTTCCGGTTAATATACCAGCTTATCTACCGGTTCATCTACCAGCCCCATTTGAGCCGGACCAATAGTGGCCACTAGCAGCCACTAGCGGGAATACTAGGGACCACCAGTGGCCCGACTCAAATGGTGTTAATGGGCTGTGTGGAGTATACCCAATGCACATGGACATGGTGCACGAGTGCCTACATCCTAGAATATTGCCTGACCCGCTAGGGCTATTGGGTAGAGTTGGCATGACAAAACATGCATTAATTGTAAGCTGATGACAGCTCAAGAGAGGGGACACATACTACTGTGCCTCAGCAGGCTGGTGCTGCTGGTGCTGCTGCTGCTGCTGCTGCTGCTGCTGCTGGGCCTTGGGTGGCTTGTCTCGCAGCCGCTTGTAGCCCAGGCCAGGGTACTCCTTGTCCTTGGCTGGCCAGTCTCCCTGGTCTGGCCAGTAGCACAGCTCCAGCGGCCGCCACCTGCTCTCCCCAATGCGCTGCATGTTCAGCGCTGCATTGCAGTCCCTGTCTAGCCACCTGCCTGGCTGTGGTGCTGGCTTGGCTATGGCAGCCTTGCCCTCGGTGGGCTGGGTGGGCTCAGCTGCCTGCTCAGCCTTGGTGCGCTTGCTGAGATTGGCTGGAGGGGGAGTGTTGGGCCCAGGCTCTGAGGCTGCTGCCTGTGTGGCTACCTGGCTGCTGCATGGGGCCTGTGGGGGCTTGCGGAGGGCCACTATTGGGCACCACATCAGGCCCCGCACAGGCTGGTCACGCTGCTGGCTCCAGGCTGGACGCAACAGGCGGTGTTCCACCTGCCCTGCTGGGGGCTTCCAGCTTGCACGCCTGGTGGGCTGCTTATGGTCCAGCTCCTCCTCACAGGGCTGCTGGCCATTCACTGCTGAGCTGACCCGGGTGGTGTGGTGCTCATGCACAAGCATCACCCTGCCCCGCCGCTGGCCTGCGCCCCTGGGCTTGCACACCACCTTGCAGCAGGCACGCAGCACCGCAACAGCACCCCACCCACCCCAACAGCACCCCATCCGCCATGTTTTCCTCCAGCTGCAGCCATGCACACAAGGCACACACAGGGTGGCTGACATGGTGGCACCAGGTGAGGCATGGCACAGTCAACTACTCTTTCACCGCATGTCCAACCCACCCCCCCACCATCTCCCACCCACCCACCCTGACCCTCTTGGAGAACTGCTCCAGTGCCCGGTCCTGGGCTCCGTACAGCCTCAGCCGCTGCCTTGCCCACTTGGGGTCCAGGTACACCTCCCACACCGTGTCCCAGGTGGCCAGGGTGACGGTGATGTGCTGGTGTGCAGCTCAGGGGTGGCTGCCGGACCTCATCCTGGCCAGCAACGCCACACGCACTCGGGAGACCCTGATGACCATGATGACCGCCAGCCCGGCGCTGGAGCAGGTGGATGCCCACTACTACGGGTGAGGGCCTGCTGGCAGCCTGGGCCTAGGGGCCACTGCTCACAGCTCACCTTCACCCACCCTCACCCACCCTCTCACACCTCTCACCCTTTTGACACTCACTTCTGACCCTCAACTCTGACCCCTGACCCTCAACCCTGACCCCTGACCCTCAGCCCTGACCCTGACCCTCAGCCCTGACCCTGACCCTCAGCCCTGACCCTGACCCTCAGCCCTGACCCTGACCCTCAGCCCTGACCCTGACCCTCAGCCCTGACCCTGACCCTCAGCCCTGACCCTGACCCTCAGCCCTGACCCTCAGCCCTGACCCTGACCCTCAGCCCTGACCCTGACCCTCAGCCCTAACCCTGACTCTCAGCCCTAACCCTCCCCAGCTGTGAACAGTGGCCATCGTGCACGTGCCATGTGTTTCCCAGCCTGGGTGCCAGGGTCGGCTGTGGAGTGCTAAGCCAACAGTGTAGACTGACTGGGAGGGGAGGGGTCTCAGCACGCATGCCGGGCGGTAGCTCCACTGGTGGGCACACGGCGCCCACCATCTGCACTTCAGTGGTCAGCAGGCCTAGTGGAGTGGAGCCAGTGGAGTGGAGCTGTCTATGCTAGGCAGCTTGTCTTCTGCTGACCCTGCGCGCAGGTCCCTGTACACGGTGGCAGCTCTGGATGGCCAGACCCAGCAGCACCTGTCTGAGTGCCTGCTGGAGGTGGTGAACAGCGACAAGCACAGCTGTGTGATGTGTGTGGGACACAACAAAGGCTGGGTGAGGCGCCTTGCTGGGGGTGGCCTGCTGCTGCTGCTGCTGGGGTGGCTGGCTGGCCTGATGCTGCCGGGGTGGCTGGGATGGCCTGCTGCTGCTGGGGTGATTGTGTCTAGCCGGCCGCAAGAGGGGGCTGCTGACAGCCCGCATAGCCCAGGCCATGCATAGGTCCTGGCAGCCTAGCATTGCATGCAGCACAGTGCATACAGAGGCCTGTCCTGGCAGCCTATCGTTCCGGCAGCCTAGCACTGCAGCTGGGCATGGCCTGCCTGACCTTGCCCTGGAAGTCACTGGCTTGCTGTGCTCTTCCGGGGTGCCCCATCTGGGCAGTCCCTATTGAGAGCCCCAATCCTAAACCTAACCTAACCATACCCAACCCTTACCCTGCCTTGGTGTGGCTTGCTGAGGTCAGGGTGAGGGTCCTAACCCTTACCCCAACCCCCTAACCTTGCCTTGCTGTGCTCTGCTGGTGGAGCAGGAGGAGGCGGCCTCCAGCTGGTCAGGCAGGGCCATAAAGCTGGGCACGGCTACCGCTGCCCTGCTACAGGTGAGTCAGCTCGGTCTGGCATGCTGTGTGTTGGCCTCCCGACCCGGGAAAACGGTTCCAGCTTGGTGCCGTGGTTCCAGCTTGGTGCTGTGGCATGTCGCTGGGGTATGGGCTGTATTGATCGCTGCTCCAATAGCAGTGACTGAGCTTGGTGAACCTTGCATGCATGAGGGTGAAACAAACACCTCACTATAACACTGTCAAGCCAGGGAGGTGGGAGGAGGGGTGGGTCAGTAGGGAGGCTGGAGGAGGAGCGCTGAGGTCATGAATCATCAGGCGGCATCACTGCCCTCCCGCACTCTATTAGTTTGAGCCGATGCGTCTGGCACTTCGTGGCCGCAGTGCCCCGCCACTGTGCCTAACGGCCAATGCACTGCCATTGCGCCCGCACCCTCAGGTGGTGGCTGCTTCCTGGTCTGAAGCGCTGGCAGAGGATGGCACGGGGAAGTGGGAGTGTGTGGCCATAGTGGGCGCCGACGTGTAACGGTACGAGCAGGTCGAGTTGCTTGTGTGAGCAAGCCACCTAGCAGTGTGATGCAGAGTGAGAGCAGAGAGCGACCAGGGTGTGGGAGGTGAAGGTTGCTGTAGGAGAGTGCAAAGGCAACCTGGACAGGTCAGGTGATATCGGTGTTGGCTGGGCGCCAGTTGTCATCAGGTTATGGCAGTTGATGACAGGTCAGTAGCGGACCAGATAGGAAACACACCAGCAACCGAGCTGCTCTGACATACTATGACATACTAGGATGTGGCATGAGCTAGTGGCGGCATTGACATAACACAGTGACATGTGATAGGATGTGGCATGAGCCAGTGGCGGCAATGAGCAAGCCGCAGATCTCTCAATTAGTGCCTGGTTGCGAAACTGTCAATCCCTTGAGCATGGACTGGCTGGTCAGGTTGAAGCTCGAAGGGCCAGTACCCACTGAGCAGAGGCCTGCCCAAGGAACGGAAAAGCTGGAGAGGGTTAGGGGTAGTCTGTTAATGTTCTAGGGGGAAAGGAGAAGGCAAGCCTGGGTGCAACAGCCACTGGTTCACTTCCTTAAAGCATCGCCAGCAAGTTGTTTGATTGTTCTTGAATTGTTCAAACTGCTTAGACAGCCCCCTTGTCCCTGACTAGGGCATTCATTTGAGCCGGACCAGTATTGGCCACTAGCAGCCACTAGCGGGAATACCAGGGTCCACTAGTGGTCCCACTCAGATGGTGTTTATGGGTTGTGTGGAGTATACCCAATGCACATGCACATAGTGCACGAGTGCCTACAACCTACAGTATTGCCTGACCGCGAGGGCTATTGTGTAGAGTTGGTAGGGAAACATGTGCTGATTGTAAGCTGATGACACTCAACAAAGGGGGGCACACACTACTGTGCTTCAGCAGGCTGTTGCTGCTGCTGGGCCTTAGGAGGCTTGTCTCGCAGCCGCTTGTAGCCCAGGCCAGGGTACTCCTTGCCCTTGGCTGGCAGAGCTCCCTGCTCTGGCCAGTAGCACAGCTCCAGCGGCCGCCACCTGCTCTCCCCAGTGCGCTGCATGTTTAGTGCTGCATTGCAGTCTTGTCCAGCCACCTGCCTGGCTGTGATGCTGGCTTGGCTGCCCGCTCAGCCTTGGTGCGTTTGCTGCGCTTGGCTGGCGGGGGGGTGCTGACCAGCAGCAGCACACTGCATGTTTAAACAGCCTCGTGACCAAGAACTGTGGTCATTGCATAGGCATAGTCCCCACACTCTGTCAATGTGTGACCTCAAGCACAGGATGCCTTGGACCGCTCAGCAGTCACTCATCCACGTGGGCCATAATTGCCATGAAGTCCTTGAGGTCAATCATGCCATCGTGGTCCTTGTCAAACTCTGAGATCATCATGACTAACTCGGACTCTGGAACCTCCAGGCCCAAGCTTTTCACAGTCTTACGTAGTGATGGCAAGTCAATCTTGCCCACCCTGGTGGTAATGAGCACAAGCCACTGATCAGCAGGCTGTCTCAGCAGGCAGCTGAGCAACTGTGCAAGTACCCTACTCAGCAGCTGTTCCAATGATACTTGGGATGTGGCACTCACCCGTGCACATCCAGCAGGTGGAAGGCTCGCTGCAGGTCCTCGCTGTAAGTACGAGTTGAGAGCATTTCTGACACCACCCGCATGAAGACCTCATAGTCGACACTTGCTGACTCCTCTTCGCCCTGTCGTCGTAGCAGCTCTACTACATCTGCCTTCTTTACGGGGAAGCCCATCGCCCGCAGTGCGACTTTGATTTGCTTGGGGGAAACCCTGCCATTGGGGCTGCCCGCCACGAGCGTATCAAAGGCGAACCGCACCTAAGACGGTCAACGGTGTTCGAAATCCAATCAGCCGACCTGCACTGCTAGGTGCTCGACGGCTGCACACACCTCTTCAAGCTCTTCCTTGCTGGGTTCTCGCCGGGCCGGCCTCTCTGGCTTCTGTGCTAGCGGAGCCAAAGCTGGGCCCTGCATAGCCTACTGCCTGCCATAACCTTGCCATACGCCTGTTTTAATTTCCATGTCTCTTTGTATGTTTGCCACTCTCGACATATGTATTTGTCGTACCTTCACTAGTGGTGTATACCTTCAGCAAAGTGGTGTAGTGGTGTATACCTACAGCAAAGTCATATCCAGCCCAGTCACACCTGTCCCTGTCTACTGCTGGTTCCTTGTTCGCTCCGTGCCATGAACATACATCGCGCCCCCGTGGGGCCATCGCGCCCACAGCACAGACTTAAAGAAACATGTGCTTGGATCGCATCATTACCGCATCATTACAGAAAGCCATCGGCAGGAGGGAGATGCCAGTGCTCAGCATTGCAAGGGGAGCAAGCCCCTCTCGGCCGGCGCGACATTGTCACAGCGACGGGCTTCCTTGGCCTGTTGAGCCTGGGGTGTGCTGCTCAAGCCCAGCAAAGTGAACAAGATACCTATAGTGGGGAGGCGGTGGGGCAGGGGCAGGCGCAGCCAGGGGGTGAGGGGGCCATGCAAGACCCAGTGCAGGTGTATGTCTCGCAAGACGTCTCAGATGACATGCCTGGACCGGGGTTTGGCCGGACATTCCCCACCATCAGCGCTGCACTGGGCAGCAGCCTGGCGCAGCAAGCCGCACAAAGCGGTTCCCTGCTGGCCGTACAGGTGTCAGCTGGACGGTGCGTTTACCTCCGCCTTGCATGAACCTGGCTGCCGCTGCTGTCACACCATTGCTGCTGCCTGCTGTGCTTGCTCTGCCTGCAGCCCAGCCTGCCTACCTGCCTGCCTGCCTGCCTGATCTGCCTGCCAGCCACTGACAGCCCCAATGTGTCAGCCACTGGCCACACACAGGGTGCACACCCTGGTGATGATATGCCAGCGTTGCCAAAGAACACCATCTCTTCACAGCTCTTGACAGAAAGGCGGTGCCCCTGCCTGCATCAGGTACCAGGAACGGCTGCTGCTGGCGCAGCCCCACGTGACCATTGCCGCACACCCGCCGGTGTGTCACAGACTCCTTGCTGCTGGGCAGAGGCACAGGCCAACTCTCCTCCCTGACGCACTGCTGCCCATGCTGCCCATGTCATCACGCCTTAGAATTGTGATGTGTTTCATTGCTGGGCATGGGCACCAGGGTTGTCCCCTAGGAGGTGCTGGTGCAGGGCCAGGTGTCCAGCTGGCTGTCTCCTCTTCCCCTCTACCGCCTCTACCCCTCCACCGCCTCTACCCCTCTACCCCTCTACCCCTCTACCCCTCTACCCCTCTACCCCTCCACCCCTCTACCGACTCTACCCATGCAGTGCAAGGCGTGCTAAGCTCTCAGGGCTTGGGGCTGAGGGGGAGCTTGCCCTGACCCTCCCGCTCGCCCTTGCTCCTGCAGGGTGCAGACGTGGAGGTGGTCTGGGCCACAGAGCAGCCCTACCAGTCGGTGGTGGACTGCACTGCCCGGGGTGTGACCCTCAGGGGTCTCACTCTCCGTCATGCCTCGCCCAGTGTGGCCAACAACTACTGTGTGTATGTGCATGATGGGAGTGACATGCGCATGGAGCAATGTGACATCTCTAGCCGCACTGGCACCGGGGTGGGCGTGGAAGGGGCGGCACCCAGCTTGACAGACTGCAGGGGAGTGAGCGCCCCGGCTACTGCTGCTGCTGCTGCTGCTGCTGCTGCTGCTCCTGTGGAGGTACTGGGTTTGACACCTTTAGTCCAGGCCAGCCTCAATAGAGACAAAACTCAGGTAGAGGGGCTGCTTGCTGGGGCTGCCATCAGGTCCCGTTAACAGCAGTGCACTGCCTGAAGCTGCTGCAGCCATGAGAGCCATCATGAAGCATCAGAGGGACCCTGCGGCTCTAGGTGCCGGGCCCTGTGACAACTGCCTGACCCCCTGTGGGCCTACCAAGCGGATTGACACAACACATGTGTCACACACACGGTGTCACCCATGGCCAGGCAGTAGTGGGCGTCTGGGTGCTGGGCTGCTGCCGCACACAGCGCTGGCCCCTCCTCCTCACAGCCTGGGCTGCATGGCACCATGCAGGGTGGCTGCATGTGCGCGCCATGGGGTGGCCATCTTCGGCCCCCTCGACCCTGAGTCAGACCCCCCAGGAGGCGGCACCCTCCTTGTGAGTGCCTAGGCGGCCCCCTCTCCCCCCCGGCCACCCCTGGCGCATGTTGCCCTTGACTCCACCCAGGGTCCACATCACCTCAGTCACAAGAGCCAGTGGCATGGCTGGCAGTCGAGACCTTTGGCCAGCATTGGTGCGCATTGTTAAGGGCCAGGGTCAGGGGGGGCATGGGCAGCCGGTTGCTGCTGCTGCTGCTGCTGCTGCTGCTGCCACCGCCGCCGCCGCCGCCGCCGCCGCTGCTGCTGCTGCTGCTGCTGCTGCTGCTGCTGGCAGTGGCCCTGACGCCCTGAGGGGAGGGGTCTAGGGCCCTGACTGCCCTGACCCCTCCTGGACATGCTGGCTGGCTGTGACATGCTGCAGGGCTGTGACATCAGCGGCAACGGCCTTGACGGGGTGCTGGTGCGCAGCGGGGCGGAGCCGTCCATTACCGACTGCATCATTCATGACAACAAGGTGAGGCCGGCGCTGCGCCCCCAAGCCCCAGGGCCACACCTGTAACTGACCTTTACCATGGCACAGTGCCGCAGCCACATGGCAGGTGAGGTAAGAGACGATTGGGAAGTTGGTGATGTGGGTGGAAGACGGTAGTTGCGCTACACAAGCATAGGCAATGGTGTCAGTGGCCTGTGACTTGACGTCCGACCGACCGCACCAGTCAGCACCACCACACCACACTGGACTCCTCCATGGCTCACAATGGAGTGGGACGCTCTGGACATCCCATGGTTCACAGTGGAGAGGGCAGCAGCCGTAGGGTTAGGGTTAGGGTTAGGGTTAGGGCCGTAGGGTTAGGGTCAGGGTTAGGGTTAGCGAAGGTAACCCTAACCCTAACCCGGAGAGGGCAGCAGCCGTATCGCAGGAGGCTGCAGAGCCATGCATGGGATACTCTCGTGTTGGGCTGCTCACTGGCGGTCCACACACCACTGCCAATGAGGGCGGCCAGACTGACTGAGAGCCAGCAGGTGATGGCCACATGAGCCTGGCCCCATACAGCATGCAGCATGCAGCATGCACCTGCACGCTTGTATTGAAGCAGGCAGGCAGCCTGACGCATCACAGTGGTGCTGCGCACTCCCAACCCCCTGCGGCCAGCTGCCCTGGCTGCCAGCTGCCACTGGCCTGGCTGTGTGACTCTAGTTGTGCAGCAGCTGGTGTGCTGGTGTGACCTGCCTGGCTGCAGGGCGCGGGGCTGTCGCTGCAGGTGAGCTGGCCAGGCTGGGTGGGGCAGCTGGTTGTCTTGCACACCAGCTGGAGCTAGGCAATGCGCAGCCTTGGCCTGATCGGCCCGCCCTGACCACCAGCAGCACACTGCATGTGGAGTGCTGCCAGGCTGCATGGCCTGGTGACGCCTTGGTGGGATAAGCAGCCCTAACACTTCGATATGGCAAGGGGCTGGGGTGTCGAGCAGCAGCCCCCTCCATCTTGGTGCTGGTGTTATTGGCACACCTCCTCATGCACATGCCACCCTGCCCCTCACAAATGCACACACACACATGCTGCCTTGGCAACCCATGGGGCAGTTTTACATGGGGCATTGGCAGACCATCAGCAATCACCCTCCCTGCCCCTGGTGATCACTAACCTGCCGCACATGCACATGCTGGTAATGCGCTGCCTGACCCCCGTGCCAACAAACATGGGAAGGGACATGGGCTAGGGAGTGGCAGCAGTACTCTACACAATAGCCCTAACGGGTCAGGCAATACTGTAGGTGGTAGGCACTCATGCACCATGTCCATGTGCATTAGGTATACTCCACACAGCCCATTACCACCATTTGAGTCGGGTCACTATTGCCCAACAGTATATTCCCGCTAGTGGCTGCTAGTGGGTACTACTGATCCAGCTCAAATGGAGGCCCTAGTGAGGGACAAGGGGGCTGCCTGACCCCATGTGCCAACAAACATGGGCATGACACGATGGATGGCGCAACAGCAATCACCACCACCCCTTGGTGTGCACTTATCTGCTGGGTGGGGCAACGCGTAAGGCATGGCGTGCAGTCATGAGTTGTAACAACACTGGCAGTGTATGATTGTGCTGCATATGTAATGATGCTCATGACGCGACCACCAGCATTCTCCCACCCTTCAAAGGCTCTCACCTCCCCCCGCTGCCCCGGTGGCCTGGTGCACTGACCTTAGGACGGGGGCGGCGTGGTGGAGCGTAACAGCATCCGTGGCAATGGCCGAGGGGCTGTGACCGTGACCCTTGCCTTCAGCCTGGACAGCAGTCAGCTGGCGGCACGCAATGAAGTGCTGGGCGGGGTTAGCTACAGGTGACCTGGCCCGTGGCTGGAACCGTACTGTCATGCATGCCGGAGCCATGCCATCTGAGGGTAAGCACTGGAGCGAGCACAGGGGTGTGGGATGAGGATGGCATGCTGGAAGGTATAAGCGTAGCAAGCGCACCAAGGCTGAGCGGGCAGCCAAGCCAGCATCACAGCCAGGCAGGTGGCTTGACAGGGACTGCAATGCAGCGCTGAACATGCAGCGCATTGGGGAGAGCAGGTGGCGGCCGCTGGAGCTGTGCTACTGGCCAGACCAGGGAGCGCTGCCAGCCAAGGGCAAGGAGTACCCTGGCCTGGGCTACAAGCGGCTGCGAGACAAGCCCAGCCCCAAGGCCCAGCAGCAACAGCCTCTGCTGCGGCACAGTAGTGTGTGCCCCCCTTTGAGCTGTCATCAGCTTACACTTAGTGCATGTTTTGTCATGCCAACTCTACACAATAGCCCTAATGGGTCAGGCAGTAATGTAGGTGGTAGGCACTCGTGCACCATGCCCATGTGCATTGGGTATACTCCACACAGCCCATTAAAACCATTTGAGTCGGGTCACTATTGCCCATTAGTATATTCCGGCTAGTGGCTGCTAGTGGGTACTACTGATCTGGCTCAAATGGAGGCCCTAGTGAAGGACAAGGGGGCTGATGAGACCAACATGGTGAAAGTGCTGACTGCGTCAGCGGCATGATGCAGCATCGTCTGCATCAGCATCGTCATCAGAGACGGTATAAAGGGATGCAGGTGGCGCCTTGCAGCCTCAAGTACTCAAGCGCGAATAGAGCGCAAGGCGGCTAGCTCCAAAGCAGTGCACGGGGGAAGGGCGGTCACTTCTCTGGCTGGGCCGGGGAGCGTCTCCTTTGACGAGTGACGGCCCTAGCGGTGTCGACCCCCCGCCTACCCACCCTGTCCTCTCCTGAAACTCTACAAAAGAGTGAGGTATTTGCTTCACCCTAATGCATGCAAGGCTCATCATGCTCACTCGCTGCTCCTGCAGCACATACCGTGGCAACCTGCCACAGCACCAAGCTGTCACTCTTTTTGGGGTCGGGAGACCAGCCATGCATCATGCCATGCCAGACCAACCCCAGAGTGCAATGTGTCCAAGCCTGAGGCTGGCGTTATTACCCCGGTGTTGCTGCTCTGCGGCTTGCATCCAGACCAAGTTGGAGACCACCTGGCACCAGGTCCATCACATACCAACCCCTGCCGTTATCAAAACTTATACTGTGGCCTCAGCCAATCATTGAGAAGTCTGTCATGCAGTGCCCCTGACTGGCAGGGCGTCTTTTCCCTCAGGGGTGGCACCAGCACCATCCACAGCCGCCAGCCTGCGTTTCAGGCCCAGCAGCGGAGGGTAGCCCAGCCGGGGTGCCGCCCAGTCCAGGGCCTCTTGAAGCTCCTGCAGCTGTGTGTTGCCCTGGCTCCCAGCATGCGGGTCTTCAATACTGTCTGTATGGGAGGGAGCCGCAGGCTGCCCAAGAGTAAAGGCCCTGGGGCTGTGGCTGGGGGCATTGCCTGTGCTTGCATGCTGCTGCTGTGCTGCTCCTGGTGGTGCTGGCTGCTGCCAGGGGTGGGGGCCTGCCGCGCCTGCTGTGGCTGCAGCGGCGGCGGCTGGGGTCCACCCCTGGCTCTGCAGCACAGCTTGACACACCTGCTGCTGCTCAGGGGTGCTGGGTTCAAACCCCAGCAGCAGCAAACACGCCACAGCCTTGCTGGCAGACCCCGCAAGGCTGCGGCGAGCCAAGGCCGTCAAACGCCCCTGCCCCTGCCACATCTCTGACTGTGTGGTTGAGCTGGCAGGCGCTGCTGCTGCTGCTGTGGTGGTGGTGGTGCTGGCCTCCCCACCCCCCCTGGGCCCCTGCCCCTGCGCATCCTCCTTCACCCACCCCTCACCATTCAGCTGCAGCCCTGCATGCCCCTGCCCCGCCCGGATCAGGCTGCACGCTGTCGTCCCACAGCCCCGCAGCCAAGCATGCGAGGGCACCACCTGCAGCTGCAGCAGTGCCTGGAGGTAGGAGGTGAGGTCTACCAGGCTGCTGGCTGGCCACTGCCGCGCACACGCTGTCAGCCACTCAGCCAGCCAGGGCCTGAGAGGGCGGAAGCCCAGGCGGCCCAGGCTGTACATGAGCATGGCCAGGGCCTGAGGAGAGCTGGAGGCCAGGTGCAGCTGGCAGCACTGCATGGCCTGGTGCAGCCACAGTGGAGGGGGGCGGTGGCCCAGGCGGGACAGGGCACACAGCATACAGCCCAGCTCGTGGCAGGTCATGCTGGGGAGCAGCTCGTACACCCGGGCCACCACCATGTTTAACCACACCTGCGGGGCGGGTCGGGAGGGTCGGGCAAAGGGAGGTCAGGCCAGGGGGTCGGGCGCACAGCCAGGGGAGAAGGTGAGTGCTGTGAGGCGGGGCTGGCAGGCAGGTGGGCAGCAGGGTGGGCAGGCAGGCAGGCAAGCAGCTGCGCAGATTGCGGTCCTCTGACGCAATCTCATGATCTCCTGCGCACCCGGTGGGGTTTGCAGCGCATTGCCACCAGGCCCGTCACCAGCTGCACTGCCTCCTCCCCGCTCATGCCGCCGACCTTGGCTGCTGACGCCAGCAGCAGCTGCGCCAGCAAGGGGGTGGGCGGCCGCATGCGCAGTCGCCCCAGCGCCCAACACACGTTGGCCAGGTTCTGCATCTGAAACCTAGGCAGGCAGCGGGCCATAGCCTGGAGCCATGCCTGCTGCCAGGCGTGTGGAGGGTGGCAGCGCATGCAGGCAAGGCCCAGGACCATGTTGCTGAGCTCCTGAGGCCCCGCCTGGGCCAGCAGGTTGGGGCCAAGGGGGTAGGAGGGCCCAGGCTGCGTGGGGGGTCTGGGGCCCCTGGCCCTCCGCTGCAGGGGTGTCCGGGCCTGCTGCTCATGCCCACGTGGAAGGAGAGGGGTGGCAGAGGGTCCCTGCGGCCAGTGTGGAGGGACACTGGCCACATCTGCTCGGCTAAGCAGGCTGCCTGCTCCACCTGATCTGCCTACTGCATCCACGGCTGACCCTGCTGCTACTCCCCCTCCTGCTGCTGCTGCTGCTGCTGCTGCTGCTGCCGCAGTTGATGCTGCTGCTGCTGTGTTTGCTGCCCTAGTGGCGGCTGCTGATCCAAGAGGAGGTGGCGCCCCATGCCCCCCGGGGTGAGCAGCTGGCCTGCTGCCTGGGAGCCAGGGCAGGATGTGTGGCAATGGCCCCTGGCTGTCCCCCAGGGTGGGGTGAGGCAGGGGGGGCGGGCAGCCGGGTGGAGGGGGGCGCATGGGGCCTGCCTGCGGCTCCAGCATGCGGCTCAGGACAGGTGTGGGTGGCCGCAGACCCAGAGCTGGCATGGCCATAAGCAGGGCGGCCAGGCCTGCAGGTGCCAGGTCCCCTGTGTGAGTGTGGTGAAGCGCTCGGCGCAGCAGCGGCTGCAGGCTGGGCAGGCTGGGCGGGGCTGGGCTGGGTGCAGAGGCCGGTGGGGGGGAAGGGCGCGAGGCCAGAGGCCAGGAGGAGGACAGGTGAGTAGGAGGCAAGGGCGGCTGTGCAGGCAATGCGTGTATGACTTGGTGCAGCTGGGGCGGCAGGGTGGGTGTGCCAGGGGGGGCCTGGCCTCCATGTCTGCCTGAGCCCACCTCCCTGACCTCAGCCCCCTGGCCAGGCAGCAGCTCTCCCTGACTCCCGACTGGCTGGTCAGGCAGCAGCGGCATGGGCCAGGCTGGCTGCTGCACCTGGCTGAAGCTTGCAGCGTGCTGACCCTGCTGCTGCTCCTTAGCCAGTCCTGCGGCCCACTGCCCTGCCTCACCGCCAGCAGACTGGTGCGCCATGCCCATGGCTGACGGCTGCATGTAAGCTGGGGTAGGGAGGGGCCGGATGTGGGGCAGCCCTGACCCCGGCCCAGGCCCTGGCGGTTGCCAGCCGGGCACACGCCGGTGCACCCGGGGAGAGGGGGGCGGGGGGGCAGGGGGGGCCAGCGGCTGTGCCGGCCAGCCCCTCACCTCCATGCCATGCCCAGGGGCCGGGCCTTGCGTGTATGCCTCAGCAGAGCTAGACCCTGCAGGTGGCAGGGAGTGCTGGTGCCGGTGGTGCTGCTGCCCCTGCCCCTGGCTGTGATGCGGCAGCAGCTGCCCCTGACCCTGGCTGGGTTGGCGCTGCAGCTGTTCCTGCTGGGGCTCATTGACAGGCGCCAGGGGGCCCTGAGGCCTGTGGGTCTGGTTGCTGGCTACTGTCCACCCGTGAGATCCAGCAGGAGGGGTCACAGCTGGGCTGGGATGCCCTGTGTGCCAGCTCGGTAGTGCCTGTTGCTGCTGCTGCTGCTGCTGCTGCTGCTGCTGTTGCTGCTGTGAGTGTAATTCAGCTCCCTGGGGCTGGCCTGGCAAGCTGCCCTGCTGCTGCTGCCGCCGCTGCCAAGCATGACTCTGGCCCTGGTGATGTTCCTCCTGGTGAGGCGGCTGGCTGTGTGCAGGCCATGGGGCAACCCAAGGCTGCTGCTGGCTCCTGTCCCCCTCCCCCTCCCTGCTGCTGTCCAGCCAGCAGCGCATCACTCCCTGCATCCGCACCAGGGCCCACAACACATTACACACCTCCTGGCCTGACAGCTCCCCAGCCAGCCCCACCGCCAGCCAGGCAGCCTGCACCATGCACGCCGCCACCTCATTGGACGGCCGCAGCAAGCCCTGCTGGTGCAAGCGCCCAAACGCCCACATGAGGTTGGACAGCTCCTGTGGCTTCAGGCGGTGCAGCAGGCCACTAGCCACCCACACCAAGCGGCTGAGCCAGGCGACTGGCTGCTGCTGGGCAGGGTGTGGGCGGAAGTGCAGGAGGTCGGGCTTGGTGGCCAGGGCCCAGGCTAGGTTGGTGATGTGCTGGGGCTCAAAGGACGCCAGGCAGCGCCAGCAGCGCGTCAGGCAGATGCGCCGCCACCGGCCGGAAGTTGGGTGCTGAAGTTTGGCCACCGCCCATATGCAGTTGGCCAGCTGCCGGGGTTCAAAATGGCCAATGTTGGCCGCCATGACAAGCAGCAGCTCGTCTAACAGCTCTTCACGCTTGGGCGAGGATGGCACAGAGGCTGACCCCTTCGGCCCCACTCCCCCATGGGAGGGGACTCGCTGCCCGCTGTGTTTGAGAAGCTCCTCCCTGGCAGACTGAGCAGTCACTGCAGGCTCCCAGGAGGGTTGCTGAGTTTGGCCGCTACCGCTTGGGCGAGTGCCGGCCTCCAGCTGTGCCAGGTGGGTGACCATGGCACTGATGTGGATTGCCCGCAGCAGAGGGCGGTGTGTGCTCCAGATGTCTAGCACCTGCTGCCAGTGCCGCGTGGCCTTAATGCTCCGCAGCAAGCCTTCCGTTAATGCCACCTTTGAGTTCGGCGCACGTGCCACTGGCGCCGCCTGCAATTGATGCACCAAAGTGTTGAAGAGGGGAGGCAGCGCAGGAAAGCGCAGCCAAAGCGGTGTACAAGTGAATCGTTCTTAGGTTACTTGGAACTTGAGCAACCTAGCGATGCTTCTCTTGCACAAGAAGACCGACCTGTTGGGGATGCAGCTGGGTTATAGCTGACTGGCCGCGCCGCACATCCGATGCAGATGTTGCAATGCACGCCACCTGGCCAGGACGATGCAAACCGGCAAAGCTTACAAACGACGCAGCTCTTCAGAGTCCTGCGTCCAGTTTACCTGCTGAGCGCACAATCTCGCCCTCCCACATAGCTTCTGAGGCTTGCAGAGAGAGGGTGCAAGGGAGGGAGCGAAACTGCCAGCAATAGTGTACATGAACCGCTGAAGCGGTTCCCTTGTACATCGAGGACCTCGCAAATCTATTCTCCCATCAATGCTGCAAGCAAGCACATAAAGCACATGGCAAAATGATTGTATTCATTCAATGCATGCTCTCAATGCAACAGGCCGAACATTCCCTCGTCCGCATGTCATCGCTGTTACATGGCTCAGTAGCTTTGATGAGCAACAACATCCGTTAGGACAAGTGGGGAGTCTATGACCTTTGACACCTAGACATTTTCATGGGGTCTCTAATTAGGTCACCTCCCATTGAACCACCACGTAAGGGACATTTGACTTTGCGGCATGCCTGGTGGGAGTTGAGTTGTCATTTTAACGCGGAATGCCTTTACTCTGCGCCGCGCTTGCGCCTGCGCGCCCGAGCTGCTGGCACCCACGGTGACCGGCAGTCTGCCAGGCACGCGAACGGTTCCGCTGTGCGCGATGGGCCTTTCAAGTGCTGCCTAACAACACCCACAACGCGGGATGCAGAGTTCTCCGCTGCGGTACACTGCGGTACACTTTACGCATGGAGCCCAATTTTCGTAACGTCATCTTACACAGCCAGCTCAATCCCACTCTGCCTGCCCATTGAGATGCTCCAGTACCATGTACCGTAGGTCAGCACGCAAGGTGTTGGCTGGCACATACAACCCCACTGCCTTGCAATACTCGTTTAACATTTTCACGCTCAGCTTCTTGCCCAAGGTGCACAGCTGCTTCACGCAATCTGGTGCAAATGAGCACAGAATGGTGAGGCACTCATCGTCCCAGTGCTTGTCATCCCTCTTCTGATCGAACATGGGCATGGCCACAAAGGGCTTTGTGATTAAGGGCCTCATGCACACACCCCTTGGTGCGGGGGCCATGCATTGGGCACATGCACATGCAGTCTCTGACCACTCAACGTGGATCCCTGCAGCAGGGAAGAAGCAGCTGTGCATGCTCATAGAGCCGGGGATGGATGATGCAAAGGCATGTGCATCCCGCTGTGGAGCACTGCAAAGCTCTACCTCCTGTGTGCTCAGCTCCAAGCACCACCGATGACCCACACTTGCTCGTGCACGGTGAGCCTTGCTGGGGTCAGCAACAGCAGCTGGCTTGTGATATGCATTGCAATGCTGCACAAACCCCAATGCATTGCACGGTAGGTGCAGCAGTGCCGGCAGGGCCGGGTGGTGCTGGCTGGACCCCTGCACCTGTGATGGGTGCGAGGGTGGTTGGTCTGGGAGATGGTGGGGGCAGGGCGCATGGGCTGGCCCAGGCTGTGCAGGTGCTTGCGTGGGTGTGGAGCTGAGACGGGGCATGGGCTGGAGCTGACTGGCTGACTCCTGCCCCCGCAGCCGCTGGCACACAGCATGCGCAGCTGCAGCAGACTCAGCGCAAGTCCTGTGGGCTAATGGAATCAGTGCGGGCACCAAGTTGTCGCAGGCCTTGATGATTTCAGCCATCTGGGTTGTGACCTGGCCGATGGCTCGTACACTCTGCCCGGAGCGGTAGGAGGCTGCCTCCCCCTCCACATGAATCTCCACCCAGCCAGCAAGACCAGCTGGTGTCGTCTTCACACACAGCGCACAGCGGGCTGCATGCCCGCCCTTCCCCTTGTAGGGGTGATACTTGGATGTCGGCATGCTGCAGGCATGTGCACACGCCAGCTTCTAAAACCCCTATTTGCAAATCTCAGCAAGAGTTGAGACCTTGGCAGGGGGTCCACAGATAGGTTCCCTAGCCAGTGACGCAGGGCTGGGGCATTCGTTTGCGTCCGATGGTCGCCATATTGGCATCAACAGAGTGGGCAGCATGGAGGAGTGTTTCCCCACCTTTTGGAGCCTAATCCACAAGGGATTGATGCAGCTGCCACTGCTGTGCTCCTACTGTGGTCTCCTCCAAGTTTCAGAGCCCCTGAGCACCTGTGTCCCCAACTAACAGAAAATGACAGGAAACCGACCCCTGGTAATCAAAACATCGCACACCACTGGATAGAAGACTCCGTTAGCTATGCGGTGCAACCTGTATCATAAAATACTGTGCAGTGTGCTGGGTGCTATGGCGGCTCAAATCTTCACATTTAAAATCATGCTCTTTTTGCTCATGCGGGCCTCGCCGCGAGAGACCGCCGCGACCGACGTGGCCCAGGAGCACCTGCACATAGTGAGGGACAGTCGCCGCAGTCAAAACGGTTCACATGGCATGCCAAACCGATGTAACAGCGCCCCTCCACCCATGCTCGGAAATATGCTTGCTGCGATGCTTGACCCCCGTCGTGAGCAGTACTGTTGGCCTGCACCTCCTGGGCAATGTCGTTAGCCCTTCTTGCTGTGGCTTTTAGGCCGTTAGGGCTGTGCAGATAACCAGCTCTTGGTGAATTGAATAGGGCTTGGAGCTGAGCTCGCCGCCGGCTGGGCGCCATTGGGGTGGGCAGGAGTTGCTAGGGATGGGACTGAGAAGGGGCGAAGGGAGGGAGGGAGGGAGGGCAATGGGGGGCTTGGGAGGGGGTGGTGGTGGTGGGGGGAGGGCGGGGCTGAGGTTGGGAGGGGTTAGCAGGGATGGGAGGGCAATGAGGGGGCGGATGGGAGGGCAATGGGAGGGCAATGAGGGGGGGGGAGGCGGGGCTGGGGTTGGAAGGGGGTAGGAGGAGGTGGAAAGGCTATGCAGGGCTGGGGAGGGGGTGGGGCACGGTCCAGAGTGGGAGGGGGTGGGAGGGGGCTGGGAGGGGGTGGGAGGGGGTGGGAGGGGGTGGAAAGGCAGTGCTAGGGGGTGGGAGGGCGGGGCTGGGGCTGGGAGGGGGTGGGAGGGGGTGGGAGGGTGGGGCTGGGGCTGGGAGGGGTCGGGAGTGCGGGTTGGGGGTGGGAGGGGTGGGGAAGGCGGGGCTGGGGCTGGAAGGGGGTGGGATGGGGTGGGAGGGCGGGGCTGGGGGTGGGAGGGGTTGGGAGGGCGGGGCTGGGGCTGGGAGGGGGTGGGAGGGGGTGGGGCTGGGGCTGGGAGGGGGTGGGGCTGCCAGGGGGTGGTCCGGTTGGGCTAGTCAGCACTGCAAGGGCAAAGTTAGGTCACGCCAAAGTATGTTCCCACAAGCCTACTCAATGAAATGACGTGCTTTCTTCTCCAGCAGCTGTGACGTTGAGTAAGGAACAGAGTTACAGATCGAAAGTCTGAAAGTCGCAGTGGTCAGCTCACAACATACTACTTTGTGGATGGGGGTCCCTTTTCCTGTGTGACTGGCGAGAGAGAGACGCACATTCTCCGCGTTTCTTGCAATGTCGATCAGTAACTTGCCCCTCGACGGTCTTCCGACGCCGCCTGCACCAATGAAAGGCTTGCGGAGTGAGCCCGGCGGGCTAAACATAGATTGTACTTCAGGCTCGATGCCAAGCGCAGTTCGCTCATTGGTGCCGCTACTCACCACTAGAACAATCGATAGTGAGCAGCTGAGGTGTGTCCGCGCTCGCTTGCGCCGGCATGGACTCTGATGCAAGGATTAACGCGCCGCTTGCCAGTAGATGCGGAGTAATTCGCAGGTGCCAATGCAACAAACGCTATCGAAATCGGTGCACTCTGTAGCGAGTACTTGCATGAAGATTACCAACCCCATGTTGGGGACTCCTGAAATTAGGAGGAGACTTGTGGCGAGAATAAAAGACACAACTGTGTGGGCAGCTGTCATAAGCAGCTTGCACCAGCTCCAGAGGCGCAGACACAGTGGCCCACTGTGACACGAATCGTCACACGATGGCAGGCATGCAGTGCATTGAGGAGGTTGCTGATATTGCTTGACATTCACGCTTGTCTGCACGGCCAGTAGGCAGGGAGGGCTAAGCATGTGATAACGATGAGAAATGACAGGAAGCTGCATAGCTTACGACCTCACGCTCAGGTGTTCCCAACTAACAGAAAATGACAGGAAACCGACCCTTGGCAGTAGGACGGCTGTAACTCTGCACTCACTGCGCCAAACATTATGCTAGATGATTCACAATGTAGCCAACCCGGCCAGCTACCTTTAACCCATCCAGAATAGTTATGCAGTCAGTAGGCCGTGCACAGCAAAGCGTTTGAGCCGTTCCGGAGCATGCAGTCATCGCTACGACCGCCCGCGTCGCTGAGGCTGCTCTACGCGAGCGTGCGCGTCGACAGCAGCAGTCGGATCGGAGAGCGGTTGCGGGAATGTGACACTGAGCCCACCTCCTCCCCATACCTGGAGGGCAATGCCACAGCTCGACCATTTTGATTTACAGCATGCTACTTACTAGGTTAAGCTCCTCTAGAACAGTTTTACAAACGCTCATACTCAGATAAGCCAAACGCTCACTTTGGTCTGTGACCCCCAACTCCCTTAGCCGATTTCAGGGCCAGGGCCCTGCCGTCAGTCACACAACACCACACCATGACCGAATCTGGACTCGTCTCCTCTGAGGATTATATTCCTCTACATGCCATCCACCTGCGTGCAAAGTTTCATAGCTCAACTGCCACCCCACAGCGGTGCTCTGTGAGGGGTGGGCTGTGAGGGGTGGGCTAGGAGGGGGTGGGCTTGGGGAGGGGGCGAGGGGAAGGGCTGGGAGGTGGTGGTCAGGCTCAATGAGGTGGGCTCCTGCAATGATGGGTGTGGGGGGGGGCGGGCATGGTGGGTCTTTGCATGCCGTGGCCTTGAACCTGCCTGGTGAACATGAAGATGTCAAACCGATAGAAGCCTGGGCTATTCAATGTGCGACTTGTTTCAAGAGATGCGCCAATGAGTCAAGAACATTTGAGTCACGCACTTCGTTTGTGCGTCTCGTCAAGGAACCGTGTAAGCATGTAGTCCTTGAACCCTGAATGATGAGTACGGCCTCATGGCTACTGCCTACCTTTCACTGGTGGGCTTGTAGGACACAACACCAGCTGTTGGCGTCTACTACCTCGTGGCTACCCTACACTAGCGCCACTAGTAGCGTCCTTACAGGACACACCACGCTAGAAAGGTATTGGCTTTGCCAAGCGTGCTGCAGTCCCCTTTTCCCTCACTAGGGCCTCCATTTGAACCGGACCAATAGTGGCCATTAGCAGCTACTAGCGGGATTACTAGGGACCACTAGTGGCTCGACTCAAATGGTGTTAATGGGCTGTGTGGAGTATACCCAATGCACATGGACATGGTGCACGAGTGCCTACCACCTACATTACTGCCTGACCCATTAGGGCCATTGTGTAGAGTTGGTAGGGAAACATGCGCTGATTGTAAGCTGATGACAGCTCAAAGGGGGGCACACACTACTGTGCTTCAGCAGGCTGCTGCTGCTGCTGCCGGGGCTTGGGTGACTTGTCTCGCAGCCGCTTGTAGCCCAGGCCAGGGTACTCCTTGCTCTTGGCTGGCAGAGCTCCCTGGTCTGGTCAGTAGCACAGCTCCAGCGGCCGCCACCTGCTCTCCCCAATGCGCTGCATGTTCAGCGCTGCATTGCAGTCCCTGTCTAGCCACCTGCCCGGCTATAGTGCTGGCTTGGCTGCCTGCTCAGCCTTGGTGCGCTTGCTACGCTTGGCTGGCGGAGGTGTACTGGGCCCAGGCTCTGAGGCTGCTGCTTGTGTGGTTTCTAAGGAACTTGGATATTTTTTATGATATTCATGGAGTGATGGGCATTCCACCATGATCCATGGCCCATATACCCTGTATTGATATAAAGCGTGCTGCAGCCAAGCGGTGTTGGCCGTATCATGCGTATCTTGGCTACCCTCGGGCCACGTTACTGGTGGCCAGGACCCCATGTGCTGACAGTGGGATTAATCAGTGGCAGTACTCACCCCGGAGAGGCCGACCTAGTAGCCTGCTGGGTTCGGCAGCAGCGAACAGCATGCATTGGCAAAACAACATAAAGCCTCAGAGTCAGATGAGCCAAGCACCACGGCTGGTATGCAGCCTCATCCCGAGTTGTTTTGTCTAACAGCACAGCAGCCCATCATTCACCCATTGCAATTGTGAGCCCCTCTTTGCAGTTGCCTGGGCAGGCACTCCTAACCAGGCTGTTCCAATCAGATGGGGTCAGCACGCATGGCTGGACAACAACAAGGCGTGACATGAGAGGCATGCTGCCCAGCAGCTGAGGTTGGGCTGGTGCTAATGACCCGGCAGTATCAGGAGCTTTCCGTATCAAAAGCTTTCCAGCATGGGCAGCTTCCCAGTATCAGAAACCTTCATCACAACGTCATAACCAGTGATGCGTCCCCATCACCACCTCCTGCCAGCTCCATCTATCAACGCAGCTCAACCTTCAGCTCTTGAGCAGTGGCTGCACGCACTTTTTCCTGCATGCAGCCCAGAGGCACTGTTGACACTCGGCTGAGGTCAAGGCATGGCCTGCCTCCTTTGACCCCCTCCCTTACCTGGAGCTCATTGATCTCCTCATCTGTCAGAGATCGCTCCATGGACCTGTAGGTAATGCGGAAGCAGTTGCTGGTGCGCTGCGTCTTGGCGTTGGTGAACTTGTCAATCAGCACCACCTCCTCCACAAGGTCACCGCCAATGCCCCTAACCTGCAGGTGGGCGGGCAGGGCAGGCCAACATCCTTTGGAGGTGCCCTTTGGAGGCTTGCCCTTTGGAGGTACCCTTAGAGGGTGCGAGAGTGAGTGACATCGCCTCCTGGGTATAAGTAGGTATCAGTAGGTGCGAGCAGATATGAGCCCAGTGGCGCAATGCCTCCGAGGAAGTGGCCCAGTACCGCGGAGCAAGAGCCGCATCCGATTGAAAGCCCTCGAAAACAAGGTTCGTCGTAGTCATGGTGTGGTCCACTGCAACTGTGCGCAACTGCAGCTTGGAGCCAGCAGCGTGACCAGCCGGTAAGGGGCCTGATGTGGTGCCCTATGGTGGCCCCCGGCAAGCCCCCACAGGCCCCACGCAGCAGCCAGAGAGCCACACAGCCAGCGGCCTCAGAGCCATGGCCCAGCACTCCCCCGCCAGTCAAGCGCAGCAAGCGCACCGAGGCTGAGCAGGCAGCTGAGCCCACCCAGCCTGCCAAGGGCAAGGCTGCCAAAGCCAAGCCAGCACCTCAGCCAGGCAGGTGGCTGGACAGGGACTGCAATGCAGCGCTGCACATCCAGCGCATTGGGGAGAGCAAGTGGCGGCCGCTGGAGCAGTGCTGGTGGCCAGAGCAGGGGAAGCTGCCAGCCAAGGGCAAGGAGCACCCTGGCCTGGGCTACAAGCGGCTGCGAGACAAGCCTCCTAAGGCCCAGCAGCAGCAACAGCAGCCTGCTGTGGCACAGTAGTGTGTGCCCCCCATTTGAACTGTCATCAGCTCACATCAGTGCATGTTTGTCATGCCAACTCTACATCATAGCCCTAACGGGTCAGGCAGTAGTGTAGGTGGTAGGCAACCATGACCATGTGTATGCCATGTATAAGCCATGTGTATGCCATGTCTTTGCCATGTGCATGCCATGAGCATGGGAAGACCACACAGGCAAAACACCGTTTAGTAGGGGTCCACACTGAGTGTTCCACTGCAATGAAGGCTCAAGGTTGAAGGCCAAGGTGCTGTACCCGGGCAGCGCACCAGTGGCCAGGGATCAGTGCAGACCAGTGCCACTGTACCCGGGCAGCTCACCAGTTCGCACAAGTTGTTTTCTGAAAACTCTGGAGATACCCAGAATGCCATGTCCTTGTAGCAGGGTGGAAACTTGCTGAAGGACTTGAACTTGGTGCGCAGGTCGCCCGCCTGGAAAGAAAGCAGGCCGCAGCGGCAGGCAGCACCTCAGCCACAATGTTGAAGATCCCTGATCAGGTCCAGCAGCCTTAGCACAGCCCTAGGTGTCACTCCAGGCACAGGAGGGTGTGCCGAGGACCGTGTGCCCAGGACCGTGTTTTGAAGGTAGGGTGGGGTGGGGTGGGGTGGATGGGTTGAGGTGGGTCGAGGTGAGGCGAGGGGTGGGCAGGGCAGAGGGCAGGCAGCTTGCACCTTGAACTGTTTCAGGAAGCGGTCGTCATTTGACCAGAAGAGTCGAATGTCAGGCACCTCAAAGAGCACCATGGCCAGGCGCTCCAGGCCCAAGCCAAAGGCCCAGGCTCGGTGGTCCTGCAGGAGCAGTGGGAGCAAGAGAGGCAGGCAGCAAAGCGCAGCCACAGCTGGAGAGGTCGCTAGGCAGTGCAGCTCTGAGGGCTAAGCACTGGGGCGGCCTCTGCTACCTGTATGGTGTGCCCAGGCACTGGTCGTGCTGTTGCCGGTCAGGGTCCTCACACACTGACGCAGCTGCTCCTGCCCCCTGCTGCCGCCCCCTGCTCCTGCTGCTGCCCCCTGCTCCTGCTGCCCTCTACTGCTGCTTCTGCCACCTCCTGCTGCTGCCCCCTGCTGCCACCTCCCTTTCTGTTGCTTGGCGCCTGGCTGCTGGAGCTGGGCGGCATGTCCCACCTTGAGCTCCGCGGCATTACTGTCCAGGATGACTTGCTGCATCACCCCGCACCCCAGCACCTCCAACCATTTGCCTGCAGCAGCAGACCAGGGTCATCAGTGTATGTGTGGATGCGAAGGGAATTTCAAAAGTCACAGCCAGCTTCGCACAAGGCCTCACGCAAGCTGCACTCCTGTGAGTTGCAGTGCTCATATGGAATGCTGGCTGGTGTGAGGGTCTCACTGCTAGTGCTGCCCACACCGATGCTGACTGGTATGGGTCATGGGGGGTACCTCACCCTTGAAAAAGATCTCCAGCTCATAGGAGGGTTCAGTGAAAGGGAAATAGGCATCAATCCTGCAGACAGGGCAGCACCACCACACGTGGTTGGGTGTGGTTGGGGCATGAAGTGATGGGAACAAATGCCAGCTAGGGTCAGTGGCGGAACATGTGCACATGGAGGCATGAAGAGGCATGGAGGCAGGTGGCAGGCAGCTAGCATCGCCCGCCACTGGCACTGACCGCAGGCCAGTTTCTTCACCATCACAGCAAATGACAAGGAAAGCTGATGCAGGGGCTGGAAGCATGGTGGCTGCCCCGGTGCTCCAGGGGCCCTGGGCTGTCCCCACCACCACCAGGAGGTCAGCCACTCACCACCTGCACTCCACATCCCCAAACAGGTGGCGGGCTAGCCCCTCCAGCGCCTGCTTCAGCTCAGCCGCTGCGAACTGGGTCGAGTCCTGGCCCGCAGCCATCCACATCTGACCACACAGCACAATGGCGACCATGAGGCTGAGAGACCTGGGGTAGGCTGGGGTAGGGTTGAGCAAGGTGGGGTGAGGGTGGGTGGGGTGGGTGTGGGTGAGGCTGTGGAGCGCTAGTCCTTGACACTGCTGGTGGGTATGTAATCATCCAATCAGGTAGCTGCCCTGAGAGACCTGGGGTAGGCTGGGGTAGGGTTGAGCAAGGTGGGGTGAGGGTGGGTGGGGTGGGTGTGGGTGAGGCTGTGGAGCGCCCTACCACACCACACGTCCGATTACCCTCTCCAACACTCAAAGGGCCTAAGTAGGCATTGGTCCAAGCAGCCCTGTTTAACACTGGCCGGGGAGACATGGGGTCACTGCGCCGCCCTGCCCTGCCCCGCCCTACCATCCCTGCCTTCAAAGGTGCCAAGTCGACTAGCTCCACCTTGCCTCTCCTTGCCTTGCCCACCCCACTACTGCCCTGCATACAGTGCTGCTGGGGCTATCTGCATGGGCTGACGCTGCAGCAGGGCGCTGCTCTCAATGCTGGTGAGGCTGCAGTGGCAGGTGCTGTGGCAGGTGCTGCAGGGATCTGACCTGCGGGCTGCACACGCGCACGCCCTCCATCTGGTGAAACACGGGGTAGTGCGTGGCGTCGATGGAGTCGCGACGGTACACGTCACCCGTCACCAGGAACGCGCGCCGCCCTGAGCGCAGCACCTCAGCCTGCGCCAAGCACTGGCTGCTGCCTGGCTTGTGATACTGCTGCTTGGCCCCTGGGCTCAGCCAAGGTGGGTGCCATTCATAGAAGCTGGGCAGCTGGGTGCAGCAGCAGCAGCAGACTGGCAGCACCGTGTCTGGAGCACGACAGCAGGGACCTCATAGGGGACCCTTGCTCCCTTGCTCGGGAGGGAGAGGTGGTTTGTGCAGGTAGTCCTAGCCCCCTCCCACCCCTCCCTCCTTTCAACACACTCTGCTCAGTGCCAGGGCAACTGGTGGTGTGTGCCTGGTGTGTGCTGTGTGGCTGCCAGGCACCAGCCAGGCACCAGGTTGCCAGCGGGCACACCGGGCTGTTGGGCGCAGGACAGGCTCCGCGTGGCTGAGGTGGCAAGGTGGCACGAGCTATGCCCCATGTGGCCAGAGTGTTTGCGTACCTGGTGGGCTGAGGTGTGGCAGCGCAGCACCTTGTCCCTGGACACATAGTAGGTGTCATTGGGGGAGCGGCTGACGTGGTCTGCTGGCACCAGCATCTGCGACCAGGGCAGGCGCGGGCAGGCGTGATGGGGGGCGGAGGCTTGGGTAAGGGGCGAGGTATGGAACGAAGGTGCAGTATGGCGGGTGAGCGGTTGGGTACAGAGGCAGTCAGGCAGGATTCACAGCATGCGGTGCTGGGTGACCGGCAAGAGCAGAAGTAGGAGGGGCATAGGCCTCTGGCAGTGCTCTATGCACCAGTGCATCTTTTCACTGGATGCATGGCTGCACTCATGTCATAGTGCCTTGGTATGGACTCTAGTCCTTGACACTGCTGGTGGGTATGTAATCATCCAATCAGGTAGCTGCCCTGATGAGCTGACCATCAGGGTCCAAGTTCTGCCAGTTTCTAGGAAGCACGAGACTGCAAGGAAGGCTGGTGCATAATTGATTGGCTGTCAATGATACACCCACTCTAATGCCACACCTCATCAAAATTTGCTTTTGTGGTAACGACAGGATACAAGTCGTCCAGCTTGTCAAAGGTGTTGGGATATGTCTTGTCAAAGTAATCATAGATGGCCTGCGTGCAGGGTACCAGGAGCTCTATGAGCATGCAAGTTTGTTAGCTAATTAGAAGAGAAAAGCCAGTGGCCGTGGACCTGCTTGATGATGCCAATGGGATGGTCTTTTTGCTGATGCAAGTTGATGCCCATCTTCTGGTAGATGTAATCTGTCACATTGTTGCCTGGCTCCGAGGTGATGATTTCCTCGCGTGCCGGGGCCTTTCCTAGTGTAGCCACTGCCTTGGCTCTGGCTAAGTGCCGAGAGGGTGCGGTCGCTGCTGTGAAGGCAGGGCACCACTGGCGGAGTCGCGCCAGTGGCACAGGCTGCAAGGGCAGTGGCCTGGTGGCCTGCACGCGACCGAGGCCCTGGCGTAGCATTGTAGCAGCCGAGAGTAAAATGGAATGGTGCACAAGTAGATGTGGCCTACATGTGGTTGCATGTGGTCGTTGCATCAATAGAAAGCTGTAACGGCCAACTGCTAGGATGGCCCTAGTGCGCTCCAGCTCCGCCTATCTGGTGTGTGTCCCAATAATACTACATGTAGCTTTCTGCTCTTCCTTTCACTACCGCACTCACTACTGCACTCACGTCTCCTTTGCGAGTAATTCATAATTGCAAATGGCTGCAGCTGCCACTTGCATATTTACGCAGCTAATTGCTGTGCTCATCGCCAACAAGTGCGTTGCAGAGAATGCTCCAAGGTGCCAGGAGAGTTGGGAACCCGAAGACTAAAGCTGTAGGCGGTGTGTCACTGCTATTTCGCTCCTGCTCGACAGGAATGGGCAATTACAATAGGATAACTGACCCGGGCATAGACCATGGCATGGTAGCTCAACTGTCACATTTCCCCTGCATTTCCTGAGCTCCTGGCTACAGCGAATCCCGTGCATTGCGCACCGCAAGCCACACTCGTACACTAGCCCGCGAGGCATTGCAACCATCAAGTTTGGGCAAATGAACAACCACCGAGGGCGATGCTGAACGGGCGTGGGGGTGCGCTTTCTCCAGTTAACCGCCAACATGTGGCATTCACCCGGTGTGTAACGCTTACATTTTGCTGCCTCGATGCCGCCTCTTTCCACTTAACGATGTCCACGTGTGCCACCCTGCCTACCAGGGTAAAATTCACCCACACATCAGAGCTGCGTCCCAGACACATCATCAGAGCAGTTCCCTTAACTCCAGCCAGCCAGCTGCCTGCCAGGTCATGGTTGCATGGTCGCCCTCCACCACATCGCAGCCCATGTCAGCTGCCCTGCTGTCTTGTTGCTTCAAGGCAGTGCAGCTCCCCAGCTCGGCTTGCTGCCTGCCGTAGCCTCAGCACGGGGCTCTCAGCAGGCTGGGCTGGCTCGGCTTCCCTGCCCTCCCTCCTCACCTCACTTGGCCTGCTGACCCTGAGCCTAGCCGCCTCCGTCTTTCTACTATGCGCCATCCCGGCTGTCTGGTCCCTAGCTCGCTGCGCCCACCAGGCCCACCGTGTGCTGCAGCAGGTCAGTGCACGGCACACAGGTGTGGGCATGTGTCTTGTCAAGGGACAGTGGGTTTAGAAACATGTGGGCTGTGGGCTTGTGAAGGGACAGTGGGATCAGATACAGTTACACAACCTGGCTGAGGTTGAGTCCAGGCTTCTAGGCGGATGGGTGGGTGTGGAACAAGGAGCAGCACCTGGCCAAAGCATGTCCACCTGCTCCTTGCCCTGCACATGCTGTTCGCATGCACACGCCTGGCCCTGCCTGCTTAGCCCTCCCTTTGGCCTGTGATCCCAGGTGGAGCAGGAGCTACCCCAAACAGCTGCCCTGCTGCGCCTGTCAGGCCTGGAGGTGTCTGGCTGCGTCAGTGAGCTGGGCGGCCTGGGCTCAGAGCTGGCAGCAGGCCTGCGCTCCTCTGCACTGCTGGCGGCACAGGCGCAGGCAGGTGTCAGCGCTGGGGCAGCGGCGTTGGGGCAGGCGCCTGGGAGGTTGAGGCCGGCCCTGGCTGCGGGGGAGGCGGGCACACGGCGTGAGTGGGGGAGGGATGGGGAGCTGGCGGGTGGGCAGAGCGGGACCCCGTTGAGTTATAACTCGCTCATGGGGGAGTGTTGAGTAAGGAGAGCAGCAGAGTGGAGTGGGAGGACATTGCTTGGGAGGGGCCCTTTGCCGCCCGCCCATAGGGTAAAAGGACAATAGGAAACAACAGTACACAGGTAGCAGTAAAGCAGTAAACAGTAAACAAAGGACAACAGTAACAAGCAAACAGGTAGCAGGGACAACAGCCCCCTTGTCCCTCACTAGGGCTTCCATTTGAGCAGGACCAATAGTGGCCACTAGCAGCTACTAGCGGGAATGCTAGGGACCCACAGTGGCCCGACTCAGATGGTGTTAATGGGCTGTGTGGAGTATACCCGATGCGCATGGACATGGTGCATGAGTGCCTACCACCTGCACTGTTGCCTGACCCCCGAGGGCTATTATGTAGAGTTGGCATGAAAACATGTGCTGATTGTAAGCTGATGACAGCTCAACAAAGGGGGGGCACACACTACAGTGCCGCAGGAGGCTGCTGCTGCTGCTGCTGCTGCTGCTGCTGAACCTAGCAGGGACAACAGCCCTGCGCTGCACTGCCTGTTGCTGTCCCATAGCCTTAGACATGGGCGAAGATGAGAGAGGGGAGGACGGGCCACCCAGACTTGCATGCATGTGTGCAGTAAAGCTATGTGTGTCACCACATATCCCACAAGGGGCGTGTGAGTGTTGATTTGGGCACATGTCGATCAGTGTGTGACCTGCAGGGGCTGTGGAGGCGGCGTTGCAGCAGAGAGCCAAGCTGCCCCTAGCTCTCCCCATCATCATAGAAGCCGCCAGCTCAACTACACGAAGCATCCGTGTGCTGCGGCTAGGGTTGGCGCTCGCTAACTTGTGTGGTGCCACGGTTCGGGCGGGGACCGCGCTGAGAGGCCGCGCAGCCCGGCTTGTGCAAGGGAGCACACCGGGTGACGGCCATGGTGCCGCCCCCGCGGCATTGCACCGGACGTGAGGATGCTTGACGAACATGGAGCAGGCATGAGTTCATTCCCGTTATGACATGTCGGGCAAGCCGGGCAGTTGTACTGCCTAATCGGCTAATCAGCCGTACTTGGGCGTCGCATCTGTTCGCTACTGTCACGCCGTCTTTACTACTTGCCAAGTCGGTAAACCTGGCTACAAGGGTGGCATGCTGTGACGACCCAGAACGACCCAGCCCAGGCATCTACAGAGTTTGTAGCCTACAGCTGTGCCCTGCTATGGCCTGAGGCAATGTGGTCATGGGACAGCTCATGCCGACACAGCCCAAGGCAATGACAGCTCAACAGTCTGCCAGCTCCGCGATAAGCGAACGGCTCAAAATGGGGTGCCGCCCAGGCCCATGGTGCGCCCAGTAGTTTGCACCGACTGATAGCCTTAGGTCTAAAAGGCCTCAAGGTGACTCAAACAAAGCTTGGTTGTGTCACATTGGTCTGGCTTGACCAACGACACAACCGTAGACTAGTAGATGGTTTGCACCTGATGCGGAACCATGCCCAAGGCTGCGGTGCGACTTATGGACTTGGATGCAAATCAGCACCACCCCTGATTCAAACACATCAGCCAACCTGCAGGGTTTTGTCTCTGAAAGGTGCAGCGATTGTGGGTGGATGTCAGTGCTAAAGCAGGCGCTGTTTGCGCGAGCTCCGGCAGAAGCCAACGCCGGGTGTGTTGAGTCGCGATGATGGGGTGTGAGCATAGGGTGAGTCTTCTAAGCCGCATCGCTTCGTGCTGCGGTCAGCGGGTCTACCCAAAGGCGCGGTGCGCCCGCGACCCCACCAAACGCCTCCGGGCCCGGCAGCTTTGGTTGCAGCCTCCGCTCCAGCGCTGCCGCCCACCTGAAAAGCCAAGAACAACGCGCAAACAAAGCGACTCAACGAGCAGCGGGAATGCCAGCTAACATCCCGACTGCGCGCAATACAGCGCATGGGCGCGAAACAGCAACTGGGCGCACACCACAGCACCGGCAGAAAGGGCGGGCAGAGCCAGCGGAGCAGCGATGCGGTACCCAGGCTGATCAGTGGCAGGCGGGTGCTTTGGTAAGGCAATTTGAAGAGCCCAGGGTACGACAAGGCCCCTTCCTTTTCACGTATGGCACTTGGAAGCTCCCATCTTACAGGCATGCTTGCATGCGCTCCAAATGCATGCATAGCATGCCCATGTGCATGACTTGGTGATCTACATGTAAAACACCTACCAGCTCGGCAAAGGAACCTGTCCACCTTACCTTAGCAGCGTGCCTTCCTGCCAAGGCTTGCCAATGAGCTGCAGCCCAATGGGCAGGCCTTTCGCATCACGGCCAACGGGCAGGCTTATGGCTGGCAAGCCCAGCAGGTTGGCCTGCACCACACCAGGCCAGCTGGAGCACGCATGGCATTAGTATTGTGACAAATTTGACGTTAACGTATCAGGGCACTGAACCAGATGGGCTGAGATTTATATGAAGGGCCTAGATGTGCCTAGGATCTCAACGGAGGGATGGGGTAAGGGCTAGGATCTCGACGGAGGGGTGGGGTTCGGGCTGAAGTAGGTAGGGCATCAGGGCTGAAGTAGGTAAGGGTAGGGCATCAGGGCATCAGGATAGACAGGGCTGCAGTGTGAGGTGTAGCAATTCAATGCAGAAGTTTGAGTCTTTTGATGTAGGGACTGGGCCAAGGTTGAAGCAGAATGGAGGTAGGGGCCCAGCAGCGTGATGGGGCTGAGGTCCAGCTGCAAATTTGACCAAGGCACTTCACAGGAGGAGGGTCCTACGGCAGGGGTGATAGCGTTGGTTGACACGCTGTGCTGCCTGCCACAGCTGCATCAAATGACCAGGGTGGGGCCCACCTGATGCACAAAGCGCATAACCAGGGACGTCTGACCAAGGTTGCTGTTGCCACCTGTAAGAGCTCCTACTGGGATGGGCGGTGCGGTGCAGGGGGTGCTGGGCGTCACCAGTACATCCACATCCTGAGCATTCAGGGTCACTCACAATAGTCACACCCAGCAGTCGGGGCAGAGTGGTCCCAGTGGATGGTTCCGCACCAGCCGGATCAGCTCAGCAGTGAATGGCCAGCAGCCCTGTGAGAACAGGCTGGACAAGCGCAAGCCCACAAGGCCTGAGGCCAGAAGCCCCCAGAAAGGCAGGGGCACGGTGCGCATCGCAAGAAGCGCTGCGTGTGTGGGGTCGTCGCGCTGTTAAAGCGCGACATGCTGCACGGCGGTGTACCTGCATGGCCGCGCGGAAGTGATGGGTTGCGCGCCGGCGGATGCGTTGGCAGTGCACGTAGTCGGCCGCCGTGAAGAAGCGTGCGGTATCGAGACTTAAGCGAACGTCCGCGTTGAAGCGCGCGCGACAGGTGTAGTCGCGCCACTGAGCCTGCAGCTTACATTGAACAAGGCAGCGCTGTGTCAGCATTGGTCAGGGTCTCACAAACGAACTTGAAGTGACCCGCTGTATTTGACTTACAACCCAGGGTTTACACCCCTCTTTCTTATCCAAGCACATCGCAATGCCGAAGCTTACAGAGGAGGAACAAAGGTGTGATGAGGTTGGTGCATGAGGCACTTGCACTGCTGGAGGCGGTCCAGGTTCCCCCCTGGTGGTTCATGTGCAGATGATGGGTTCTGTGTTTGTGGTGTGTAATTATGAGGTGCACGAGATATATAGAGTGTTTGTGGTAAGTTCAACCAGCAACAGCAGCAACACGGCAACAGCACGCCATCACAGCCCCAGCAGCCCCGGCAATGTTGGGAGCTGCCACAATCCAGGGCCGGACTAACAAAACATGGAGGTCTGTGTGGCTCTCAACCCCCCTGCCACAGCCAGTGAGTGGCAATGTGGCATTGCACCAGGTGTCCAGCCTGCTGATGCTCAGTCTATGGTGAGGGAGGGGAGGAGCCTTGCCTGCAGGTTGTGGTGCATCTCAGTGACGATGGTGACGGTGTGGGCTACCCGCAGCATCTCCAGCTCAGGCAGCACCACCTCCTTCACGGCCACACCCTCATCCTGCACTGGGCCAGGCAGTCCGCAAGACGATGTGTAACTCTGAAGAGAGGATATGCAGTGTGGGTCCGGTTGTGGTGAGAGGGGAAGAATGGGAGGGGATGCACCGCACAAACCCTGGCTTCACCCGCACTCATCCCTACACACTCGGCCCTGCTGCCGCCCTCACACCCAGCCACAGCCACCCTTACCCTAACGCAACCCAACCCTACCAACCCTAATCCTGCCACACCACCCTACACAACCCCAGACTCAGCACAGCACAGCTCGGCACTTGCCTGCAGCAGCTGCAGTGCGGCCTTGCATGCGGCCACCACCTCAGGGTCGGCGTCATTGAACCACACCAGCACGGCAGCCTAGCAGGCTCGGCGCACCCTGGCTGGGCTGGCTGGTGGGCGGGTCCTGGGGCGGAGGGGGCGAGACCAGGGGCAGGGGGAGGGGCAGCTGCAGGGGAGGTAGGGCGGGTCCCGGAGGGAGGGGCCTGCAGGGCAAGGGGGAAGAGGGGCTGGCTGCTAGGGGTTCGTTGGGTAGTGATGGGGTTGGCAGAAGCCTTTTATACCCCTGGTATGCACTTCCCGCACTCCCACCTCACTCCTCCCCTACTCCCTCCCACACAACCCTTGCTTCCCCTTCGTCCCTGTTGAGACTCCCTCACTCTCCTCTCACCCCCTTTCTTCCCCTTTTATAAAGGCCGGCTTACTCTGTGTCCCAGTTTGCTATGAGGGCGTGCAGCAACGCCACATCCTCTACGCAGCCAGCCATGGGGCCAAGAGTGGACACGCTGCAATCCACCTCCACACAGCCTGGTCGCCTCAAGCAGCAGCAGCAGCAGTAAGGGGTGGCAGCAGCAGCAGCAGGAGCACCAGCAGCAGTAAGGGGTGGCAGCAGCAGCAGCAGGAGCAGCAGCAGCAGTAAGGGGTGGCAGCAGCAGCAGCAGAAGGGCCCCCACCACTGTTGTAACCAGCAGCACATCATGATCTTTGCGTGACCAGCATCTGGCATCCAGCGCAAACCAGTCATGGCAAATTTTAGGCACTGTCAGGCAATGGAAGCCGTAGCCTAGAAATGTGTGCCGCCTTCCAGCTCATCTCAGCGTACATTTCTCATGCCAGTCCCCGGCTGGGTCCGAGTCCTTCCCTCCCCTCCCTCCCTCCCGTGGTGCATTCTTGGCCAGGACTGAACTGGGGGCAGGACTGGTTGGAGATCAGGTAGAGACCTATCAATCTTTGTGGGCCGGGGCTGGGAGGTGAGCTGGTTAGGGTGGGTAGCCGGGCATGGTCTGTGGCCTGAGGTGGTCACCGGCCGCCACCCAGGGTGTGGGGTGGTGCCACCTTTCATGAGGCAGGGCCTCACCTGCGCGACTCACACGGCCATTGGTCGGCTTGAGGCCTGTGACACCACAGAAGGAGGAGGGGATGCGGATGGAACCGCCTCCATCAGTGCCTGTCCACACCGCCCACCAGGCAATAGCCACAGCGCCACCAACACTGGGGTCGAAGGACCAGACACACAGGACAGCTAGCAGCAGCAGCAGCAGCAGCAGCAGCAGCAGCAGCAGCAGCAGCAGCAGCAGCAGCAGCAGCAGCAGCAGCAGCACATCACCCAGCTGCGACCAAGCTGCCCCCGATGTCATGAAATTAGCGCCAGATTAAGAAGCATAGCCATGCATAGCGTCCGTGCCGTCCACACCCCTGGTCAACTGCACTGCAGCCCTCACCCCCTGGCCCTCTGCTCTGCCCTCAACCTGTCGCCACTGTTCCCTGCCCTCCCTCCCTCACCCCTGGCCCGACCCCTGCTATCCCTACTACCCCTCAGCCCCCTCTGCCTCTCCGTCGCCCTTAGTCAGTCGTCACTTCCCCCTGCCCTCGCCCCCCACCCCTGGGCTGACCCCTGCTGTGCCCACCACTCCCTGGCCCCTCTCTGCCTCACCAATGGCCAGGGGGCAAAGCCCTGCTGCCAGCACTGCAGCGCTGCCTGAGGAGGAGCCACCGCAGAAGTGTCCCGGGTGGTAGGGGTTGCGGGGGGTGCCGGTGCGCAGGTTCAGGCCAGTGATGCCCAGACCCACCTCGTGGAGGCAGGTCTTGCCCTGACACATGGGACACACACATGGGTCCACATGGGGCAGGAGGAGGGCCATAGGGGCAGGGGCAGGGGGACAGAGGGGCTGTGAAGGCGCTTTGGGAGGGGTGGGCGGCCCAGGGCAGGGGCAGGGGGGGCTGTGAAGGCACTTAAGGAGGGGTGGGGCAATTGAGTTGGATAGCTGGGGCAGGGGCAGGTCGACTCACCAGGAGGATCGCCCCCATGGCCTTCAGGCTGGTGATGTAGGGCGCGTCAGGGCCAGGGGGACGCCTGCAGCCGCACACCCCCAGGGGGGCCTGGACCTCACACACACCTCCACAGCTCTAGCTATGGTGTATCTCTGTTGTGTGATATCACTCAGCAATACCCCACACTACTCTAGTATCGTGCCCGGTGCTGCTCCCATCCCATGTGAGTGTGACTACTTGAGGGCCATGTGTGATACACATCGCCGGCTGGTCATAGAGCATCTGCTGGCGGAGCATTGGGAAAAGCTCGTGGTCCAAGGTTGCACAGCACTCCTCCACCTTACAAGCCGCACAGCAGTGTGGCAGACTGAGGTGCCTGGGCTCAGGCTTGATGGCGACAGGCTTTACGATGGCATTGATGAGGAGGTGCTGATCTCAAAAGAAAGGAGAGCCGATGGGGATGAGGGCAGCTTGGCCTGAGCTGATATTCACTGCCTGAGATGATATTCTCTAGGCCATTTGTTGGCGTTGTGAGCAGGCAGCGCCCTTTGGAGGTGCCCGGCTTTTCACCACTGTACCCGGTACCACTGTACCCGGGCATTGTATTCATGGCCAGGGCTGAACTGGGGCCTGTAAGTCGGCAGCGCCCTTTGGAGGTGCCCTTTGCAGGCTTGCCCTTTGGAGGTACCCTTAGGAGGTGCGAGAGTGAGTGACATCACCTCCTGGGTATAAGTAGGTATCAGCAGGTGTGAGCAGATATGAGCCTAGTGGCGCAATGCCTCCGAGGAAGCGGCCCAGTACCGCGGAGCAAGAGCCGCATCCGATTGAATAGTGTAGGTGGTAGGCGACTGACCATGTGTATGCCATGTATAAGCCATGTGTATGCCACAAGCATGGGAACACCACACAGACAAAACACCGTTTTGTAGTGGTCCACAAGTAGTGTTCGACTGCAATGAAGGCTCAAGGTGGAGGGCCAAGGACACTGATATTCACTGGTCCCCGGGTCTGCAGGTCTCAGGGCTAGTACTGAGGCCCCGGGTGCTAGTTGATGGCTACCACACGCGTGAGGGTGCTAAGACTATGATGATGATGGTGCTGCAGGAATGGAATGGACCCACCCGCACCCGCACCCGCACCCGCACCCGCACCCGCACCGCGCGGATATGATAGGTGATGGCTCACATGCACAGCGAGATACTGCCTACAGCTGAAGCCAATGTATCAAGGTGGCAGGCAGCTGAGGGTTGCGGCAGCAGTGCAGGCTCACTGCTCTGTTAGGAAGACGGTGCCGCATGAGGTGGGGTGGGGGGCCGCATCCATCACGTCCTTCACTGCAAAGGGCACTCCTGCAACAAGGCAGGGGCTGGGAGGGGTCAGTGTGATGGGAAAGAGGGCACAAGGGAGGGGAGGGGACGGGTCAGGCTGGGCTGGATGTGAGTGGGCTGGGGCGGGGCCATCCATTGCATTGCATACCTCTGCACAACGCCAAGAAAGGCTGTGAAACGCCCCTAGTCACCGCTGACACCCAGCTGCAAGGTATGTCTTTCCTGCCACACTACATGTCACACTACCTTGCCTGCCTCCTGCCCTCCTGCCCAACGGCTTGCCCCCAACTTAGCATCACACCCTCCTGCGCTCCTGCCGAGCAGCCCCCCTGCCTTCCCACCAGCTGCCACTGCGCCCTTCACCTTCCAGGAAGGAGCGGGGCTGACCCTCAGCCAGGCGCCGGCTGCTCTCCTGCGCCTGCAGCCGCACATCCTCGGGCAGCCAGGACACAAACCAGGGCCCAGGCTGCTCCGCAACAAACGCAATGATGCGCTCCGCTACCTCCACAGGGGTGGTCATTCCTGGGACGAGACAAAGGTCACACATCCACACCCTCTCACTCATGCAGGTCGCCCTTAGCGAATGCATGATCAGTTGCAGTGGCAGCAGGTCATGTTCATGTTAGTGTACATAGGCCACACGACTGCATGGGTCAAACACAGGCCTCAGCCTCGTCCTCCAGGCTGGCAGGCTGGCAGGCTGGCAGGCAGGCAGGCAGGCAGGCAGGCAGGCAGGCAGGCAGGCAGGCTGGCTGGCTGGCTGGCTGGCTGGCTGGCTGGCTGGCTGGCTGGCTGGCTGGCTGGCTGGCTGGCTGGCTGGCTGGCTGGCTGGCTGGCTGGCTGGCTGGCTGGCTGGCTGGCTGGCTGGCTGGCTGGCTGGCTGGCTGGCTGGCTGGCTGGCTGGCTGGCTGGCTGGCTGGCTGGCTGGCTGGCTGGCTGGCTGGCTGGCTGGCTGGCTGGCTGGCTGGCTGGCTGGCTGGCTGGCTGGCTGGCTGGCTGGCTGGCTGGCTGGCTGGCTGGCTGGCTGGCTGGCTGGCTGGCTGGCTGGCTGGCTGGCTGGCTGGCTGGCTGGCTGGCTGGCTGGCTGGCTGGCTGGCTGGCTGGCTGGCTGGCTGGCTGGCTGGCTGGCTGGCTGGCTGGCTGGCTGGCTGGCTGGCTGGCTGGCTGGCTGGCTGGCTGGCTGGCTGGCTGGCTGGCTGGCTGGCTGGCTGGCTGGCTGGCTGGCTGGCTGGCTGGCTGGCTGGCTGGCTGGCTGGCTGGCTGGCTGGCTGGCTGGCTGGCTGGCTGGCTGGCTGGCTGGCTGGCTGGCTGGCTGGCTGGCTGGCTGGCTGGCTGGCTGGCTGGCTGGCTGGCTGGCTGGCTGGCTGGCTGGCTGGCTGGCTGGCTGGCTGGCTGGCTGGCTGGCTGGCTGGCTGGCTGGCTGGCTGGCTGGCTGGCTGGCTGGCTGGCTGGCTGGCTGGCTGGCTGGCTGGCTGGCTGGCTGGCTGGCTGGCTGGCTGGCTGGCTGGCTGGCTGGCTGGCTGGCTGGCTGGCTGGCTGGCTGGCTGGCTGGCTGGCTGGCTGGCTGGCTGGCTGGCTGGCTGGCTGGCTGGCTGGCTGGCTGGCTGGCTGGCTGGCTGGCTGGCTGGCTGGCTGGCTGGCTGGCTGGCTGGCTGGCTGGCTGGCTGGCTGGCTGGCTGGCTGGCTGGCTGGCTGGCTGGCTGGCTGGCTGGCTGGCTGGCTGGCTGGCTGGCTGGCTGGCTGGCTGGCTGGCTGGCTGGCTGGCTGGCTGGCTGGCTGGCTGGCTGGCTGGCTGGCTGGCTGGCTGGCTGGCTGGCTGGCTGGCTGGCTGGCTGGCTGGCTGGCTGGCTGGCTGGCTGGCTGGCTGGCTGGCTGGCTGGCTGGCTGGCTGGCTGGCTGGCTGGCTGGCTGGCTGGCTGGCTGGCTGGCTGGCTGGCTGGCTGGCTGGCTGGCTGGCTGGCTGGCTGGCTGGCTGGCTGGCTGGCTGGCTGGCTGGCTGGCTGGCTGGCTGGCTGGCTGGCTGGCTGGCTGGCTGGCTGGCTGGCTGGCTGGCTGGCTGGCTGGCTGGCTGGCTGGCTGGCTGGCTGGCTGGCTGGCTGGCTGGCTGGCTGGCTGGCTGGCTGGCTGGCTGGCTGGCTGGCTGGCTGGCTGGCTGGCTGGCTGGCTGGCTGGCTGGCTGGCTGGCTGGCTGGCTGGCTGGCTGGCTGGCTGGCTGGCTGGCTGGCTGGCTGGCTGGCTGGCTGGCTGGCTGGCTGGCTGGCTGGCTGGCTGGCTGGCTGGCTGGCTGGCTGGCTGGCTGGCTGGCTGGCTGGCTGGCTGGCTGGCTGGCTGGCTGGCTGGCTGGCTGGCTGGCTGGCTGGCTGGCTGGCTGGCTGGCTGGCTGGCTGGCTGGCTGGCTGGCTGGCTGGCTGGCTGGCTGGCTGGCTGGCTGGCTGGCTGGCTGGCTGGCTGGCTGGCTGGCTGGCTGGCTGGCTGGCTGGCTGGCTGGCTGGCTGGCTGGCTGGCTGGCTGGCTGGCTGGCTGGCTGGCTGGCTGGCTGGCTGGCTGGCTGGCTGGCTGGCTGGCTGGCTGGCTGGCTGGCTGGCTGGCTGGCTGGCTGGCTGGCTGGCTGGCTGGCTGGCTGGCTGGCTGGCTGGCTGGCTGGCTGGCTGGCTGGCTGGCTGGCTGGCTGGCTGGCTGGCTGGCTGGCTGGCTGGCTGGCTGGCTGGCTGGCTGGCTGGCTGGCTGGCTGGCTGGCTGGCTGGCTGGCTGGCTGGCTGGCTGGCTGGCTGGCTGGCTGGCTGGCTGGCTGGCTGGCTGGCTGGCTGGCTGGCTGGCTGGCTGGCTGGCTGGCTGGCTGGCTGGCTGGCTGGCTGGCTGGCTGGCTGGCTGGCTGGCTGGCTGGCTGGCTGGCTGGCTGGCTGGCTGGCTGGCTGGCTGGCTGGCTGGCTGGCTGGCTGGCTGGCTGGCTGGCTGGCTGGCTGGCTGGCTGGCTGGCTGGCTGGCTGGCTGGCTGGCTGGCTGGCTGGCTGGCTGGCTGGCTGGCTGGCTGGCTGGCTGGCTGGCTGGCTGGCTGGCTGGCTGGCTGGCTGGCTGGCTGGCTGGCTGGCTGGCTGGCTGGCTGGCTGGCTGGCTGGCTGGCTGGCTGGCTGGCTGGCTGGCTGGCTGGCTGCCTGGCTGCCTGGCTGCCTGGCTGGCTGGCTGCCTGGCTGCCTGGCTGCCTGGCTGCCTGGCTGCCTGGCTGGCTGGCTGCCTGGCTGCCTGCTGGCTGGCTGCCTGGCTGGCTGCCTGGCTGGCTGCCTGGCTGGCTGCCTGGCTGGCTGCCTGGCTGGCTGCCTGGCTGGCTGCCTGGCTGGCTGCCTGCCTGGCTGCCTGGCTGGCTGCCTGGCTGCCTGCCTGGCTGCCTGCCTGGCTGCCTGCCTGGCTGCCTGGCTGGCTGCCTGGCTGCCTGCCTGGCTGCCTGCCTGGCTGCCTGGCTGCCTGCCTGGCTGGCTGCCTGGCTGGCCTGGCTGCCTGCCTGGCTGCCTGCCTGGCTGCCTGCCTGGCTGGCCTGGCTGGCTGCCTGGCTGGCTGGCTGGCTGGCTGGCTGGCTGGCTGGCTGGCTGGCTGGCTGGCTGGCTGGCTGGCTGGCTGGCTGGCTGGCTGGCTGGCTGGCTGGCTGGCTGGCTGGCTGGCTGGCTGGCTGGCTGGCTGGCTGGCTGGCTGGCTGGCTGGCTGGCTGGCTGGCTGGCTGGCTGGCTGGCTGGCTGGCTGGCTGGCTGGCTGGCTGGCTGGCTGGCTGGCTGGCTGGCTGGCTGGCTGGCTGGCTGGCTGGCTGGCTGGCTGGCTGGCTGGCTGGCTGGCTGGCTGGCTGGCTGGCTGGCTGGCTGGCTGGCTGGCTGGCTGGCTGGCTGGCTGGCTGGCTGGCTGGCTGGCTGGCTGGCTGGCTGGCTGGCTGGCTGGCTGGCTGGCTGGCTGGCTGGCTGGCTGGCTGGCTGGCTGGCTGGCTGGCTGGCTGGCTGGCTGGCTGGCTGGCTGGCTGGCTGGCTGGCTGGCTGGCTGGCTGGCTGGCTGGCTGGCTGGCTGGCTGGCTGGCTGGCTGGCTGGCTGGCTGGCTGGCTGGCTGGCTGGCTGGCTGGCTGGCTGGCTGGCTGGCTGGCTGGCTGGCTGGCTGGCTGGCTGGCTGGCTGGCTGGCTGGCTGGCTGGCTGGCTGGCTGGCTGGCTGGCTGGCTGGCTGGCTGGCTGGCTGGCTGGCTGGCTGGCTGGCTGGCTGGCTGGCTGGCTGGCTGGCTGGCTGGCTGGCTGGCTGGCTGGCTGGCTGGCTGGCTGGCTGGCTGGCTGGCTGGCTGGCTGGCTGGCTGGCTGGCTGGCTGGCTGGCTGGCTGGCTGGCTGGCTGGCTGGCTGGCTGGCTGGCTGGCTGGCTGGCTGGCTGGCTGGCTGGCTGGCTGGCTGGCTGGCTGGCTGGCTGGCTGGCTGGCTGGCTGGCTGGCTGGCTGGCTGGCTGGCTGGCTGGCTGGCTGGCTGGCTGGCTGGCTGGCTGGCTGGCTGGCTGGCTGGCTGGCTGGCTGGCTGGCTGGCTGGCTGGCTGGCTGGCTGGCTGGCTGGCTGGCTGGCTGCCTGGCTGGCTGGCTGGCTGGCTGGCTGCCTGGCTGGCTGCCTGCCTGCCTGGCTGGCTGCCTGGCTGCCTGGCTGCCTGGCTGGCTGGCTGGCTGCCTGGCTGCCTGGCTGGCTGGCTGCTGGCTGGCTGCCTGGCTGCCTGGCTGCCTGGCTGGCTGGCTGCCTGGCTGGCTGGCTGGCTGGCTGGCTGGCTGGCTGGCTGGCTGGCTGGCTGGCTGGCTGGCTGGCTGGCTGGCTGGCTGGCTGGCTGGCTGGCTGGCTGGCTGGCTGGCTGGCTGGCTGGCTGGCTGGCTGGCTGGCTGGCTGGCTGGCTGGCTGGCTGGCTGGCTGGCTGGCTGGCTGGCTGGCTGGCTGGCTGGCTGGCTGGCTGGCTGGCTGGCTGGCTGGCTGGCTGGCTGGCTGGCTGGCTGGCTGGCTGGCTGGCTGGCTGGCTGGCTGGCTGGCTGGCTGGCTGGCTGGCTGGCTGGCTGGCTGGCTGGCTGGCTGGCTGGCTGGCTGGCTGGCTGGCTGGCTGGCTGGCTGGCTGGCTGGCTGGCTGGCTGGCTGGCTGGCTGGCTGGCTGGCTGGCTGGCTGGCTGGCTGGCTGGCTGGCTGGCTGGCTGGCTGGCTGGCTGGCTGGCTGGCTGGCTGGCTGGCTGGCTGGCTGGCTGGCTGGCTGGCTGGCTGGCTGGCTGGCTGGCTGGCTGGCTGGCTGGCTGGCTGGCTGGCTGGCTGGCTGGCTGGCTGGCTGGCTGGCTGGCTGGCTGGCTGGCTGGCTGGCTGGCTGGCTGGCTGGCTGGCTGGCTGGCTGGCTGGCTGGCTGGCTGGCTGGCTGGCTGGCTGGCTGGCTGGCTGGCTGGCTGGCTGGCTGGCTGGCTGGCTGGCTGGCTGGCTGGCTGGCTGGCTGGCTGGCTGGCTGGCTGGCTGGCTGGCTGGCTGGCTGGCTGGCTGGCTGGCTGGCTGGCTGGCTGGCTGGCTGGCTGGCTGGCTGGCTGGCTGGCTGGCTGGCTGGCTGGCTGGCTGGCTGGCTGGCTGGCTGGCTGGCTGGCTGGCTGGCTGGCTGGCTGGCTGGCTGGCTGGCTGGCTGGCTGGCTGGCTGGCTGGCTGGCTGGCTGGCTGGCTGGC
>JASKMD010000017.1:4145277-4440277 GCA_030144725.1 Haematococcus lacustris
CCTGGCTGCCTGCCTGCCTGCCTGGCTGCCTGGCTGGCTGGCTGGCTGGCTGGCTGGCTGGCTGGCTGGCTGGCTGGCTGGCTGGCTGGCTGGCTGGCTGGCTGGCTGGCTGGCTGGCTGGCTGGCTGGCTGGCTGGCTGGCTGGCTGGCTGGCTGGCTGGCTGGCTGGCTGGCTGGCTGGCTGGCTGGCTGGCTGCCTGCCTGGCTGGCTGGCTGCCTGCCTGCCTGGCTGGCTGCCTGCCTGGCTGGCTGCCTGCCTGCCTGCCTGCCTGCCTGCCTGCCTGCCTGCCTGCCTGCCTGCCTGCCTGCCTGCCTGCCTGCCTGCCTGCCTGCCTGCCTGCCTGGCTGGCTGGCTGGCTGGCTGGCTGGCTGGCTGGCTGGCTGGCTGGCTGGCTGGCTGGCTGGCTGGCTGGCTGGCTGGCTGGCTGGCTGGCTGGCTGGCTGGCTGGCTGGCTGGCTGGCTGGCTGGCTGGCTGGCTGGCTGGCTGGCTGGCTGGCTGGCTGGCTGGCTGGCTGGCTGGCTGGCTGGCTGGCTGGCTGGCTGGCTGGCTGGCTGGCTGGCTGGCTGGCTGGCTGGCTGGCTGGCTGGCTGGCTGGCTGGCTGGCTGGCTGGCTGGCTGGCTGGCTGGCTGGCTGGCTGGCTGGCTGGCTGGCTGGCTGGCTGGCTGGCTGGCTGGCTGGCTGGCTGGCTGGCTGGCTGGCTGGCTGGCTGGCTGGCTGGCTGGCTGGCTGGCTGGCTGGCTGGCTGGCTGGCTGGCTGGCTGGCTGGCTGGCTGGCTGGCTGGCTGGCTGGCTGGCTGGCTGGCTGGCTGGCTGGCTGGCTGGCTGGCTGGCTGGCTGGCTGGCTGGCTGGCTGGCTGGCTGGCTGGCTGGCTGGCTGGCTGGCTGGCTGGCTGGCTGGCTGGCTGGCTGGCTGGCTGGCTGGCTGGCTGGCTGGCTGGCTGGCTGGCTGGCTGGCTGGCTGGCTGGCTGGCTGGCTGGCTGGCTGGCTGGCTGGCTGGCTGGCTGGCTGGCTGGCTGGCTGGCTGGCTGGCTGGCTGGCTGGCTGGCTGGCTGGCTGGCTGGCTGGCTGGCTGGCTGGCTGGCTGGCTGGCTGGCTGGCTGGCTGGCTGGCTGGCTGGCTGGCTGGCTGGCTGGCTGGCTGGCTGGCTGGCTGGCTGGCTGGCTGGCTGGCTGGCTGGCTGGCTGGCTGGCTGGCTGGCTGGCTGGCTGGCTGGCTGGCTGGCTGGCTGGCTGGCTGGCTGGCTGGCTGGCTGGCTGGCTGGCTGGCTGGCTGGCTGGCTGGCTGGCTGGCTGGCTGGCTGGCTGGCTGGCTGGCTGGCTGGCTGGCTGCTGGCTGGCTGGCTGGCTGGCTGGCTGGCTGGCTGGCTGGCTGGCTGGCTGGCTGGCTGGCTGGCTGGCTGGCTGGCTGGCTGGCTGGCTGGCTGGCTGGCTGGCTGGCTGGCTGGCTGGCTGGCTGGCTGGCTGGCTGGCTGGCTGGCTGGCTGGCTGGCTGGCTGGCTGGCTGGCTGGCTGGCTGGCTGGCTGGCTGGCTGGCTGGCTGGCTGGCTGGCTGGCTGGCTGGCTGGCTGGCTGGCTGGCTGGCTGGCTGGCTGGCTGGCTGGCTGGCTGGCTGGCTGGCTGGCTGGCTGGCTGGCTGGCTGGCTGGCTGGCTGGCTGGCTGGCTGGCTGGCTGGCTGGCTGGCTGGCTGGCTGGCTGGCTGGCTGGCTGGCTGGCTGGCTGGCTGGCTGGCTGGCTGGCTGGCTGGCTGGCTGGCTGGCTGGCTGGCTGGCTGGCTGGCTGGCTGGCTGGCTGGCTGGCTGGCTGGCTGGCTGGCTGGCTGGCTGGCTGGCTGGCTGGCTGGCTGGCTGGCTGGCTGGCTGGCTGGCTGGCTGGCTGGCTGGCTGGCTGGCTGGCTGGCTGGCTGGCTGGCTGGCTGGCTGGCTGGCTGGCTGGCTGGCTGGCTGGCTGGCTGGCTGGCTGGCTGGCTGGCTGGCTGGCTGGCTGGCTGGCTGGCTGGCTGGCTGGCTGGCTGGCTGGCTGGCTGGCTGGCTGGCTGGCTGGCTGGCTGGCTGGCTGGCTGGCTGGCTGGCTGGCTGGCTGGCTGGCTGGCTGGCTGGCTGGCTGGCTGGCTGGCTGGCTGGCTGGCTGGCTGGCTGGCTGGCTGGCTGGCTGGCTGGCTGGCTGGCTGGCTGGCTGGCTGGCTGGCTGGCTGGCTGGCTGGCTGGCTGGCTGGCTGGCTGGCTGGCTGGCTGGCTGGAAGAGCGGAGCTTCCGGCACTTTGACGCCTTGCAACACCTGGCACACACAGGCAGACGACGTGGTTCGAGCTGCCCTGCTCCACGGAAGCCCCGCTGGCCCATGTGACAAAGTAGGTTGGTAGTGGCAGAGCTTGGCACCCGAGTCAGAGCAGCCATGGGAGCTGTGCCCAACCTGCCTGCATTGTTCCTCCTGGGCTTGAGTGGTCACACCCCAACCACAGGTGGTAAAGCCCACACAGCCAGGGACGAATGTCCTTGTCCAGGAGCGTGCTGCATTAGAGTGAGCTGAGGCGCATTGGGGCTGGCTCACTAAACTGGTCTTAGTCATCGCCGTGCAGAACAGTGGAGCATGTGACATTGGCAAGGGCTTAGCTGACAGTAGCTGATCAGCAACACATACAGGGAGTGAGAGTAGACCCTGGCACCACCTAGGCCTTCAGCGTAGTATTTGGGCCAAGAGAGCGTGCTAGGGCCTGTTGTGGCTGACCAGTGCCTGGCAGGAGGCTGGTGGCACATGGCGGATGGAGCGGCTGATGCATATGGCTGTGGCTATGACACACAGATCAACACTGCCCGAGCTGCAGACCACCAGGCCTGCAGAATGGAGACGTAAGTCCCCAGCAGGGCAGGTGGAACCCCGCCAGCTGCGCCCAGCCTGGAGCAGCGTGACCAGCCAATGCGGGGGTTGATGTGGTGCCCGGTAGTGGCTCCACGCAACCTGTCACGGGCCCCATGCAGCCAGGCAGCCACACAGCCACCAGCCTCAGAGCCAGGGCCCAGCACTCCCCCGCCAGCTAAGCGCAGCAAGCGCATCAAGGCTGAGCCGGCAGCTGAGCCCACCAAGGGCAAGGGCAAGGCTGCCAAAGCCAAGCCAGCACCACAGCCAGGCAGGTGGCTGGACAGGGACTGCAATGCAGCGCTGGACATGCAGCGCATTGGGGAGAGCAGGTGGCGGCCGCTGGAGCTGTGCTACTGACCAGAGCACAGAGCTGTGCCAGCCAAGGGCAAGGAGTACCCTGGCCTGGGCTACAAGCGGATGCGAGACAAGTCACCCAGCCCCGACAGCAGCAGCAGCAGCAGTCCGCTGCGGCGCAGTAGTGTATGCCCCCTCTCTTGAGCTGTCATCAGCTTACACCTAGTGCATGTTTGTCATGCCAATTCTAAATCATAGCCCTCCGGGGTCGGGCAATAGTGTAGGTGGTAGGCGACCATGCCCATGTGTATGCCATGTATAAGCCATGTGCATGCCATGAGCATGGGAACTCCACACAGACAAAACACCGTTTTGTAGTGGTCCACAAGTAGTGTTCGACTGCAATGAAGGCTCAAGGTGGAGGGCCAAGGACACTGAGCTAGGCCATTGGGCACCCTGCCCCCTGCCCCACACAACACCATCAAACAGCAAAGACAACAGTAAGGCAACCAGGTGGTGCTGCAGGCAGCATCTAGGATACAGGTGGTTGACAAGAAGATCTGCGGTATTAGGACTGGGTCATGGTGGATATGAATGTGCCATCCTGCCCATCTTGCCATGCAAACACAGCCGGGTCCACATTCTCCCACTCAACCTAACACAACCCAGGCAGGTTGACGTCTTGGCGAGTCACTGGATAAAAGCTAACCGGCTGGTGCCCAATGCCATGAAAGTCACTGTCAGCAGCGGGCAGCCTCACACCTGGGTGATACCGCTCTGTGGCCCAACAGCTGAGTAGATAGTGGCGCCCATGGGACTCTCCATCATTGTGATGAAGGCCGTCAGGGCCAGGCCGCTCAGCACAGGGGCCTTCAGGAGCTTCATGTTGTAGGGTTGCGGCTGCGGTAGCTTGTCTGCAGGCGGTAACTCCTTAATATCCATGTGTGCGAACATGGCGTAGGAGGACGCTCGTGATTGAAGCCGGGATTCAAAACAAGGTATCCACGGCAAGGCAGCTTTAACGCAGGCTGACCAGCGCATGTCATAAGCCGGGTGCGAAACTGGCCCTCACTCTTTACGTTCCTAAAAGCACCTTGTTGTGTACGACTGATAATGTTCTCAGTGCTGTTCAAGGGCTCAAGATGTTCGTCAAGACGCGGTACAAACAGCGATGAAAACCCAGCCAGTGTAACACGTTCCTCGAGACGGGCAAACAGCGAGCACGGATGCAAGAGACGTGGACACCCCCTTGTCCCTCACTCGGGCCTCTCTTCCAGTAGCTCGTTACGCAGTCCCAGGCCTCAATCGAAGCAGGACATGCGGGCCTGGGCACCTGAGACCCAAAGGATACCGCTGTGCGGTTTGGTTTGTAACCGCGCCGTGTCGCGATGCACAACAATTCATTGTACCGCCCGTACGCTGATGTTGATGCGGCATGACCGCATATGGCGTGCAAAGGCCGCGACCTGAGTCGCAATCTCCTGGCAAGGCGAGGCCTTGGCTGCAGCTGCAGTAGCCTCTTCTAAGGCCGGCATCAGCGGCTTGTCCGTGAAGATTCTGGGCACGCCTGCGAACGCCCAATGTCAAATAAACGTTGGTCGTGTCAATCCAGCGCCTGAGAGGCAAGCTTCTACATCACACTTTATCACAATAATTTATGTGTAATGCCGTGCAAAGTGTATGGTAAGCGCAGAAGTAGTTTGGCAGCCAGGCAGGCAGCCAATTTCCGGTAGTCCGGTTGGACCCATGCCAAACACAGCTTGCAAAGGGACGCTCAAGAAGCATGGACTGGATAGAGCTGTCATGCCAACTCTACGCAATAGCCGTAACGCGTCAGGCAATACTGTAGGTGGTAGGCACTCGTGCACCATGTCCATGTGAGTTGAGTTGAGTATACTCCACACAGCCCGCTAACACCATCTGAGTCGGGCCACTATTGCCCACTAGTATTCCCGCTAGTGGCTGCTAATAGGTACTACTGATCCGGCTCAAATGAAGGCCCTCGTGAGGGACGAGGGGGTTGGATAGAGCTGTACCATATAGAGCTGTTACAGCTGTTATGAAATAGTGCCCCTGCCGCTGCCCCTGCCTGTCCCCGGCCGTGCCCACCGTGGTAGCAGCAGCGGGCAGGGCCTGCCAGCACCACGCAATCCCCACTCCTCAGCAGCAGCGCAGTGGGCGAGGTGTCCCTGGTCGGCCCGCCCATGAGGAACACAGCGTCGCAGCCCAGGGACACGCTGACTATGGGCTGGGCCAGGTCGCGCTCCACGTCATCGCAGTGCCCGCCCAATGTGTCGCCTGATCAGGCAGCAGAGCAGCGCACCCAGTCGCCTGATTAGGCAGCAGAGGGATGCACCCAGCCGCAGTTTGCCTGTCGTTCACCTTCCATGACCGGCCATTTGGCGTGCACAGCGCAACACAGGCAGCAGCACTGGACAACAACACAGACTAACGCAAATGTTTGCTGCTGCAGGGGTAGTACTGCTGCTGAGGGGGGTTGATGCTGGGGCTGGGGAGGTACTGTGGAAAGCAGTACCGGCACTGCCCTCCTGCCTCCCCCCTCCTCGCTCCTGGCCTTCCACCCTTCCACCTTCCACGCAAACTCCAGGAGCCCCACCATAGGGAATGCCAGTCGCCTGCCAGGCCTGACTGCCTAGCCTGCCTACCCCCCATGCCGACCACTCCCTGCCCTTCCTCCCTACCCGCCCTCAGTAGTCACCTTCGTAGTAGTAGTTGACCAGCGCAGCATCGGGGGCATAGCAGGCTGCGGGCTCTCCACCTAGGTCCACCCCGCTGTGGTGTGGGGTGCAATCAGGGACCAGTGGGGTAGGCAAGTCGCCTGGGACCTGGCCTGAGGCGATGAGCTGCTGCACCTGGGCCACCGCCAGTGCAAGCCGGGCCAGGGAGCGGGGCAGAGGTCTGAAGGACGAACAGCAGTAGTGCAAGGCAACAGCAACAGCAGCAGCAGCAGCAGCAGCAAGACAGCTTGCTCATTTGGCGGGAGGCTAGGTGTTGGGCACAGCTGGACCTTATCAAGCGCAACATGAGAGTGAATGACACGGCAGACAGGGACTCGATGAGGCCATGCGACGTGCCTGACACCCAGGTCCTCAGGCTGCTCTGGGCCTGGATAACCCACCTCATCTGGTCTTGTGAGTGTTCCCATGACTGCATACACAGGGCCAAGGCCCTTCATTCCCTCAGCCTAAGCACACGAGTGCACAGCAGCAGAATGCAGTGCAGTGCAATGCCGCATCCCCTGTGCCCACCAGCGTATCGTTTGAGACCGAGCTGCACAACGCCTGAGAGCAGCAGGCTGGTCTGAGGGTCCTGAGCTCAGCTGCCGGCTGACCAGACTATCAGCTGCTGCTCAGCTGCTGTGCTGCGAGCCTGCTGCACCCCGTAGCCATGAGCCAAGAACCCTGTGAACCCCATGATCCGTGGACATTGAAGCTGCTTACAAAACTGCTCTAGGCTGTAGCCCTGTCACAAGGGTCCGGCAAGAGTGTAGGTGGAAGGCACCATGCCATGCCCATAAGAAAATATTTCCAAACAGACAAAACACCACCCCTGGTGAGGGGAGCTGATTCTGCCTTAGCGTTGTTACTTGTTGCCCGCTGGGCTGATGAGGCTATGCAGCCAGGCAGCCACACCGGCAGCAGCCTCAGAGCCAGGGCCCAGCACTCCCTCGCCAGCCAAGCGCAGCAAGCGCACCAAGGCTGAGCAGGCAGCTGAGCCCACCCAGCCCACCCAGCCCATTGAGGGCAAGGCTGCCAAAGCCAAGCCAGCACCACAGCCAGGCAGGTGGCTGGACAGGGACTGCAATGCAGCGCTGAACATGCAGCGCATTGGGGAGAGCAGGTGGCGGCCGCTGGAGCTGTGCTACTGGCCAGACCAGGGAGCGCTGCCAGCCAAGGGCAAGGAGTACCCTGGCCTGGGCTGCAAGCGGCTGCGAGATAAGCCTCCTAAGGCCCAGCAGCAGCAGCAGCAGCAGCAGCAGCCTGCTGTGGCACAGTAATGTGTGCCCCCTCTCTTTAGCTGTCATCAGCTTACAATCAGCGCATGTACCCTACCAATGCAGGCCATGCCAACTCCACACTATAGCCCTCAACGGTCAGGCAATAGTGTAGGTGGTAGGCACTCGTGCACCATGTCCATGTGCATTGGGTATACTCCACACAGCCCATTAACACCATTTGAGTCGAGCCACTACTGGTCCCTAGTATTCCCGCTAGTGGCTGCTAGTGGCCACTACTGGTCCGGCTCAAATGGACGCCATAGTGAAGGACAAGGGGGCTACTTGTTTCCAACGGTCCAGACGACAGCCCCTAGTTGTAGGGGAGATATGCGCGGATGTGCTGTGTGCCTAACCGGACTGGGAACAATGGTGGGATAATTATCACTCCATGATTATCTCGGGAAACCCAAGTTGCTAAAAAAGGTTGCTGAAAAGGCCACCGCCCGTCTTAATGCGCGTCACGTGATGGCTAAGAAGAAGCGGAAGGGGGTGACAAGCAGAAGAAGGAACAGGGAAAGAAACTGAAAGGTTTGTGTCCCTAGCCGACTGTGGGCTCAAATGAGGCCCTAGTAAGGGACAAGGGGGCTGATGAGGCTTTATCAATGTGAATCACCTGAAAATCCTGCTTGCTGCTCAGCCTGGCTGCCCACTTGCCTGTGCTCAGTGTCAGTGGCATACAGCCGGCGACTCCAGTCAAACTGCGGCCAGGCAGTGCCAGCAGCAGCAGCAGCAGCGACCACACCTGATGCTATGTGTGCACCGCTGCTGAGCGCCTGCCCATGGCTGCTTTATCCAAATGCATTGCACGCCCATCTTCTGTACAGCCCCTGGTTAGCTCACTCCAGGCCTTGCTGCCACCCCTACCACAAGACGATAGTCCCTGTCTGCTTGAGTGTTGGTCTACCTGTGCGTAGCATAAGGCCCAGAATTCCATTTGCCCCGCCCCAGTCCCGCCCTGCCTGTTGGAGCACTCTGCCTTTTTCATCCTCTCCCACTTCCCCATGCGGCAGCACCCCTGGCTGTGTCCGCCTGGCAGTAGCAGCGCAGTGCAGCTCGTGCAGCCCAGTCCAGCCCAGGGCTACGCACCTGAGGTCCCAGGGACGCCCAGCGCAGCTGCCTGAGCACCTGTGGCGCTGGCCTGCCCTGCACCTGCCCTCCAGCTCCGCCTGCAGCTGCCCAGCACTCGCTGTAGGTGGGAACATGAGCCTGGGGAGGGCAGGGCAGGGGCGGCTGGACCCCTGCACTGTCTGCCGCCCGGCCATTTACGCCGCTGTTGCTGCTGCTGCTGCTGCTGCTGCTGTCGTGGCTGCTGCTGCTGCGGCATTGGCAGAGGGCTGAGGCAGCCATTGCACTGCCTGAGTTGCTGTGCCGGCCGCATGCCAGGTGCTGGGGCACTGGACATGGTTGCGGGCTAAGGCCTGCCGCACACCCTGCTAGCGCAGGAGGTTGTGTGGGCTGCTGAGGGCTGATGGACGTCTGTCGCCTGAGGGCTGTGTGTGGCAGCGGCAGTGGTGGTGGCAGTGGTGGCTCCTGCTCTTGCTCATGCTGTTGGGTCCGCACCTGCTGCTGCTGCATCGGCTGTGGTGAGTGCGCCCCTTGCGGCGGAGGAGGGCGTGTGCCATCAGTTGCCTGTTGAGTGGCATTGCACCCGACCGCCTGGTCTTTGCGTGCCAGCTTCAGCACCCCGCCCTGCTGTGCCGCCCTCCAAATGCCAGTGATGGCGCCGTACTGCCGGGTGTGATTAGTGTAAGCTGGGGGCTCTGGGTAGTGTGTGAGCGCGGCCTGGATGAGCTGTAGCTGCTGTGACCCTGATAGGCAGGCGGGCAGGATGGCAAGGCCCGGGTGGGCTGGCAGGGTGTAGGCGCACAGCTGACAATCATATTGAGCACCATTAGGATGGCTGGACAAGTGTGTCTGCTGCACGCCACCGCGGTGGGCAGGCAGGCTGGGTTGAACAAGCAGTTTGCAAAGCCCCTCTTCGTGAGGTGGGGTAGGAGGCGGGCTGTACTGCTCAGGAGGCTGCTGTGAGGGAAGGGTTAGGCTGCTGAGTTGCTGGCTTGCTGCAGTGTCAAGAAAATCCTGGCGGTGGATGGCATCTAAAAGGGGGCCAGGGTGAAGGTGGTGCTGGGCGATTCTGCCACATTGCAGCAGTGCTGCAATCTGGGTGGGATTGCTCAGGTCCATGACGTTGCTTAAGTCTGTGGGACGTATTTGCTTGGCTCGACGTCTGCACAACAGAGAATGCATGGGAGTAGAGTACTGCCGGTCACCTTGCTGTGCCATCCTCCAAATTCGCCACTTTTGTTTCTTCGATTGTAAATAGGCAGGTGCTCGATTGCCTTCTCACCCCCTGCTTTGCGGATTCCGCCACAATTGGTAGCATTTCTCGGCGACACGGAATGCAGACACTCCTTCGCCTTGGCTAGATGAAGAGCCCAGCATGGGCAAAGCGCGGGACGCGGCACGAGTGCAGCACATAATTTAGTATGCATGGATACGACATGCATGAGCATGGCATGCATGCCTTGACGTGCACCCTATACCCTGTACCCTATCTACATCCAATGGGTGCCTGCTACGCTCACCGGGACCAGTAGCGGTGTCAATGATGTTGTATACATCGCATCCCTTACCCATTCTTACGGCTATTGCTGTGGGAAATGATAATCATACCATGGATGTAACCCCCAGCAGGCTGAATCGAACGGGTGCTAATACAACCAGCTTGCATGGGGAACATGGGGTATCGTCGATATTCATGTGGGACATTTGTTGGTGACCGCGTTAGTACCGAGTTAGTGCACTCAGGCAATACTGAACCAATAGCCCACGGCTTGTAGTACTCCTTGTATCGCCGGCGGGCGTCTTTATTCTAAGGAGCTTAGATGGCTGGGGCGTTAGAGAGCAGGCCACAGACAGGTCTCGCGAGTGTCGGCATCGTTGGTTCTAAGCCCTCAACACGACAAGGAACCACGCCTGTCGGCACTGGGCGAAGGGTAGGATGGGCTCTCGCTAAGCCGCTGAGTACAGTTTTCCTCAAGACATTTTTTCACAATGTTTCAGACTGGCACATCAGCATCGGAGGCCGGGTTGTCAATGCTGGCACAAAAGTTGGTTGTTAAGCTGCGCCTAAAGTTCGGGGTAAGAACATAAGGCTTCACTGCCACAGACAATGTCTGCAAATGCTCATTGGAAATGTGTTGGTTTTTGACATTGCAGGAATATGCAGCTGATGTGAAGAGTCAAGAAATCATCACCTCGGAGGTCTTGAAGTTCATGCAGAAAGGGCTCTCAGTGAGGGTGGGTAGGCGGTCCAGCTGGTGTTGCCAGGCATGGCTGCGAGGCAGGGGAGGAGCTCCGAGTGCATGGCAGCAGCTTAGGCAGCCTGCATCAGCTGAGTATGACTGGACCTTATTGTGGGCCTCTGCTTACTGTGGGCCTCCTGGAAGCTGGCACACAGCACCTCCTCCCTCACTAGGGACTCCTACGGGGGAGGGACCACACGGTACCACTAGGGACCACTGCATGGTCGGTGTTTTTGCTGTGTGGAGTTATGTTCCCGTGCACATTGCCTAGTTTGGGCATTGCAGCACATGAAGCATACTGGACGGCTGAGGGTCACAGAGCCCCAAACCAGAGCCTGCAGTCGATGGCCTGTGTGCTGTGGGGGTCCCATGGCTTGCGCCACCTTGCCCTTGCCAGGAGGATGACTTGTTCCACCTTGAAGGCATCATCCGGGCGCGACTCACTGGCCAGACGCCCTTGTGAGTCCTGACCCCACCAGGCCCCGAGCCACGTCAGCCACCAGCCCCTCAGCCTCACCAGCCCTCACCGCCAGCTGGAGTGTGCAGCGAGCAAGCACTACACATGTCCACTTCACAGCACACACCTGCTTATCTCACCACTGTCCACACTCCCACCATGGTGGCCACCTATGTTCGTCTACCAAACCTCGCCCACCCATGCCCACCCCTATGCATGTGGTATCTCCACACCTTCACACCCCGCCCACCCCTGCCCACCCTACCCCACCCCTGCCAACCTCACCCCTGCCAACCCCACCCGACCCCACCCCTCTGCATGTCACCTACTCATGCCACACATCTCTACAGGACCAACACCCTGGCCCAGGACAAGCTGGCCCAGATTGAGGGCGATGAGTGGGCTAAGATCTACAAGTACAGCATTGCAGAGGGCATTGAGAAGGAGAAGGCAGCCCAAGCAGCAATGCGAGAGAGGCAGCGACAGACGCGAGACATACTGCAGCATCAGGTGTGGCCAGCCAAATCACGCAGCCCTGCAACAGGCATGCACTGAGACAAGCTGACTCAGCTTCCACACACACACACACACAGGGGCCTTGGCACACATTTCTGTGCCACATGCATTTCAAGCAACTTAGGTTTATACGGCCGACCATGCCGAACATTTCATTTTCTTTCCCAAGTCCTTCTTCTGCTTGTCGCTGCCCTTCTGCTTCTTCTTAGCCATCACGTGATGTGCATTAAGACGGGCGGTGGCCTTTTCAGCAACCTTTTTTAGCAACTTGGGTTTCCTGAGAAATTTATGGCGTGATAATCATCCCACCAGCCCAGTTCCAGTCCCCAGTTCCTCAGTCCCCAGCCTGCTGCTGCTGCTGCTCCTCCAGTCAACTCCACCAGCGCCAGCCCCGCAGCAGTGGCACAGGCGCTAGGTATACATGCAAACTCACGGGGCGCTTACACCTGCCCACTGCCGCCTACAGCTAGAGGGCCAGCCTGGCCCCCTGACAGTCACGCTGTTGCCAGGGCAGGGAGTTACAGGTCCAGAGGATGCAGCGGCCTAGGGGTTAGCCACCCAACAGCTGCGGCAGTGTTAAAGGATTCCAGCCACGCCTGTTGCATGTGCAGATGAGGGAGAGAGATGCTGCCAAGAAGGCTGAGCATGAGGAGGAAATGGCGTACGCCCACCAAGAGCAGGTGTGCTCGCAGAGCACTCCGACTCAAACACTCCAAACACCTGCAGTACACAATGCATATCATACAGCCAGGGGTGGCCTTTTAAGGCCCTTGGGCCACTCGTTTGAACCTCCTGTGATCGCATTGCTTGCTGAACACTAGCTCTTGGGCAGCTCAGCGTTTCACATTGTCAAACGTCTTGCTCAGTGGCATTTGATATGTCACACTGGGCCTCATGTCACACCATCATGCCACCATGTGCCTACAGGCTGCCTTGAAAAGCTGGGAGGCCACCCAGGAGGCTCGACGCAAGCTGCAGCAGGAGATTGCACTGAAGCTGAAGCAGGAGCGAGAGGAGCAGCTTCAAGAAAAGAATGCACGCATCCAGAATGTGAGTTCAAATCTAGTACATTGGATTAAAGCATGAGACAGGGCTACAGCCAAGTAGAGGCCGAGGGTAAGGCAATGAAAGCAGTCAAGGCTATCTACAGCAGGTGTGGGTTTGAGAAAGAATCCATGTCATTTGTCACGGTCGCCGCCAAGCGTCTAGAACCCCTGACTGCATCCCCGTAACTCCCGCTCCGCTTGCAGCTGTGGCACTGTCTTTCAGCGGGTGCCAATATCCATGTTTCATCCCAAGCTGTGCAGGCTCTCGCTCGCTTGAGATCAGAAGAGTCGGACATGGCGGCGCGTATTTCGTACGACACCAAACAGGAGTTCAAGAAGGCAGAGGAGCTCCGAGCCCGTGAGTGCAACAAGCGCTGAACGCCGGGCGGCTCCCATCCCGGCCACTAACCCCGGGCCGCTCTCATTCCAACCACTCACCCTGGGCACTCACCCCAACTCCACACCCCGGGGATGCACTCTGCACCTAAGTCCACTCAGGCCGCCTGCAAGCACCCTTGCCTTTGCAGCCAATCGATGATGATCACATGCCCCTGCCCCTGGCTCCTAACCTCTGTGTGCTGCGCGGTGCCATCTTGGTGCAGAGGCCAAGGTGAACCTGAAGGAGTACATGCAGTCTAGTGAGAGCCTGAAGCTGTCAAAGCAGCAGGCTAAGGAGGCCGCCTGCCAGGAGGACATGCACTACAAGGCAGCCTGGGAGGCGCAGCTCAACAAGCAGGAGAAGGACCGGTTGGACCGGTAGGTGTGCAGCAGGGTCAGTGCCAGCTGGTGATGGTGGGGCCATAGGGCCTCCAGGTGGGTGCCCAGGGGGGCGGCATGTGAGTGTAGTGGGCAGCAGCCAGGGAGGGTGATCAGGGGGAGTGGGCAGTGGGCGGCCAGCCCAGGGGCAAGCTGGAGCAATATCAGTGGTGATGGTGGTGGTGGTGGTGGTGACATACATGGCATCACCCCACCCCACCAGCCCTGCCGGCCAAAGGCACAGGGGTAATGGCAAATGGGCTGCCAGCTTGCCTGTGTCCTAGCCCAACTCTGTCAACCTCTGAGGCTGACAGTGGCCTCATCACCACCACCATCATCCTGCATGGCTCTGTGCCGCCCTTGTCAACAGGCTGGCACGCACCAAGGCCCAGCAGGAGCGCACCGCCGCCTTTGCCGCAAGTGTGACAGTGACGGAGAACAAGCGGTGGATGGACCCAGCTCTCACAGAGAAGCAGCGGCAGGAGCGGGAGGCGGTGGGTGTGTGGCCCTGGGGCTGCTGCAGCTCTGCCTGACTGCCAGTCCCTGGCGGCTGCTGCTGGCTGCTCCCGCTTGGGTCTGTTCCCTGGACAAAAGTAGGGGGGCTGTCCATGACCGGGATGGACAGACTGGCATGAGCACAGACCGGGTGGCTGTTGTTGATGGGGGCCCCTTGACAAGCAGAGGGGTGCTAGGCAGGGTGCAAATAGACAGACAGGCAAGCATTATGAGCAGAGGGGTGAAGGTGTGGCAGTGACCATTCCAAGACATCGTGCTGCTCATAAAGGGCTGGCATCGGCTAACAGTCCACGGGGGAGAGGCCCTGCGACCAGGCGATGCAGGCGATGTGGCAAAAGGCAGACGTATGGCATTGCTGGTCGCCAGCGTTGCTGCTGGCTGCTGGCGCAGAAGCTGGAGAAGCAGGAGGCTGAGCGCAAGCTGCGAGTGAGGCAGTCGGGGCTGGAGGTGGCCAAGCGGCTTGAGGAGCAGATCAGGGAGAAGGAGGCGGCCCAGCAAGCCGTGCGCCTGGCGGATGAGGTGGGCCAGGACCAGATCAAGAGGCATGAGGCATGCTGTAGTCTAGGCTATTTTGCCAGTGGTGGCACTGGCAGGGCATGAGGCATGGGGCATGCCCTCGTAAGGCTGTCATTTAGCCTCAATCGCCTCGATACCATTGCCACCTGTCAATGCCAGTGTCACGGAGCTGCATGTAACGGCCCAGCATTTGCATACATGGCTGGAAAACCAGGCGCACACCCTGCCTGCCTTAAGTTCTCAAGGGACCTGGCAGGGCAGGTGGTATAAGTTGTGAGTAGGTTCGTAGCTCCTACTACTTGGTGCTCCTATTTGTGGGCCCGGCATGAGATGCACACCTGGTGAAGCTGGCTGGCCCACTGATCACTAACCTAGGCGCAGTTCAACACATATGGCAATGCATCAGCTCACACAACTGACCACTGGCAGCTGACCACTGATTTGACCCCTTGCACCCAGCGACCTCTCATCCTGCCACCAGCCACTCGTAGCAGCAGGCATGGGGCACGCTCCCACATTGCCTCTGCTGCTGCTCCTGGGTTCTTGCTTGTGCGCAGCTGAAGGCACAAGCGGTGGTGCAGCGCGCGGTGGCCGAGGAGGAGCGCGAGCAGGCCCGCAGGGCAGCGCGGGAGGCTGAGAAGCTGCGGTTCAGGCTAGAGCTGGAGGCGCAGATGAAGGACAATGTGGCCAAAAAGCGGTAAGCACAATACCCTTAACCCAACTGGCCATGGCTGCACTGCTGACACTTGGTGGTGGCATAGGCTGCAGCCAAAGTTGGCTAAGTATGGGGGTAAGGCTGGGCAACCCCCTGCTGATGCTGGCCGGTCCGCCAGTCCGCCCATCCACTGTATTTCTACCTTCACCTGCCATGACCTGCATGGGGCTCTTTCTCTTTCCCTCTCAACATAATCAACCCGGAACACCTGTCAACAGCGCAGCTGCCACCCCTACAAGCTTCCTTGCTGCTGCTGCCACCGTCTCGCCATATTTCCCTTACAACTAAGGGCCACGTGATCTGTAGTCTAAACCCTCTGAAACACACAGTCTTCATCAACACATAATTCCCTTCCCTTCCCCAAGATCTTCCATGGAAAACAACTTCCCCAAGATCTTCCATGGAAAACAACAGCCTGCAGAAACGAGCGTTCGCGTTGGCAGGTGACTGGCTCTGCGGGGTGAAGCACAAGCACACCCGCCATCAGCGCATATCTCCTCTACAATTGGGGCTGTAATCTGGACCGTCTGAAACGAAACAGTCCGCACCTATACACCTAAACACCAATTGCAGGAACCAGCCCCCTTGTCCCTCACTAGGGCCTCCATTTGAGCCAGACCAATAGTGGCCACTAGCAGCCACTAGCGGGAATACTAGGGACCAATAGTGGCCAGACTCAAATGGTTTTAATGGGCTGTGTGGAGTATACCCAATGAACATGAACATGGTGCATGAGTGCCTACCACCTACAGTAATGCCTGACCCGTTAGGGCTATTGTGTAGAGTTGGCATGGCCTGCATGCACTGATTATATGCTGGTGACAGCTCAAGAGAGGGGGCACACATTACTGTGCCACAGCAGGCTGCTGCTGCTGCTGCTGCTGCTGCTGCTGCTGCTGCTGCTGCTGCTGCTGCTGCTGCTGCTGCTGCTGCTGCTGCTGCTGCTGCTGCTGCTGCTGCTGGGCCTTAGGAGGCTTGTCTCGCAGCCGCTTGTAGCCCAGGCCAGGGTACTCCTTGCCCTTGGCTGGCAGCGCTCCCTGGTCTGGCCAGTAGCACAGCTCCAGCGGCCGCCACCTGCTCTCCCCAATGCGCTGCATGTTCAGCGCTGCATTGCAGTCCCTGTCCAGCCACCTGCCTGGTTGTGGTGCTGGCTTGGCTTTGGCAGCCTTGGTGGGCTGGGCGGGCTCAGCTGCTGGCTCAGCCTTGGTGCGCTTGGCTGACAGGGGAGTGCTGGGCCCTGGCTCTGAGGCTGCTGCCTGTGTGGCTTCCTGGCTGCTGCATGGGGGCTGTGGGGGATAATCATCCCACCATGGTTCCCAGTCCCGGCCAGTGGGCTGCTGCTGCTGCTGCTCCTCCTCCTGCCACTTCTGATGATGCTGGTGTTTTTGCCCCGCAGGAACCAGCCCATCACCGCCACCGAGAGGCTGCTGAATCGAGAGCTCCTGGAGAAAGTGCACACCTGGGCTGAGACAGGGCGCGTGGACTGCGTGGCTCGCACCTGACGTCGTGGCTGGCACCACAATCACCACCACCTTGGTTGGTGATGGACACAGTCACTGTCACCATTTGATAGTCACACCCACACAGCAGCAGGATCATTGATATCCACAGTGGCGCATGCCAGGCCATGTGGTGATGGCGATGGCAAGCATCTCCCTAGTGACGAAATGTGTGGTAGGGAGTGAAGCATGGTTTCCTGCCTGTGTGTGGCCGTATGGGGCGGTGGCTCAGTGTGGGATTAGTTGGGTTAGGGGGTCGGTTGTACATTGTTGATCTATGTTGCTTGCCCATGTCTACAGTGGACGAGGGAGCAGGGTCCTTAACTAGCCAGACTTGCAGAACACCAGAACAACAACTCGCGTAGATCAGTTGGTTAGTGATAGCGTCTGAGTGCATTTTGTCATAGTAGGACGGATGACAGAGAACTTCTTGCCGTAGTGCATGTGAGATAGTACACCTAGCCCTACTGCTGTTTACTCCACATTTCGAGACAGTGACGGGGAGGGGCATGGCGGCATTTGTGAGCCTGGCCGTGCTTAATGCTTTCGATACATGTTGAACCTGTCGACCTATCCTCGCCTGAAGCTTTAGACATTTCGCTTCCATGCATTGCTTTGGTTTTACAAAGAACCTGGCGATGCTCGCTTGCCCGGTGGTAGGGGATGCTTTGGAGACATTGGGCGTCTGTTTCCCCGCCTTGCGACCTGTCGTCGGGCTTTGACTGCTGCGCGGGCCAGCTGGGCTGCCTCCCGCCACTCGCGCACGTTTGTGCTCCCGTAGCTGCTCATTGTTGTTTAGCGGCTTGGGAACCGCTTGCGCTCCCGCTTCCGGTGGTTGCGCCTGCGCTGTTACGGGAGTTGCCAGCGCCTCAGTGGTGCGGGCGACGGATGGATGTGCGGCTACTGGTTCTTCTTGAGAGGGTGAGCGGTCTGGGTCGAGGGGCGATGCTGAGGAGAGCTGCTGGGACGCCGATGCTGCCCGGGCCTGGGCCTGGGACTTGAACATGGTTGCGATGCTCCGCTGTTGGTTGAACTGGGGCATCCGCGAAGACGACAGCGCGCACGGCGCGTGCGGCTGCAGCAACGGGACGTCAGACAGCTCCAGCAGCACCGGTGCGTGGTCACTCCACTGCAAATAGTGAGATGCAAGTCATCGTTAGAGCTAGCATCCCACAGCGTGTGAGAAGCGAGGTAGGTGCAGCAGCAGTGACATGCACGGGAGGGCAAGCCCCCTGGTCGTAAGGTGAGGTGAGACATGGGCGGAGTGGTGCCCTGTGACGTGCAGCGGCAACTGTTATGCAGTGCTTTTACTCCTCAAGTGCCACCCAGGGTATCAACAGCCCTCACGCATGGCCATGGGTGTCAGCTGCTGCCTGGTCACCTTGGGCGGCACATCTGTTACGATGTCGCAGGCGAGCACCTGCGGCAGCAGCTCCGGGCTGAGCAGGATCAGGTCAATGCGGCAGCCAGCGTTGAACGCCCGCGCACTGGTGCGCTCCTGGAAAGCAAAGCAGGCAACGGGGCGGGTGAGGGTTCCCTGCTGCACCCAATGCAGGGCTGCTGCTGCTACTGTTGCAATCAACCCATGGTTGTGAGTGGGATTTGAAGTGGGAGCTGTGGCTGAGCCACCCCTCTCCACCCTGAGCTGACAGCTTAGGGAGTACACCATCGGAGGCACTAGCTGCTGAGGGTGGGTGAGGGGCCAGGAGTACACACCGAAAGACAGGTTTGGGTGCTTAGCAGGAGCACTACCTCCCCGCCCCTGCTGCCTCCCTGCATCCCTCAACATCCAACAGGCCCTTCAGCAGCCAGCGCCCAAGGCCCCCTGCTCATCCCCACTCACACGGCTACACTGCAGCCTTGCTGCTGCTGCTGCTGCTGCTGCTGCCAGTGGTGCCGCCCCAGTGCTGCCACCAGTGCTGACCCACCTCCCAGACCGTGAAGCAGTCTGTGGCGGCCGGGTGCTTGCTGCGCCAGGCGTCAGGGAAGTGCCGCGTGATGCCCCGCACCCAGTCCAGCTCCGCAGCTGAGTAGGCGGCTGCGTGGCTGCCTAGACTGGGGTGCATGTCGCTGGCTTGGGGTGCGATGTTGAAGTCTCCCACCACAATGACCTGCAGGAGAGAGATGGGTGAGGTGAGGGGAGGCGGGGAAGGTAAGGCAGCAGTGAGGGAGAAAAGGGAGAGGGAGGAGGGAGGGGAAAGAGTGAAGGGGCGTAGAGGGTGGGGTGTGTGCATATAGAATGAGGGGAGAGGGGAGGTAAGCAAGGGTGTGAGATGAAGCACAGAACAGGCAAGGAGGTGTAGTACCTGGCGGCCTGCAGCTCTCAAACCATACATCTTGTCCTTCAGGGCCTCCAAGAACCTGCAGGCACACAGGCAGACAGGGAGCACAGTGTGATGCTCGGCCCCTGATTTGTGTAGGCCAGGCGGCAGTGTGCGAGCCCGAGCCATGCTCCTAGTGACTGCTTAGGGGTGTGTGAAAAAAATCTCAGGGTACATCGCAATTTTCATAGCGCAGTGCGAGGTAGTGAAGCTCGAAAAGCGACCATTTCATAGCGCAATAGGACCCCTGAAATGTCGCTTTATATAGCGATCGCTATATAAGGCAAAAAAAAACACTGGTGTGCATGCCCTGTGTGCACTGGTCACTGTGTGCACTGGTCACTGTGTGCACTGGTCACTGTGTGCACTGACCCCGCCTTATACACCCACAGCTGTCGGGCACAGTAGCCAATCCATTGCATCCATTGCATAGGGAGAGGCAGCCAAGGAGGGAGGGCGTGATGCCGCCACAGCTGTTGCAGTTGTGTGGCAGTTACTCCTGCTGCTGCTGCCACTGCTGCCGCTACTTCAACTGCTGCTGCTGCTGCTGCAGGCTCCCTGGCCTGACCTCATCTTGTACTCCAGACGCTCCCTGCCGGGCTTGTCGCCGGCATTAGGCACGTACACGTTGATGAGCACGCAGTGCTGCAAGTCCACCAGCACCAGCCTGCTAGCAAGCCACAACCCAGCAGCTGTGAGGCCCTGGGCAAGGCCCCTGGGTAGCGGCGCTGGGAGCAGTACCAGGGGCAGCATGGCCAGGCTGTGCTAGCTCCTTTTTGATGTGTCGGCATGTGGTGCTTGTACACTTGTGGCACGAGGTGGCAGGCGGTGCAGGAGGTAGCAGGCGGTGCCAGCAGCAGGGCATCATGAGCCTGGCCGTGCCACAAGTGTTTTGAACATGAACGGCCCCTTTTAGAGGAATGTGGGAGGTGTCAGCAACCCTGGTCCACCATCCTGCCCTGCAGCCACCTGACTCGGTCCTGCCCTGGTCGACAGGCCCTTGCAAAAGAGAGTGGGAGGTGTCAGTGGCCCTGGTCCCAATGCCAGCCCCTTGCCAAACCCCACCTGCAAAGTCACTTGGAGGCTCAAGTTGGTGAAGTTGGTCAAGGTCTGGGTTGTACAAGTGTACCCCGGATCACCCCCTCAGGGCTGCCCCTCACCTGCCTTCTCTGTCCAAGTCGGAGTCACCCCCTGCCAGGCAGTCGGCCTGCGCTGCCAAGGGGGAGTAGCCGGGGCTGCGGCACCACGTGGTCACTCCACTATAGCTCAGCCGCTCCCGGCTCACTGCCCAGAAGGACTGAAACAGGACCAGAGGCAACGCCCAGGGACAAGAAAGAGGGAGAAGGACAGGGGCAGGGGAGAAGGACAGGGGTGGGTGGGGACAATGTAGGAGTAGGATATGAACATTATGTATTTCGACGCAGTGGAGGAGAAGTTATGTCGATTATGGCAAAGCAATGGGCCAGGCCAGGCCAGATAAGGCCAGGCAGCTGGAGCCAAGATCCAAGCCAGGGTATGCTGCACCACCTTACCCATGCCATAGATCCATGTGATGCCATGTAATGATGATGGTGATGATGATGACCACATGCACCCAAACACATGCACCTCATGGCCCTGCAGCCCCTACACCTCATAGCCAGGCAGGCAGGCCACGTCCTTGGTGATCTTGGCCTCTGGCATCTTCATCTCCTGCATGCGGCCCCACCCCTGCAGTGAGCCCACCATGCGGCCACCAAGCAGCCTCACTGAGCCACAACACGCAAGCCACATTGCACAAGGACCAGCATGCACAAGCCACTAGCATGCCACCAGCTTTGCTAGGCGGCCTACACAGCCTGATAGCCTGCTGCTGGCCATGTGGTGGATGTGGGCCAAGCAGTGGCCTGGTGGTGGGACTGGGAGAATGGGTGTCTTGAGGGAGCAGCCCCCTTTATCTTCACACCGGCAGCTTCCTGGGCAGCACACCACCTGGCCCTTGCGGCCACATGCGGGCCTGCCTGGGCAGTCTGGCGGCTGACTGTCACTGCTCCCAGCTCACAGACGAGGCATAGCTCAGGTCAACACCCACCAGGGCAGCATACTGGTGACTGGTGATGGTGTGCCACTCCCTCTGTTGCCGCAGGGCACTGGCACATGGCCCATGACATCACTGACGTCATAGGTGTTGGTGGGATCCATCGCAACTCCTCACTAAACTATGCCGTACATGCTGACTGGATGCATGTGTTCATGCGTGAAGTGTGCAAAGCTCAGCAGCTGTCACCTGGCAGCAAAGGATGTCAAGCTTGTAGTGATTGATAAAACTATCCAGCCCACCACCAAACTTGAGTTTGATGTTGGGGAGGGTAGGGGCTCTGCATGCATAGGATTGTCCCCATGTTGAAGCACCATGCTCAGCTCCTAGCTAGGCAACAGATCACAATGTTCACACTCACAGCGCATTGATGTTCCAACACATAAGCCGCAGTGTCTTTGTCCTAAGCTGGGGCTGGCATGGGTTCTGGGTCTGCGTTTGGGATTCCAGCTGTGCCATCCCAACATCCACTGAGTATTAGACGTCTCTGTGCATCTGCATCAGCTGCCTGAGCTTACTCCCCCCCCGACAAACTGTAGTTTATGACTTGCTGTGACCCTGCGCAACGCTGGTCGTAATGATGTGGCGTGCTCGCGTGCTGTCCATTGTCTGAATGCCAGCCTCGACTCAAGAATCGTAGCTTTCTTCTCGCGCAAGGCACGCAACTTGGGCAAGGAAGCCCATTAGACCAATGCAGAAATCAATGGAAAAGTGGTTGGGTGCTGAAGCGCTACTGCTGCGTCTAGTCTATGCGCTGCACTCCTGATGCATTGCCAGCCTATATGTAAGCAGCAGCCTATCACAAGACATCCCTGCCGACCTGCGCCCGAAGCGACACTTACGCTCCAACCTTAACTAAACACTTGTGTCATGCGCTGGCCATTGACGCAAGTCTGCGTGGTCGCCGCGCTGGTTTCATTGCAGCTCGCGGTCTCCGGCGTCCGGGCGGATGTCGTGGCGAGCAGCAGCCTGGAGACATGTGTGCGAACCAGCACTGCGGAACAGGACATCACATGCCAGAAGAAGCTGGTGCTGACAGTGAGCCTCGGCTCTGGACAGACACTTCAAACGGAGCAGCTGGATTTCACGCTTGCTTGCGTTGGCAGGTGTGTAACTGGCTTTGCGGGGTTAAGCACACAGCACATCAGCCATCAGCTACAACAAGGGGCTACTTAATCTGTAATCCGGATTTTCTGGAACAAACAGTCCGCACCAATACCTAGTTTCCTACTGCCACCCCCAAGGGTGGGGCGATGTATGGTGGCATGACGCCCATGCTCTGATGTAAGCAACAGCTTGAGCATTGCTCAGTGAACACACCACTGTGCTACAGGCTGCTGGGCTTGGGACTTGGGTGCTCGATCTCGCAACTCTTTGAAGCCCAGGCCAGGGTACTCTTTGCCCTTGGCAAGAGCCGATCCTCGGCGATTGGTGTGGCCAGCAGCCCCCTCGTCCCTCGCTAAGGCCTCCTTTTGAGCCGGATCAGTAGTACCTACTATCAGCCACTAGCGGGAATACACTAGTGGGCAATATTGACCCAACTCAAATGTTGTTGATGGGCTGTGTGGAGTATACCCAATGCGCATGGACATGGTGCATGAGTGCCTACCACCTACAGTATTGCCTGACCCATTAGGGCTATAGTAGAGAGTTGGCATGACCTGCATGCACTAGTTGTAAGCTGATAACAGATCAAAGGGGGGCACATACTACTGTGCCTCAGCAGGCTGCTGCTGCTGCTGGGCCTTAAGAGGCTTGTCTCACAGCCGCTTGTAGCCCAGGCCAGGGTACTCCTTGCCCTTGGCTGGCAGCGCTCCCTGGTCTGGCCAGTAGCACAGCTCCAGCGGCCACCACCTGCTCTCCCCAATGCGCTGCATGTTCAGCGCTGCATTGCAGTCCCTGTCCAGCCACCTGACTGGCTGTGGTGCTGGCTGGGTATTGGCAGCCTTGGCCTCGGTGGGCTGGGTGGGTTCAGCTGCCTGCTCAGCCTTGGTGCGCTTGTGGCGCTTGGTTGGCGGGGGAGTGCTGGCTGACTAAGTAGTACACACTGATTTCATCAGTGTGATGCATGCGTTGTACCCACCGGCCTGGCTGTGATGCTGTGGGGTCTTGCTTCTGTCTGAAGCCTTGCCCCGGAAGCCTTGCTCGCTACGGGGCACCACATCAGGCCGTGGACTGGACGGAGCAACTTCTTGTGCATCTGCCTAGCTGAGGACGCAGCAACCAGCTTTTGGCTACCGTAGTGCTGGAGGCTGCTAGCCTGCAGGCCTGGTGGGCTCATGCTGAGCCAATGCAGGTGGTGTGGGGCTTACCCACCAGCACCACCTTGCAGCCTCGTCTAGCCAGCGCACAGGCCCACAGCAATGCACCTGCACCCCAGCCGCCCCGGGCCCTGCGCCATGCCCAGACTCCTGCCATGCACAGACTTCAGGCTGAGCGCAGCAGGCGCTGGATCACTTCTCCCTTGAGGGATCACCCACTCTGTGGGCCTGGGCTGGGCCTGGGCTGAGCCAGGTGCAGCTCACAGGGCTGGGGCCATGCACAGTCTACAGGTGCAACATGGGTGTGTAAGCACTGCCGCTCCAGCTGGCTCCCAGTCCCTTTGTACCTGTCAGGAGAGGGCCTGGAATGCAGCAGATGGATGCGGCAAGATCATCAGGCTCCAGGCTGAGCATAGGCAGGCCATATGCCAGGCTGGCTGCGGTCCATCGTACTAGGGGTTAACAGGGCTGAAGCGACCTGGCTGGTGCGCAAACCATCCACCAGCATGATTAGCCCTTAGCTCGTCAGACAATCAAAGCTCATTCGACATGAAACAACTCGTTTGACTTTGGGTTGTCTCACTCAGCTTCTCCAATCAAGTTGAAGCAACCTCGGTCGCACCCTTAATGACCACAAACCCCACACCGGTGGCATGTTCCATTCCCTGACCACTGCGCACACTAACAGCTTGTCAGGCCAACAAAACTTGTTCAAAACTAACAGCTTGTCAGACTGCCTGCGCCTTGCAACCCCCTCTTGCTCGGCCCCTGATTTGTGTAGGCCAGGCGGCAGTGTGCGAGCCCGAGCCATGCTCCTAGTGACTGCTTAGGGGTGTGTGAAAAAAATCTCAGGGTACATCGCAATTTTCATAGCGCAGTGCGAGGTAGTGAAGCTCGAAAAGCGACCATTTCATAGCGCAATAGGACCCCTGAAATGTCGCTTTATATAGCGATCGCTATATAAGGCAAAAAAAAAACACTGGTGTGCATGCCCTGTGTGCACTGGTCACTGTGTGCACTGGTCACTGTGTGCACTGGTCACTGTGTGCACTGACCCCGCCTTATACACCCACAGCTGTCGGGCACAGTAGCCAATCCATTGCATCCATTGCATAGGGAGAGGCAGCCAAGGAGGGAGGGCGTGATGCCGCCACAGCTGTTGCAGTTGTGTAGCAGTTACTCCTGCTGCTGCTGCCACTGCTGCCGCTACTTCAACTGCTGCTGCTGCTGCTGCAGGCTCCCTGGCCTGACCTCATCTTGTACTCCAGACGCTCCCTGCCGGGCTTGTCGCCGGCATTAGGCACGTACACGTTGATGAGCACGCAGTGCTGCAAGTCCACCAGCACCAGCCTGCTAGCAAGCCACAACCCAGCAGCTGTGAGGCCCTGGGCAAGGCCCCTGGGTAGCGGCGCTGGGAGCAGTACCAGGAGCAGCATGGCCAGGCTGTGCTAGCTCCTTTTTGATGTGTCGGCATGTGGTGCTTGTACACTTGTGGCACGAGGTGGCAGGCGGTGCAGGAGGTAGCAGGCGGTGCCAGCAGCAGGGCATCATGAGCCTGGCCGTGCCACAAGTGTTTTGAACATGAACGGCCCCTTTTAGAGGAATGTGGGAGGTGTCAGCAACCCTGGTCCACCATCCTGCCCTGCAGCCACCTGACTCGGTCCTGCCCTGGTCGACAGGCCCTTGCAAAAGAGAGTGGGAGGTGTCAGTGGCCCTGGTCCCAATGCCAGCCCCTGCCAAACCCCACCTGCAAAGTCACTTGGAGGCTCAAGTTGGTGAAGTTGGTCAAGGTCTGGGTTGTACAAGTGTACCCCGGATCACCCCCTCAGGGCTGCCCCTCACCTGCCTTCTCTGTCCAAGTCGGAGTCACCCCCTGCCAGGCAGTCGGCCTGCGCTGCCAAGGGGGAGTAGCCGGGGCTGCGGCACCACGTGGTCACTCCACTATAGCTCAGCCGCTCCCGGCTCACTGCCCAGAAGGACTGAAACAGGACCAGAGGCAACGCCCAGGGACAAGAAAGAGGGAGAAGGACAGGGGCAGGGGAGAAGGACAGGGGTGGGTGGGGACAATGTAGGAGTAGGATATGAACATTATGTATTTCGACGCAGTGGAGGAGAAGTTATGTCGATTATGGCAAAGCAATGGGCCAGGCCAGGCCAGATAAGGCCAGGCAGCTGGAGCCAAGATCCAAGCCAGGGTATGCTGCACCACCTTACCCATGCCATAGATCCATGTGATGCCATGTAATGATGATGGTGATGATGATGACCACATGCACCCAAACACATGCACCTCATGGCCCTGCAGCCCCTACACCTCATAGCCAGGCAGGCAGGCCACGTCCTTGGTGATCTTGGCCTCTGGCATCTTCATCTCCTGCATGCGGCCCCACCCCTGCAGTGAGCCCACCATGCGGCCACCAAGCAGCCTCACTGAGCCACAACACGCAAGCCACATTGCACAAGGACCAGCATGCACAAGCCACTAGCATGCCACCAGCTTTGCTAGGCGGCCTACACAGCCTGATAGCCTGCTGCTGGCCATGTGGTGGATGTGGGCCAAGCAGTGGCCTGGTGGTGGGACTGGGAGAATGGGTGTCTTGAGGGAGCAGCCCCCTTTATCTTCACACCGGCAGCTTCCTGGGCAGCACACCACCTGGCCCTTGCGGCCACATGCGGGCCTGCCTGGGCAGTCTGGCGGCTGACTGTCACTGCTCCCAGCTCACAGACGAGGCATAGCTCAGGTCAACAGCCACCAGGGCAGCATACTGGTGACTGGTGATGGTGTGCCACTCCCTCTGTTGCCGCAGGGCACTGGCACATGGCCCATGACATCACTGACGTCATAGGTGTTGGTGGGATCCATCGCAACTCCTCACTAAACTATGCCGTACATGCTGACTGGATGCATGTGTTCATGCGTGAAGTGTGCAAAGCTCAGCAGCTGTCACCTGGCAGCAAAGGATGTCAAGCTTGTAGTGATTGATAAAACTATCCAGCCCACCACCAAACTTGAGTTTGATGTTGGGGAGGGTAGGGGCTCTGCATGCATAGGATTGTCCCCATGTTGAAGCACCATGCTCAGCTCCTAGCTAGGCAACAGATCACAATGTTCACACTCACAGCGCATTGATGTTCCAACACATAAGCCGCAGTGTCTTTGTCCTAAGCTGGGGCTGGCATGGGTTCTGGGTCTGCGTTTGGGATTCCAGCTGTGCCATCCCAACATCCACTGAGTATTAGACGTCTCTGTGCATCTGCATCAGCTGCCTGAGCTTACTCCCCCCCCGACAAACTGTAGTTTATGACTTGCTGTGACCCTGCGCAACGCTGGTCGTAATGATGTGGCGTGCTCGCGTGCTGTCCATTGTCTGAATGCCAGCCTCGACTCAAGAATCGTAGCTTTCTTCTCGCGCAAGGCACGCAACTTGGGCAAGGAAGCCCATTAGACCAATGCAGAAATCAATGGAAAAGTGGTTGGGTGCTGAAGCGCTACTGCTGCGTCTAGTCTATGCGCTGCACTCCTGATGCATTGCCAGCCTATATGTAAGCAGCAGCCTATCACAAGACATCCCTGCCGACCTGCGCCCGAAGCGACACTTACGCTCCAACCTTAACTAAACACTTGTGTCATGCGCTGGCCATTGACGCAAGTCTGCGTGGTCGCCGCGCTGGTTTCATTGCAGCTCGCGGTCTCCGGCGTCCGGGCGGATGTCGTGGCGAGCAGCAGCCTGGAGACATGTGTGCGAACCAGCACTGCGGAACAGGACATCACATGCCAGAAGAAGCTGGTGCTGACAGTGAGCCTCGGCTCTGGACAGACACTTCAAACGGAGCAGCTGGATTTCACGCTTGCTTGCGTTGGCAGGTGTGTAACTGGCTTTGCGGGGTTAAGCACACAGCACATCAGCCATCAGCTACAACAAGGGGCTACTTAATCTGTAATCCGGATTTTCTGGAACAAACAGTCCGCACCAATACCTAGTTTCCTACTGCCACCCCCAAGGGTGGGGCGATGTATGGTGGCATGACGCCCATGCTCTGATGTAAGCAACAGCTTGAGCATTGCTCAGTGAACACACCACTGTGCTACAGGCTGCTGGGCTTGGGACTTGGGTGCTCGATCTCGCAACTCTTTGAAGCCCAGGCCAGGGTACTCTTTGCCCTTGGCAAGAGCCGATCCTCGGCGATTGGTGTGGCCAGCAGCCCCCTCGTCCCTCGCTAAGGCCTCCTTTTGAGCCGGATCAGTAGTACCTACTATCAGCCACTAGCGGGAATACACTAGTGGGCAATATTGACCCAACTCAAATGTTGTTGATGGGCTGTGTGGAGTATACCCAATGCGCATGGACATGGTGCATGAGTGCCTACCACCTACAGTATTGCCTGACCCATTAGGGCTATAGTAGAGAGTTGGCATGACCTGCATGCACTAGTTGTAAGCTGATAACAGATCAAAGGGGGGCACATACTACTGTGCCTCAGCAGGCTGCTGCTGCTGCTGGGCCTTAAGAGGCTTGTCTCACAGCCGCTTGTAGCCCAGGCCAGGGTACTCCTTGCCCTTGGCTGGCAGCGCTCCCTGGTCTGGCCAGTAGCACAGCTCCAGCGGCCACCACCTGCTCTCCCCAATGCGCTGCATGTTCAGCGCTGCATTGCAGTCCCTGTCCAGCCACCTGACTGGCTGTGGTGCTGGCTGGGTATTGGCAGCCTTGGCCTCGGTGGGCTGGGTGGGTTCAGCTGCCTGCTCAGCCTTGGTGCGCTTGTGGCGCTTGGTTGGCGGGGGAGTGCTGGCTGACTAAGTAGTACACACTGATTTCATCAGTGTGATGCATGCGTTGTACCCACCGGCCTGGCTGTGATGCTGTGGGGTCTTGCTTCTGTCTGAAGCCTTGCCCCGGAAGCCTTGCTCGCTACGGGGCACCACATCAGGCCGTGGACTGGACGGAGCAACTTCTTGTGCATCTGCCTAGCTGAGGACGCAGCAACCAGCTTTTGGCTACCGTAGTGCTGGAGGCTGCTAGCCTGCAGGCCTGGTGGGCTCATGCTGAGCCAATGCAGGTGGTGTGGGGCTTACCCACCAGCACCACCTTGCAGCCTCGTCTAGCCAGCGCACAGGCCCACAGCAATGCACCTGCACCCCAGCCGCCCCGGGCCCTGCGCCATGCCCAGACTCCTGCCATGCACAGACTTCAGGCTGAGCGCAGCAGGCGCTGGATCACTTCTCCCTTGAGGGATCACCCACTCTGTGGGCCTGGGCTGGGCCTGGGCTGAGCCAGGTGCAGCTCACAGGGCTGGGGCCATGCACAGTCTACAGGTGCAACATGGGTGTGTAAGCACTGCCGCTCCAGCTGGCTCCCAGTCCCTTTGTACCTGTCAGGAGAGGGCCTGGAATGCAGCAGATGGATGCGGCAAGATCATCAGGCTCCAGGCTGAGCATAGGCAGGCCATATGCCAGGCTGGCTGCGGTCCATCGTACTAGGGGTTAACAGGGCTGAAGCGACCTGGCTGGTGCGCAAACCATCCACCAGCATGATTAGCCCTTAGCTCGTCAGACAATCAAAGCTCATTCGACATGAAACAACTCGTTTGACTTTGGGTTGTCTCACTCAGCTTCTCCAATCAAGTTGAAGCAACCTCGGTCGCACCCTTAATGACCACAAACCCCACACCGGTGGCATGTTCCATTCCCTGACCACTGCGCACACTAACAGCTTGTCAGGCCAACAAAACTTGTTCAAAACTAACAGCTTGTCAGACTGCCTGCGCCTTGCAACCCCCTCCAAAGTGGCCCCCACCCCCTGGCACCCCAGCCACCCCAGGTGGCTCCCACCCACCACCAGGCAAGGCTGGAGCCTGCCTCAGACCTGGGCCCTGCTGGCTGAGCCTCACAGTGCAGCTCCCGCCCCGCCCTGCCCTGCCCTGTCTGCTGCTGTAGCCCCAGCGGGTCCTGCCCCTGCCCCTGCAACTACGCCGTGGACGACTCCTGCACGTGCCGTGACCTGGCCTCCCCGCTCCAAGTGTCTCTGACGAAGACCCCCATGGTGGCCAGCTACCCCATGCAGTACCTCGCCTCCTTCAACTTCAAGCCGGTGGAGGTGGTAGTGCGCCCCAGCAGCCGCCAGTGTAACGTGAGCCGGTTTGCTGTGAACCTGCCTGGTCAGGCAGCCAAAGCATGGAGCTGTCGTTACTGATTACAGTGCCAGTTTAGGCATCACACCCTAGGTTCCGCGACCGCGACACATCCTGCTTCCTGGCCTCTGACTCACCGTCTCGTGTCTAGGCTACAGCGCCCAGCCCGTGCAACGAATGCTCGTGCGATGCATGATCGTAGGCGGGCGACTACGAGAGCAGCCCCACGTGCGGCTGGTACTACGTCGACGGCCAGCAGATCCCCAGCTCGCAAGGCTTCACGTGCCAATGCAGCACGTCCCAGATCTTCGACGCGACCCTGGGTGGAAGCAACGAGCGAACGTGAGTCCTGGCGTCGTGCCTAGGGTGCCGCACAACCAGGGTGTGCAAAGGCTAGGGTTCTTGCTGCGGGAGGCCGTGGTGTTCACAAGCGTGCACCTTGTCAGGCAGATATTGTAAAGGAATACATGCCACCAGGAGGTCGGGGCAGCCATCCTTTGTAGGCACAGCGTCCGCCTGCTGCGATGTTGGGGTTCCTGTAGGCGCGCCAACCTGGACTGCGACTTTTGGTCCAACCCGCTCGACATTCTCACCGGCCGCACGCCCTGTTCTGCCCACTGCCTTGACTTCGACCCACTATGGTACAGCGTGAGTGCGGCTGCTGAGAAACATATGCCGCACAGGTCAGGCAGGCCCCTCACGCATCCTCACCTGTGCCCCTCTCAGCCCTCTGTCCCTCCTGTGCCTCTTTGACCCCCTGTGGCCTTGGTGCCCAAGGCTAGGGGATCCAGCTGGGAAGGGAGCGTGCAGCCACCAGGCAAGGAGCATGATGTGCTTGTAGGTGATGTGGCTGGGAGGGTAGGCTGTGCATGTGTGTGCTCCACCCCAGACCCACAGCCACCAGGGCCACCCAGCTGCCTACCTCTAATGACCACCCTGCTCCATGCCTGCCACCCAGGGCTACCAGTTGGGAGCGCCCACCATGCAGTTTGCAATCTCCATTGCTGTGGACGTCCCCGCAAGCAGCATCTCAGCGACCATAGCCAATGCCAGCAGCAGCCAGGCCTCATCACATGCGCCGCCTGCCCCCCCTCTTACCACCGCCATGCGCTACCTACTCCAGGCGAACAGCAGCGGTGGAGTTGCAGGCAACAGCAGCAGCAGCAGCAGCAGTGACTCTGAGGTGCTGACCCTGAGCCCCTCCGTGCCACTGGCCCTGAGCAGCAGCCGCCTGGTGTCGGCCAAGCTGCTAGGTGACCTGGCCACCTACACCCAGCTGCCTGCTATCAGGTGAGGCTTGGGCACCCCTGGCTGGGGTAACCCTCCTGATGGCCCCCTCGCTGACAATCCTCGCTTATGACTCAGCATGACAAGATAGCTCTTGCTAACTGGCCGGCACCCCCCTGTGGCGTGTCACACAAGCAGCTCCAGCTATGTACAACATCCTAGGCTCTTGCACAAAACACAAGCTCCTCATGACCTGGTGATTGTGCAGCAGCTTACATTAGCGATTAGCACAACCATCAACCACCTCCGTGCGCCACCTCCATGCCATGTCCTGTTGTACTCGTCTCGCTTCTGCTGGCCCCTCTTGTGCCCTCCCTCCCCGAACTCCCCAGTTGAGCAGCCACTCTCTGCACTGGCTGCCTGCCTTCCCTGTCGCAGCAACATGGTGCTGCTGGTCCCCAGACCTTCTGGCTGGTCCCCGGATCAAATCCTGGCTGGGGACCGGTCCCAGTGGCTGCTGCTAGAGTCCTCCCAGTTCTCCATGGACGGCAGCCAGTGCGACAAAGTGGGCACCTCGTTTTCAGCCTTTCGCTATCAAGTAGACAGCTGTGCACGAGCACCCCAAGTGAGTGCGGAGACAGGGAACGGTCGGGCTGGGCCGTCATGCTGCACAGTGGCAGGGGGAAGGGGAGGCCGACCCTGTCGCTGAGCTCACCGTGTCTCTTCACCGCACCAGGTGCACTAATTGAAGCTAGGCTGCCCAACCCCCTTCCCCCAACAGGGGCCCCGGAGAGGCCCCTGGGGATTGTCCTGGACAACTTGTCCACACACATGACAGGGATGTGGCAAGGTCAGCTGAGAGCGTAGAGGTGTGGCACAGGCCAGCCAGGCAGGGCAGAGCAGCAGGGAGTGCGAGCAGGGGCAGGAAGGGCAGGTTGTAGAGACCGGTCAGAAAGCCTGAGTCACGTTTGGCCAACCAACCTTGTCCTGTGTGTGCACCGCAGACCTGTCTAGGTGGTCAGATCAAGGACCTAATGGCTGCGGACGCCCTGCGCATCAGCCGGGGCCGTGTGCCACTGAACCTGCTGACCCGCTACACATACGGGGCCAACTCCACGGTAGGGAGGGTCATAGATTGGCACATGCAGGGTGCTTGGCGAGTGGGGTGGCTGGGTGGAGCACAGGGCATGCAGGGGAGGGGCGTGGTGGGAAGGGCATGAGCTAGGGGTGTGCCTGGTGCTGGTTGAATGGAGGCGGAGGAAAAGGCAGAGAAGGGGCCGGCAGAGGGAGGGAGATGAGGAGGGGGAAGGAAAACAAGGGCGGGGAGAGAATTCTGATGAGAGGGGTGACATTGCAGCCAGTGGCAGCAATCAGCGCTGTCAGCTGCTGCCTTTGCTGCCTGCAGTTCAGGAGCTTCAATGGCGGCCCGTTATCTCTCGCCCTGCCAGTCACGAGCCAGAGCACCTCCCTGCTGCTGCTCAGCGTCAGGTGCACACCCAGGCACACAGGGCACCTAGCAAGGCCTGGTCAGGGAAGCCAGGTCACTCACCGGCTTCCAAGCCACAGTGCTGATAATGGCCAGGCTAGTGAGGGCAGTGAGGAACTAATGCACACAGGGGTGCAGCCATGCAGGGAAAGCAAAACACTTGTGCTTCAGGGGGTCAGTGCTGGGAGCTTTTGGTAGGCACGGCTTAGAAATGCCGAAACGGCATCGGGCTCCAACATGACGTCCATTTGACAACCCACAGCAACTGGTTGCCTGGGACTACGGCCTATGCCAGCTGCAGTGCTAAGCTGGAACCATGCAGCTCAAGCTTGCACTCCTTGCTGGCCGCAGTGCGGATGCGGTGCGGCTGGTCACCAACAGCGCACCAGGAGCCATCACCGGCACCCTAATGTGCACCTTCAACAGCGTGAGTGCAGCGGGCGAGACACAGCCTGCCAGGCACCGCATGCCTTGCCTAGCGCTCACCCCGCCCTCACTGCCTAGCGCCCGCAGGTGCAGTGCGGCGGCTTTGAAGCCGGGGCCTCTCGCGGCTACTTGTGGGTCAACCTCACCAGCCTGGGCAGCCTGGCCGCGACTTTCACCCTGGTGGTCAGTGCCGCCCCCCACCACCACCCCTACCGCCAACCCTGCCCACTCACCCTCTGCCTCGCTCAGTTGGCTGAACACATGCCCACCACCACGGGCTGCTGGCCGCTTCATTGTTGGCCTGGCTACGCATTGCGCCTGCTCACCTGTCTCTGGAGAACCCAGCTGCATACAACTGGCAGGGGCCGCAAGGGCAAGCCCCAGCTGGTGCGGAACTATCCAAAAGCGCTACCCTGCCCCTGTCAGCACCCCAGCCTCCCCGGGTGTCAATGCCAGCTACGCTGAAGAACACCACCAGCTGCTTGACACTACGTTATCGCCCCCATGACATTGGTTTGTCAGGGTCATCGGTTTGTGGGTCGTTTGTGACTCTTATAAGCCATTGATAATATGTCCAGGATCACACCCAGCGCACCAGCTTGGTGCATAGCTCACAGGGTGGGAGCGGGGTGGGTCTACCCCGGCTGGTGAGGCTGTGGGTGTGACCGCTGAGGAGGCAGCAGCCATCCCTTAGCCCCCTCCTCCCCTCCCCTCCCCTCCATGCACCGCTGAGCCTCTGCACCCTACCCCTGCCGCTGTTGTGCCCCTGTAATGGCACCCACAGGTGGGCAACTGCTCCCATGCAGTGAGGTCAGTGGAGGCGCGCAGTGTGTCCCTGGCGGGTGGCGCCTCTCTGTCCCTCGCCCCGCCCCTGGACATCTATGTGGAGGACCAGGCAGCCGACCCCCAGCGCCACTGCTGGCTCTACCTCTACAACTCCCAGGTGGGCGCCCAGCAGCACCTGCAGCACCTGCAGCACCTGGTGGGCTGGCAGGCAAAACAGACACACTAACACCAACACACTGACTGACGCGGCATTGGCGGGCAGCCAGCTGAGGAGGGGCTGTCCTGGAGGCGCTAGGGAGGGATAGGTGGTGGTGGCAAGGCAAGCGCAAGGGGAGCCCCTGTTGTTGCTTGGCTCTGGTAGTGGGCCATGCGGGAGAGCCTGGGTTCGACTCGTGATCAGCACGTGGCATGCATGTGCGTATGTTGTTTGCTGTTGGTCTGTTGCGTCCTGTTGTTGTGTATGTTGTGGAGGGGCAGGAAGCCTTAAGGTGCGCAGGTGCAGGATGTGCAGGGTGCTCTGGGCTGGGTGTGGGGGTGCAAGGGGTTCAGGGCAACGATACGCTCTATGCCCATCCATAACCCTGTGCATACCCAGGCAGAGCACAGGGCCAAGGAGTGGGGCATGCATTAGCAGGCCGCACCTGTACCGCTCTGCACCTGCCCTGCTGCAGCCTGGCAGCACCCCAGGCGCTCAGCCAAGGCGGCCAAGGCTCCCTGATGGCCAGACTCAGCAGGTGGTCACAGTGCCCAGAGCACCTCCTGGGTCACATACACACCCTGACTGCTGCGCCCTGCCCTGCTGTGCCCTGCCTTGGCCTGCCTTGCCCTGCAGAACGAGGTGGTGGACCAGCGCCTGGTGCAGTTCTACACAAACGCCACCGTGTTTGATGCGCAGCCCTCGGGCGGCTACAACGGGACAGGGGATGGGGTGGGCACCGTGCGCACCAAGGGCAACTGCAGCGAGGTGGGGCACCAGCAGGGCCCCTGCACCCACCCCTGACCCCAGCCCCTCCAGGAAACCCTGGAGCATGTCGTTGTCATGTGCAGAGGGGATCAAGGGTCTCAAGGGCCTCGGAGCCCCAACCACCCCACATGTCTCCATCACCTCACAACCGCATGTGTGTTTCCACCGCCTGCACAGCTCCTTTGCGGCCCTCGAAACCCGCAGCGTGTTGCACAACGCTGAAGCCCTTGCCTGATGCTCCTATGACTGGTGCTCCTGGGCCAATGCCCAATGCTCTTGGGAACACTGGCTGCACAGCACCCCTGTGGGGCATTGAGTGAGGGGGATGCACAGCTTCATGGCAGGCTGCCGTACTGGCCCTCTTGCCCTGCTGCCTGGCCACCCTGCTACTCTTGTTGCCCTGTGCCTGTCTGGATGCAGCTGTGCCAGAACAGGCTGGACGTGCTGTGCTTCATGGCAAACCGCTGCTGGAGCAAGTTCGGTGGATTCCTCGGCATCTTTGGAGGGGTTGCAGCGGCCGTGGCTGGGCTGCTGCTGCTCGCCATGAAGACAGGCCTGGCAGCATCCCTGCTGAGCAGCCTCACCACGTCCGGTCTGCTACCGTGCTGCGGCCGGCAAGACGCAGGCGGCGATGAAGACACTGACGCCAAAGCTGCTGTCACCACGAGCAGCAGGGATGCCCCAGCCAAGCGCCTGCTGCCGGGGCCTATAGCCCACCCAGGGGGCCTAAGTCCTGGTGGAGGGGGAGACAGCAGCGAGCACGCCAAGGGAGGGACCAGGGGCAAGGCCACATCACCTGCAGCAGCGCCGTACCAGCCATCCTTCAGCCAACTATCGCCCAATCATCGACTGCCAAGTCAAGAGCCATCTAGCTACCAGCAGCGACGGCGTCTGTCCCCCATGAGCTGGCTGGCAGCCGGTGAGCAGGCAGGGGAGGGGGGCCGGCCAGCCAGAGGGGCGGACAGGCACTGCCTGGCCCCACCTGCACCAACCTCTCAGGGCCCTCTCAGGGCGCCTAGCAGCCGGTCCAGCAGCACTGCCTCCCTGGCAGCTTTATGGGCCTCAGCAGGGCGCGAAGAGCATCACCACCCCTGGCCGGCGCAGTCCAGCAACCAGATAGCCAGGCCAGCAGCCAGCAGCAGACACCTAGAGCATCCAGGCAGCCAGCGCAGCCCCCTACAGCCCCCTCACCCAGGCCCTGGGCCCCAGCATGGCACTCGTCAGTCAGGCGCAGGCCCTGCTGCCAACCCTTGGCCATCACCCCCGGGCAGGGGCAGGGCGGGCAGCCCCAGCCAAGCGCTGACCAGTTCCAGAGGGGCGAGAGGCTCACAACAGGGGTTGGCGTCACCAGGTCAGCACATGGGGCCAGGGTCCACCCTGGAACGTCACCCTGCACTGGGCCAGGCAGGAGGGCGTCAGGGGCCGCCATTAGGGGCGGCCAGGCAGGTGTCAGGGTTGACCAGGCATGAGGACCCCAGCACCTGGGGTGCGGTAGTTGCAGGGTCAGGAGTGGGCAGGGCGCATGGCAGCCTTAGAGTCAAGGCAGGTGCACAAGATGATGGGCACGGGCCAGGTTATGCCATATCTAGGCATGTCAGCCGCCAGCCCAGCTCTGCATCGCTGCTGTCACGCGGGGGAGACGTCGTTGCATTCATCGAGGCCACGCCCAGCATGCGGGGCACATTGGACTCAAAGGGGCAGTTGGTGGACCCCGGCTACCAGGCTAGGCATGGCCAAGCAAGTCCAGCCCGGCTGAACCCTTTGTACAGTGACGTGTAAATGCCCAGCATCTGCGAAATGGTGGCTACACATTGTTCCTCTGTTGTGGTGGGCATGTGGGTGCTTTGTCTCGTCCATGTGCGATCTAAGTGTGCAGAATGCCGACCCACTCCGACGCAGCATGCACAGGGTAGGCGGTAAACATAATGATCACCCTTTCATGTTTATGAATGGGACCATTTCCTCCTAGGCCTGATGACTAGCAGCTCAGAATGAGAACATGCACATGACCGATATTCGCCTAGACTCTACATCTGCCTAGACACCCACCTGCCGCCAAGGCTCCGAGCTTATCTTTCCTGACCTACAACAAGAGCGTGACAAGCCGAGTCATGGCAGGCACCGTCATCCTCCTCTTCGCTAAAGACTCCAGCTTCAAAAGGGCTGGGTGATGGCAAGATTTCGAGTTACATGCGAGCACCCAGTTCCTTGACTAGGAGGAAATCATGGGTCACGAGCTGAGAAATCAAGGCTAAGCAGTGTACACTAGCGCTGTATATGGTTGCCGCACTGATTTGATGATGAACGGCCAAGTTCCAGCTATTTGTGCGTGAGAGCAGCGGACGCACAGCGTTAGCGAGCGCACAGTAGCGAGTGTGCTGCGCCAGAAGTTGCGACCAGGGATCGATGGTACGTCGTCCGAACGTCTCTCGATCGCACGGAATGCGCGCGAGCTAAGAGCTGTATTGCTTCGTGAACCCCTTGTTGCGTAGAAAAGCCTTCTCGGACTTGTGCAAGCTGCGCCCTGTCGCCTAGACGTAGAGTTCAAGGATGCTGAGGGCCGCCCCTACAAGAAGACCATTACTGTCAAAAGCAAGAAGGATGAAACAGAAGAGGTGCCCGTCTTCGCGCACAAGGACACCGTCTCGGGCGAGGTTAGCTATTCGGCAGGCCCCGCACAGCTGCTTTGTTCTCTGACCAAAGTCATTGTCTGCATCAATAGGTACGGGTCACGCCGATGACCACGAAGAAGCTGGAGCACCAGAGCATCAAGGTGCAGCTGCTGGGGCAAATTGAGCTGGCCTCTGAGCGAGGAGTTGCCCACGAGTTTGTAAGCCTTGGTACGTAGGTGCCTTGCTCAGAGTTGCCTGGGTAGCTCTAAGCTCATGTGACCCAGCACATGTGGGCATGGGCGCACATAGGACAGGGCGCGCAATGCTGCTGCACAGCAACTGTGGCTGCAGGCCCTTGCCTCAGCTGTGGCAGACAGCAAGATTTAGGTCTGAACATCGCAATTTACTTGCCAATCAATTTGTGGCTGATGTTGTGCGGCCTGCAGCAGGCCCTTCCCTGACATGGTCTTTGCCTCAAGTCCCTTACCTCCGCTTCTGTCCTGGCTATAGCCCACTGCATCCTCACTGTCTCTGCACTGGCACGCAGTGCGTGACCTCGCCCCGCCTGGAGACCTGAACAGCTCCAAAGTGTTCCCCTTTGAGTTTAAGAACGTGGAGATGCAGTACGACTCATACAGAGGGCAGCAGGTGAGCCCTCCTCCCTACTGTGAGGCAGCGCCAGCCGTGCTGAAGACCCGCCCAGCAGGGGACAGCTAATGCAGGATCACCACCATCATCTCAACGGTGAAGTGCCGGACTCAGCCCTGGGACCTTCAGGCCAAGAGGTCAGCACAAGCCACATTGGGGACAGCAGTGGCCAGAGTGAGAGTATTGGCAAGCAGGGCTTTGGGGACGTGCTAGTCGAGGTCACCATCCCTCCCGTTGGCAGCTGCCCAGCCGGATGTTGAGCTGTCATGCACCCAGTCTGCGTACAGTTGGTGCAGCTCCAGGGCCTATAAGCATCACAGTCACCCTTGTTGACCACCTGTGCAAATGTCAAGATGAGCACAGTAAGTATGTGAGGTATAGCCAGCTGCACAGTGGATGAAAGAGAAGATGCTGGGACTGGTCAAGGTGCATGGCCAAAAGCAGTCTGGGCCTGTAGCACATGGCCAAGACAGCCCAACAGGCGATGACAGGAGCAGCACAAAGCAGCACAGGGCACCGTGCAGCAAGCAGCCTTCTCGGCCTAGCCAGGAGGTTGCCGGCTGGACTGCACTCAGCTCAGCTGGCTCAGCTGCCGGATCTGGCATCAGACAGCAACGCCTGTAGAGTGGCCAGCTCTGATGTCTGGCCATGGCTTACAGCCTTCACAGTGGATAGGGTGAGCAACTGGCACTGAGGGCACCTGGCACGTCTGTGGCCTGAGGGTTGGGTCAGTGAGCCGGCACCCTCTGCCTGCGCCTCAGCACCCTCACTTACTGCCTCAGCCGGAGTGCCCTGGACCCGGGATCACATCCATGGCTCAGCGCTCTTGCAAATGCCAACAGCCCCATGGTCATGGTCTGATGCATCAGTCGGCCCTCCCTGTGTAGATAGCCCCCTGCAGAGCCTCAGGCTGAACAGGGTCCCACACCTCTGATGAGCAGGCGCCCACAGTGCCCACTCCCCGCAGTGCTAGCTGTGGCCCCCAGCCACCACTGCCTTCCCTCCTGCCTGCACCAGGTGCGCTGCCGCTACCTGCTGCGCGTCACGGTGACAGGCAAGGGCATGACGCAGGACAGCCGCAGGGATTTCAACTTGTGGGTCACCAACTTTGAGGAACCAGCCATGGCGGCTGCACCCATCAAGGTGTGCCCAACAGCTCAGCGCAGGACAAGGACAGGGGCAGGAGTTCAAGGACTGCAGAGCGGCATTGCTATGAACACTGCTCTTCGCATCGCAAGCCATCAGTTGCAAGCCTTCAAACCAAACCAGTAACCCGACCCTGACCCTGCCTCCCAGCTGGACCTCGTCCTTGTTTGCATCCTGACCATTGTTCACACTCTGATGTGTAGATGGAGGTGGGTATTGAGGACTGCTTGCACATTGAGTTCGAGTATGACCGAGCACGGTACCACCTGAAGGACGTGGTGGTGGGCCGTATCTACTTCTTGCTGGTGAGCCACTGATCACCCCTGACCCCTGAACCAACCCGACCGTACCGGGCTCTTCTAACCATGATGGTGTGGGGCAGGTGAGCTGTGACATCCCCTGAATGCCACCCCCAACTGTCAAAAGGCGTCTGGACTGGGCTGACTTGCCGGGCGGGGTGCCTGCAGGTGCGCATCAAGCTGAAGCACATGGAGATTGAGATCCGGCGCAAGGAAACAATTGGTGCAGGATCTGCGGCGCACAGTGAGAGTGAGACGCTGGCAAAGTATGAGATCATGGATGGGGCTCCAGTGCGCGGGGAGAGCGTGCCCATCAGGTATGAGGAGGGAGGGGCGGTGGGGAGCAGGTCAGGGGGAGGACGTGGTTGCATGGATGTAGGCCAGGGTGTGCGAAGCAACAGCATCTGCCCTGTATGTGGCAGTGTGATGAACTGTCTGAATTGAACCCCCAGCTGAAACCTGTGACCTCACTACACTGGGGTGGCATGGGGCATCCAGCAGAGCGCCAGGCAGCTGAGCGGACAAGGGCTCTGGCACACAGGCAATATAAGGCCTCACTCTACTCTGCCGGCGTGCCTGCGCCGTGCCTGGACCGTCTCAGCCTTTGTCACCAGACCATGCAGCTGTGCGACCTGCAGACCTGCAGACCTGCAGAGGCGCGCCTGCCTGGTGCGTTGCTGAGCCACATGTGTTCATGGCTGTGTGCCTGCACCTGGTGCTTGTGGGGGTGAACGGTGTCATCTCCTGCCGCCCTGTGGCCCTGCGCTTAGGCTGTACCTGTCACCCTTTGAGCTGACCCCCAGCTACAAGGACGTGCACAACAAGTACAGCGTGCGCTACTTCCTCAACCTGGTGCTGGTGGACGAGGAGGACCGCAGGTGAGGGGCGTCCACAGGCCAGGCCACACGCTAGAAGACTGCTGCGGGCTGGGCTGAGGGGCAGGCCAGTGTTGTACTTGGTTGGTGGTTTGAAATGCGTGACCACCAATGACATCAGGCAGGCTGGGGCAGGGCAGGGCGGGTTAGCCCAGGGCAGAGAGGGGCGAGGCATGGCAGGGTGGGGCGGGGCAGGGAAGGGAAGGGAAGGGAAGGGAAGGGAAGGGAAGGGAAGGGAAGGGAAGGGAAGGGAAGGGAAGGGAAGGTTGTGTTTGACCAATGCTTGTGTTAGTGCTGTGGACCGGCCATGGGCCACTCCCCATTGAGGTAGCTTGTGGTCTGTCCTCAACCTGACCTGACGTCATGGCCCTGGACAAGCTCAGCATTCGTGCGGCACTGGGGCATGGCCCCCCTGGCTGCATACCTCTGCCAGCTGCTGTGGTGCATGGAGCATGGCACTGCCTGGTGCCTACAACCCCCCTGCTGTGGTGTGGCGTGCCCCAGGTACTTCAAGCAGCAGGAGATCACGCTGTTCCGCAAAGCTGAAGACTCATCAGACCAGGCTGCGGCCGCGGCCGTGGCTGCTCCCCCCAAGCTGGGGTCACCGCTCTCTGCTGCCCCTCCCCCCCCCTCCACTTCCTCCCCAGCCAGCTCCGCCCCTGACACAGCCACCACCACTATATCATCCGTTGCCAATGGCACCAGTACCGCCACCCCCACCACACACCAACCCTTACACTCCACCACGGAGGGGAAGGCAGCCCACAGCAACGACCCTCTGCCTAGCACCGCGCTCCCTACCCGGCCCACTCTCCCCTCACCAGCCCCTGGGGAGCCCAGCTCTCTGCCAGCCAGCAGCAGTCCCCTGGGCTCCACCCCTCAGCTGAGCAGCGCCCAGCCGGATGCTCCAGCCGCCCCCCTCAGCCCACCACTGGCTGCACCCCAGCCCCCTGCACCACCTGCCCTGCCCCTGGGCACGGCAGCAGTGGGCCACCCAGAGCCAGGGCCGACCCCACTCACTGCCACAGGAGCAGCAGCCGCTGCACCCACACCACCTGCTGCGCAGCAGACAGTGCCGGTGACAGGGGACATCTTGTCTTCTGAGGCAGTGGCGTTGGGTGGACAGGACACAGACCGGCTGGGAGGACTATCACTGGGTAGTGGGGCTGCGGACAGGCCGGCAGCTGAGTGTGAGCCCCCGCTGATGTTTGGGGACGAGGATGGCGGCGCAGTCTAGGGGTGGCTGGCATGCTGGTGCAAGGTCAACACTCCATGGCTGACCAGCATTGCACACAGCAGCAAGGGGTGCCTGCCTGGTGCATTGCCAGCTGGTACCTCTCATTGTGACGTTGACGACTCACGTGGTATGGTAGTTGAGTGCGATGACGAGCAACTACTACGCAGTTGTAGTCCAGGCCAGGCTATTCCCTGCTCTTGCTCTGCTGCGCTATGAGGACTCCCTACTATCGCATCCCAGCCCTATGAGGACTGGTTGACCAAAGCGTAAGGCCACGAGGCCTGAGGGCTGGACCCCCTCACGGGCAGGTGGACCTCCTGGCAGGTACTCTCAGCCTCTACGCTCAGCCTCTACAACAGCTCAGCGCACCTCTACAACCTGGCACGCTCAGGCCAAGATTCACATGATACGGCCAACACCGCTTGGCTGCAGCACAGGGTATATGGGGCCATGGACCATGGTGGGACGATCATCACTCCATGAATCTTTCGGGAAACCCAAGTTGCTTGAAAAGGCCACCGTCCGCGTCAAAGCATATCGCGTGACAGCCAAGAAGAAGCGGAAGGGCAGTGGCAAGCAGAAGCAGGGCCCGACAAAGAAACTGAAAGGAAGCTGAACATGCAGCGTATTGGGAAGAGCAGGTGGCGGCCACTGGAGCTGTGCTTCTGGCCAGACCAGGGAGCTCTGCCAGCCAAGGGCAAGGAGTACCCTGGCCTGGGCTACAAGCGGCTGCGAGACAAGCCACCCAAAAGCCCAGCAGCATCAGCAGCCTGTTGAGGCACAGTAGTGTGTGCCCCCTTTCGAGCTGTCATCAGCTGAAGAAGATGTGGCTTACACCGCTTAAGCCGTCAGCCGTTAGGCTGCTAGGCCGCCCTCCCCCTCAAGGGGTTCGGGACTTTCTGAAACGCACTTCATAGCAAGGTGCACAAACAAAGGTGCACATGGGCTCAACATGAAGTCATGCAAGTTCTCATTGTTGTTCTGTAAAGTCAAGGCCAACTCCGGCTGCTCCCTGATGGAACTCGTGGCAGTGCACTCAAAGATGAAATGCATGGCGTCATCCACTACCCCCTCTGTGCATCTGGTGCATGTGCGATCAATGAAAGTTACCCCCTCAAACCGAGCCTTCTCCACCCCCCAGACCGCTGTTGCCTAACCTGAACCTAGTCAGGCTCGTGCGAACTTCTGTAGAGAGCTGTCTGTTCAGCAGGTGTGGTGCCATGTGATTGATGCCAATGCCGTCCCCATGCTTAAACCATGCAGCATACGAACATCTCTCCCGATGCACCGTCTCAGGCAGTCTAGGGTCTCCCTCAAACCCAACCCAACGCCTCCCCCACCTCTCGAGCCACTTGACTTCCATAGCCTTGGTGCCTAGGACCATGTCCGGGCTCAAGGTGAACTCACCCCCCATCAGCTCTCTGGCGGCAAGCTGGAACTGAGCACTCCAACTAGCCTGACAGCTCCTGCCTAACTCCACATCTGCCTTGATGACCCTCATCAGCAGGTCACTGTGGGAAAGTTTGGCAGTGTTCCAGAACTTGCATGCAGCCCTTAGCCAGTAAAGTTGGAGGGGCAGCTGCCCCAACTCATGCAGCACCATCAGGCCTGACACTGAGCTACGTACCCTGGCAGCAAACCTGAGAAAGCTGAGCATGCGTGTTTGCACTGGGTTGGAGAGTTGCACACCATGCCCAAGGAAAGCAGTGCCCCATACCTGGCTGCCATACAGCCCTAAGGGGAGCACAAACGCTCTAATGAGGTGACACAGGGCATATGGATCATGCAGGACCCCATACTCTCTGGCACGCTTGCACGCCTGGCGCATGGCGAGGAACATACCAGCCCTCATGTGAGTGGCAGCAAAAGCAGGGGTGGCGCTGGGGTTGAAGTGCATGCCTAAGTACTTGATCTCTCTCACCACAGGCAGGATCTCATGCTTGTACCCAATGCTAGGTGCTGCAGTCTGTGAGTTGCCATTGAAGACCATCACTTTTGACTTGCCCACATTGACTGTAAGGTGTTTCCTGTCTGCAAAGCCTTGCAGCTGGCAGACCAGCCGCTGCAGCCCGTGGGACGAGGTGCTCACCAGGGTCAGGTCATCAGCATACATGAAATGGGTGACAGTCATCAGCTGACATTAGCGCATGATTGTCATGCCAGCTCTGCATAACAGCCCTGAGGGGTCAGGCAATAATGTAGGTGGTAGGCACTCGTGCACCATGTCCATGTGCATTGGGTATACTCCACACAGCTCACCAACACCATCTGAGTCGGGCCACTATTGGTAGCAGCGGGCAGTGGGTGGGGCAGCAGCCGGCAGGGGGTGGGGCAGCAGCGGGCAGGCCCCACCCCCTGCCCGCTGCTGGAGGCCCTAGTGAGGAAAATAGGGGGCTATTCCCTGCTCTTGGCAGCTTCAGCGTGGAAGCGCTTGGTGCCATCCTGGACTTGCCCGCCGAATCGGCTCCAGTGGCTTATGGTTTACAAGCCGTGCTTATCTCCTTTTCACTGCTTGATTTATGCACTGTTCATGTAACCTGGGACAGCCCGTGACACATTCCCGATGTCAGAAAACGAGGAATTGCATGCATGTAAGCCGTCCGGACGGATTCAGTAGCTGCAGATTGCGATGCCTTCCAGCGCACACCACCTGTCAGCACCGCGCCAAGACACCAGCCCGCAAAACACCAGCCCGCTAGAGCCGGCGAATACTCCTCGCTACTTGGCCGGAGGCGAGGCCGACACAGGTCCTGAAGCCCAGAGCCGTTTCTTCTTCACTGATCCGAGCGACGGGCGCCCGCCATATGCCATTTAGCCGCTGTACAAGCCGAGCCCCTTTGGGCCGGTGCGCTAGATGACTTCCAAAGCCCAGCCGCGACCATGGTCTTCACTCTACTACTAGCTGCCTGCAGGAAGAGGATGTCTGGCGTCACACGTATTGCGAACATCAAGAACGGTTCCTGGCCGGTCAGCTATGTCGGCTGCAACAAAACCTTGCTACGTGTACCTACCATCACCCTGCAGTCTGTGCTGCATGCAGACTACCATGCTGCTCAAGTGCGTTTGGAGCATCTGTTGCAACGATGTGCAGCATTCCAAGCCCAGTACCGCCGACCCCACCCCAGCACCCCAGCAAGCCCTGTGGCAAGAGGGGACCTCCAATTGCATGATGATGAGGTCGACCTGCCCAGACAGTACCAGGTGTGCTGACATCCTGTGACGTCCCAGTATGAGGGTTCAGTGTGACCCAGTGTGATGCGTAGCAGGTCGAGTGGCGTTCCTCCCATACAGACACCTCAAGCCTCGCAAGGCAGCTGCTGTTATTGACACACCGTGTCGGACCCCTCACACACGGCCCTTGGCACACAGCAGCACATGCCAAGGTTGCACAATGTCAGCTCTCCAGCCAGTAGCCTGCCACAAGCACTGTCATTGCACGCTGCAGGAGGAGGTGGAGCCTTTCTCTGCCAGCAGTCCTGTACTTCCAGGGTCAGGGCTGAGGGGCAGCCAGCCAAAGAGCGTGAGGCAGCGTGCAAGTCACCTGCTGCCTGCTCCTGCCCACCCAGCTACACCACCACCCTCCACACCCCGCCCTGCCTGGCAAGCCCATGTCAGGCACCACGGCAAGGTAGTAGGTGGAGAACGGCGGTCTGCTTGGTCGGCCGCCATGTCCCGAGCCGAGTCTAGGCAGCTGGCTGAGCCGGAATGGCAACAAGACCTTGTGCACGACTCCCAGCTAGCTGCCACGACCCAGCAGCAGCCGCTGGCCTCCTCCCCTGCACGCCCTGCTCCTATGGGCGCAGTGAGGAGAGACGGGTTGAGGGCTAGGACTTGCATGGCCCTGGGGCCAGAGGGAAACGAGGCCATGCAGGATGGTTGCTTCACAGAGGTCTCACCTCCAAGCTGGCCAAACACACCCAGAGCAGTGGCAGGGGCCAAGGCAGCTGCACATTCAGGGGCAGCAGCAGGGGCAGCAGAAGGGGCAGCAGCAGGGGCAGGAGCAGGAGTGGGGCTGGGCGCGCGAAAGGCATTCCCTGCTGTGCTGCGCACCAACATGCCTTGCCAGGAGCCTCACACCCTGCTACAGCCCACTCTACATAGGTTAGAAGCACCCAGCCAGTGTCATGCAGTGCAGAACTCGACAGGGGCTGGCGGACGTGAGGCATCTGAGCAAGCGGTCAGGGAAGGTGACAGACCCCAGACAGCCTCTAGCCAAGGCAAAGCTGGAGCAGAGTCCACATGGGCGCTGACCCCAAGGGAAGCAGACCTTGGTATGCTGGCTGGCAGCGCTGCTGTGGCGGGTTTGTTGCCTGGTGCCGCACAGACCATGCAACCGCTTGTACTACGTACCCCTTCATGGCTGGGTGAGTGTGCGTGGCATGCCTGCTGCTGCACTTCTGGTTTGTTGCAAATGCTGCTGCCAGCATGAGTTTTGCATATGTGCATGATGTGATGGCAAGCTGCGAACAATTACAACAATGTAAGGGTGATCACACATGTGTTTGTGTGTCGTACTGCCCAAAACCCCAATTGTCCTCAAGTTCCTCTTCTGGGACAATATGTCTTGGTCGCACCCTTGATGACCACAAACCCCACGCCGGTGGCATCTTCCCCCTAAACCACTGGGCACCCCGTTAAAACTAACAGCTTAAAAGGCCTATAGCCTGTCCAAAGAAACAACAAATCCTAGAGTAATGCTGGCTAGTCCGGTGTTAATACCGGTCTCTGTGTTGCTCATGCAGATCGTACTGATGGAGGCGGTGGGAGACCCCTTGCGTCATCTGGACTCACCCCTAGGGAGAGCCTGCAATTGAGACTGGCTCGACTGCAGCAGCAGCAAATTAACTCGGCACAGTTGCCAACAGCATGACTGGCAGCAGGAGAGCACAGCTAGAGCCCATTGTGAGACAATTCAGAAACATAGTCCAAGTATGGTACGTAATCTACGTTTGCAGTTACCAACGGCATGGCACACTGTCCTATGATGATGATGTGACGCAAAACCGACCTTGCCATTGTTCACACATTGTTGTAGCTGCATGATGTTGTTGTGGCTGTATGTCAATGTGCTCATTTCCTCACTTACCGTACTGATATGGTGTGATGGGTGATGCCTGCCCAAACATGCATCAAAGACCGCAGTACCATACCTCTGATACCAGTGCCTGACTCGAGTAAAGTACATCAATCGAAGTGATGCAGGTGCCTACACCCTGTTTTCACTTCTCTTATACTTCTGTATTTGCCTCGATGCCACACATATAATATGTAAAACCGAGGTGTACATGATCTCACATTTAGTTTCTATCATCAGTTTACAGCTGCTGCTGCTGGCTGAGCTGTTGATGATATCCTCCTCAAGTGCGGCGGCAGCCATTACAGCTACTGTATGCAATTAGTCTGGGTAATGGCCACATGCACAAATAAGTGATGATTCATTTTGGTAGCACAAACAGTTAGTACTATCGACACTTAGTGAAATTCTGCTAGGGTGAAGGTGACCGTGATGATCTGATCTTACAGTTCCCACCCCACAATACCATGCCTCAACCCAAATCAACATTGACGTAATCTCACGGCCAGCTGCATAAATAGGTGGTGTCAGATAGTAATTTCGCGCAACCTCCGCCAGCTTGAAACATGTTCATCAGTCTCCCACATCTACGCCACAGGGGCCAGCACCTGCAGCCAAGAGCAGCAGCAGGCCAGCAATTGTTAGTATCATGTGAGTCCTCTAGTCACATAGTCCCATGCCATTCTCAACAAGGCAAAGCTGCAGGGCTGAGGGGCAGAGCTCCACGGTGAAGGGTGTCAATCCCTGACAAGGGTTGACAGGCATGCTACATACCCTGTTGAGCTGTGGCATGTGTCAACTGCATGGCCCCTATGACCTGCCATCACTACGGCTGCGTGTGCCAGCCATGTAGGGCCAACACCGTCTTAGCACAGCCAAGCCATCAAGAGCTGCCGCTGCAGGCTGCTCCGCATGTGGGTCTGACCCTGCCTCACATTGTCGATGATGTGGATGATGGCATTGCCGGTGGAGATGTCGCTCTGGATGACGCTGGCACTGGCCAGGCCGCTGGACACCATCACCTTGCCACCCCTGCCAGCAACCCAGGCCACAACAACACAAGGGTCAGGGGCAGGCCACCAGCAGGCAGTGGGTGCTGCACTGTGGTGCCAAGTCCGCTGACTACCCTGGATGCTGCAAGGTGGCCTGCAGTCCCATAGCCGGCTGATAGCACTCACGCCTTCTTGACCAGCAGGGGGGTGCCGGCCACGGTGTTGTAGGTCGACTCGCCCTCGGGCAGGTCTGCTGCTGTCAGGGCGCTGTTCGGCACCACGTGCGCGGTCACAGCTGCTGCGCCACCGCTGCCTGACAGCGCTGTGACGACGCTGGGGTTGGCTGCGGCGTATGCGGCCAGCGCCTCATCAGAGGGCACAAACACTGTGGACAGCTTGCTAGTCAGGTCCGAGCCCAGGCCGGCGAGCTTGGCTGCCTGCGAGCAAGCGAGGCATTGACGTCAGCGCCAGCAATGGATGCGCAGTGTCCGACACTGGCCCCGACACCACATGTTTGAACATGGCATTGTATCGCGAAGGTTGCCACCGAGCTGCCTCCTTCCGCATTGGATACACCATTTGCGCTAAAGCATGTCGCCTTCACGCTGCACGGCCTGCTCTGCGTACCTCGGTGGCGTAGGTCAGGTTGCTGGCCATCTCGATTGTTTAGGAATGTGTGTGGGTGTAGTTGATGTCGACGCTGTTGCGGTGCTACTTGCTCTGTTGACTGCAGGTGGCGAGGTGTGTCTGATCAGGCCGGGCGTCGCCCCCGGTCACACCTGCCCGCATCACGACATACGTGGCTACAACGCCCAAACCGCGGCTGCGCGGTGATGGCAGCTGACGCGTGGCCTGGCGCATGGGCTGTGGCGGGTCACGACGCACTGGCGGGTTTCCCATTGGTGGGCGCAGCCAAATCCTCGACAAGGTGGTATGCCATGTCTTTGTGTGTCGTGCTGCCCAACACCCAGGTTGTATGGCACCCATCTGGAGGCTGCTCAAGTCCCTCTGCTGGGCTGCCAGTGCTCGGAAGAAGGACACAGCGACAGCCTGGCCTTGATGAGGTGATGTCCTGGCCATCACCCTTGCCAGCTCGAACACATAGCCAAGCCCAGCTAGGGTGGGAGGAGGGAGACCATAATCTCTAGCCCATAGTGGTCTGGGTCCAATTTCAAGGGCTGCACCCTTTGCCTAGCCGGGTACAGCATGCACAGGAGCTAAGGATGGTGGCACACGCACCGTCCTGCAATGCAATTGCCCAACCTGTTATTTTGCTGAGAAGCCAGTTGTTGTACAGCTGGCCATTTGTATACAAGGCAAGCATACAAAAACCCAGAAGGAATTGGCAGCAGCAGCGGTGGTGGTGGTGGCGGCTGCACTAGTGATGCTCACGACGGCAATGGTGGCCATGGCAGCAGGCAGCGGTAGTGCCTCCGAGGAAGCGGCCCACCCAGCCCACCCATATTGAGGGCAAGGATGACAAAGCCAATCCAGCACCACAGCCAGGCAGGTGGCTGGACAGGGACTGCAACGCAGCATTGAACATGCAGCGCATTGGGAAGAGCAGGTGGCGGCCGCTGGAGCTGTGCTACTGGCCAGAGCAGGGAACTCTGCCAGCCAAGGGCAAGGAGTACCCTGGCCTGGGCTACAAGCGGATGCGAGACAAGTCACCCAAGCCCCGGCAGCAGCAGCAGCAGAAGCCTGCTGAGGCACAATAGTGTGTGCCCCCTCTCTTGACCTGTCATCAGCTTACACTTAGTGCATGTTCTGTCATGCCAACTCTACACAATAGCCCTCAGGGGTCAGGCAATAGTGCAGGTGGTAGGCACTCGTGCATCATGTCCATGTGCATTGGGTACACTCCACACAGCTCATTAACACCATCTGAGTCGGGCCACTATTGCCCACTAGTATTCCCGCTAGTGGCTGCTAGTGGTCACTACTAGTCTGGCACAAATGGAGGCCCTAGTGAGGGACAAGGGGCCCTATTAGCCACATCAAGCATAAAGCTGTTAGTTTTGATGGGGTGCACAGTGGTCTAGGGGAAAAGTGTCACCGAGTGGGGTTTGTAGTCATCAAGGGTGCCCACATGCTGTTCCATGAACAAGTTTTGTTTGCCTGGTACGCTCAGCTCCGATGTGACGGGCCATTTGGAAAACCAGGCTTGAGGGTGTCAACTTCATTGAGACACTCACTAGATGCGCGGTATGCAGCTCTCTAACCCAGTGCAAACACGCATGCTCAGCTTTCTCAGGTTTGCTGCCAGGGTACGTAGCTCAGTGTCAGGCTGTTGGGTTGTCGTGCTGACCAGCATGCGACGGCTCTGGCACCCAGCTGGAGGCTGCTCAAGTAATAGTAACAGCATGAATCCCAGGTAGTGACCACCTGGCCCTGAACACGTTCCTTTTACTCTGTCCCCATGCACCTGCCCGTTTCGAGCTATCTACCTACCCGGCCAACCGGCAGGCTGACAGCACTGTAGTGTGTGCTCCCCCGTTTGAGCTGTCATTAGCGCATGTTTTGTCATGCCCAACTCTACACAATAGCCCTAACGGGTCAGGCATTGCTGTAGGTGGTAGGCACAGCCATTAACACCATCTGAGTCGGGCCACTATTGCCCACTAGCATTCCCGCTAGTGGCTGCTAGTGGCCACTACTGGTCCGGCTCGAATGGAGGCCCTAGTGAGGGACAAGGGTGCTGCTAGCGGGCAGGTCACAACAGGTCAGCCTGTGCCATACCAGGCCACCATTTACACCCATGGCTTCATAATTTTCATCAAGGTATGGGTGAGGATGCAAGGCTTCAAAACTAGTGTGAAGGGCCGGTGCTTCCCTATACCGTCAACAGCAGGAGCTCAGCAGCAGGAGCGGAAGCAGCAGCTGTAAGGCAAGGGGCATAGCTGGCAAGCGTGAGTGCATGTATGAATTCGGGTGCATTAGAGTGGTGTATGGGGAGTTTATGGGGGGCCATGATGCACATGCGCTGCTGTGCCACAGTTGACCATGTTTTGTCACGTGTATCTTGTGTGCCATGGATGGAGTGGGAAATGGTTGAGGTGTCCAGTTTGCTTTGGTGAAGGTTGTCTGTGGTGTGGGTTTGGGTGTGCTGACGCGGTGTTGCTGGCTTGCTTTGGTGATGGCAAGGTCCAGCAGGCGCAAACAAGAGCCAGACAGGATGAGCACCACACAAGTCGGGTCGGCTCAGCTGTGCACACCCCCCAGCCCTATGAGGACTGGTTGACCAAAGCGTAAGGCTACGAGGCCTGAGGGCTGGACCCCCTCACTGGCATGTGAACCTATTGGCTGGTGCGCTCAGCCTCTACGCTCAGCCTCTACAACAGCTCAGCGCACCTCTACAACCTGGCACGCTCAGGCCGAGATTCACATGATACGGCCAACACCGCTTGGCTGCAGCATAGGGTATATGGGGCCATGGACCAAGGTGGGACGTGTGGCAGCTGGGGCAGGTGAGGGTGGGTGGGTGGGAGGGAGGGTAAGGGACTGAGAGGAGGCGGGTTGAGCATGAGGTGAGGATGAAGAGTAGTTGACTGTGCCATGCCTAACCTGGTGCCACCATGTCAGGCACCCTGTGTGTGCCTTGTGTGCATGGCTGCAGTTGGAGAAGAACATGGCTGAGGTGTCCATGGAGCGTCATGGGGGTGCCAAGCAGCTGGTGGTGTTCTTTGGCGCTGCCAGCATTGGCACTGGGGGTGGGTGGGGTGCTGATGCGGTGCTGCGGGCCTGCTGCAAGGTGGTGTGCAGGCCCAGGGGTACAGACCAGCTGAGGGGCAGGGTGGTGCCTGTGGATGAGCACCGCACCACCCGGGTCAGCTCGGCAGTGAATGGCCAGCAGCCCTGTGAGGAGGAGCTGGACCATGAGCAGCCCACCAGGCGTGCAGGCTGGAAGCCCAAAGCAGGGCAGATGGAACACCGCCTGTTGCGTCCAGCTTGGAGCCAGCAGCGTGACCAGCCTGTGCGGGGCCTGATGTGGTGCCCGGTAGTGGCCCCCCACAAGCCCCCACAGGCCCCACGCAGCAGCAAGGAAGCCACACAGGCAGCAGCCTCAGAGCCAGGGCCCAGCACTCCCTCGCCAGCCAAGCGCAGCAAGCGCAACCAAGGCTGAGCAGGCAGCTGAGCCCACCCAGCCCATTGAGGGCAAGGCTGCCAAAGCCAAGCCAGCACCACAGCCAGGCAGGTGGCTGGACAGGGACTGCAATGCAGCGCTGAACATGCAGCGCATTGGGGAGAGCAGGTGGCGCCCACTGGAGCTGTGTTACTGGCCAGAGCAGGGAACTCTGCCAGCCAAGGGCAAGGAGTATCCTGGCCTGGGCTACAAGCGGCTGCGAGACAAGTCACCCAAGCCCCGGCAGCAGCAGCAGCAGAAGCCTGCTGAGGCACAATAGTGTGTGCCCCCTCTCTTGACCTGTCATCAGCTTACACTTAGTGCATGTTCTGTCATGCCAACTCTACACAATAGCCCTCAGGGGTCAGGCAATAGTGCAGGTGGTAGGCACTCGTGCATCATGTCCATGTGCATTGGGTACACTCCACACAGCTCATTAACACCATCTGAGTCGGGCCACTATTGCCCACTAGTATTCCCGCTAGTGGCTGCTAGTGGTCACTACTAGTCTGGCACAAATGGAGGCCCTAGTGAGGGACAAGGGGCCCTATTAGCCACATCAAGCATAAAGCTGTTAGTTTTGATGGGGTGCACAGTGGTCTAGGGGAAAAGTGTCACCGAGTGGGGTTTGTAGTCATCAAGGGTGCCCACATGCTGTTCCATGAACAAGTTTTGTTTGCCTGGTACGCTCAGCTCCGATGTGACGGGCCATTTGGAAAACCAGGCTTGAGGGTGTCAACTTCATTGAGACACTCACTAGATGCGCGGTATGCAGCTCTCTAACCCAGTGCAAACACGCATGCTCAGCTTTCTCAGGTTTGCTGCCAGGGTACGTAGCTCAGTGTCAGGCCTGATGGTGCTGCATGAGTTGGGGCAGCTGCCCCTCCAGCTTTACTGGCTTAGGGCTGCCTGCAAGTTCTGAAACACTGCCAAACTATCCCACAGTGACTTGCTAATGAGGGTCATCAGGGCAGATGTGGAGTTTGGCAGGAGGTGTCAGGCCAGCTGGAGTGGTCAGTTCCAGCTTGCCGCTAGAGAGCTGATGGGGGGTGAGTTCACCTTGAGCCCGGACATATGGAAGTCAAATGGAAGTCAAGTGGCTCGAGAGGTGGGGGAGGCGTTGGGTTGGGTTTGAGGGAGACCTTAGACTGCCTGAGACGGTGCATCGGGAGAGATGCTCGTATGCTGCATGGTTCAAGCATGGGGACGGCATTGGCATCAATCACATGGCACCACACCTGCTGAACAGACAGCTCTCTACAGAAGTTCGCACGAGCTTGACTAGGTTCAGGTTAGGCAACAGCGGTTTTGGGGTGGAGAAGGCTCGATTTGAGGGGGTTACTTTCATTGATCGCACATGCACCAGATGCAGAGGGGGTAGTGGATGACGCCATGCATTTCATCTTTGAGTGCACTGCCACGAGTTCCATCAGGCACCTTTTGTTTGTGCACCTTGCTTTGAAGTGCGTTACAAAAAGTCCCGAACCCCTAGAGGGGGAGGGCGGCCAAGCAGCTTAACGGCTGACGGCTTAAGCGGTGTAAGCCACCTATCGTATTAAGGAGCAGCAGGAATCTGTGAGGACTAGCCAAAACATGTACGCCTTGGTTGGCCCATGAGCACCTAGCCAGTGCGTGGTCCCGAACGCCTGGAGGGCTGCCAAGCAACCTAGCCAAGAACTGTCTTTACAATAAAGCAGGCAGGACAGATCGGAACTTGGCAAGGTACGCAAGCAGCCAACCAATGGACAGATGACAAGATCGATGTCAAGGATGTTCTATGATGTACTCCTACCTAATGCCACCCCTTCTCTGGCTAGGACTGATGATACCAGGTGGGCTCTGCGACTGATGATACGAAGCCCAACTCTGCCAATCGACAGGGGACAATGGGCAGTGGCCAACTAACCATGCCTGCCATACCTACATGCGTGGCAGCTGCCCTGCTCTACTTTGCTGCATGCTGCTGTGTGCACTGGCTGCCCTGTAGAGGGCCCGGCCATGGCATAGGGACCGCCACAGCCCAACCGGACAGGCCAGGTTAAGCCAGGTTAGGTTGCCTCAGGCAGGCGCCAGCTTGACCCACACAGCTCGGCTGTACACCTGGCCATTGAGGAGGAACAGCATGTACATGCCTGGGGGGGCGATGTTGATGTTGGGGGGCGTCTGCACCAGCAGTGTGTAGTCGGGGCCTGGAGTGCTGCCCACCACCTGCAGCCCCACCACCCGCTGGTTCATGTTGGTTGAGTGGGTGGTTGCCGAGGGGGCCACCAACACAGCGCTGTCTGCCTGCATGCTGGAGTTGAACATAGAGTAGGTGATGGTGAGGGGCTCGTTGTAGCCAAACACCGTGGCATCCACAGAGGTGATGGTGGGTTTGCTGCTGAAGGCAAAGAACGCGGGTGGCCTGCATCCAATTGAGGAGTGTGCTCAGTTCTCCAGCCAGCGCAGCAGGTCGCTAATGGTGCACAGCAGCGGAGAGGCAAGGCTGTGAGATGTGGTGCAGGCTGAGTGGTGTAGTAGCAGATGCACAGGCTAGCACAGTGGCAACAGACTGGGTGCCAGCCAAGACAAGTCAATCCATGTCACCTGAACAGCTCGATCCGATACTCAGGCAAGCCCCATGGGGAGGGGGTGAAGGAAGGGTCCGTGCACCTGGCAGCATAGAGGCAGCACAGCAAGAGGCATTGCAGGCAGCTCCCCTTCAGCAATTGCCAAAGCACATCTCCAGCTGCACGAGCTAGCTAGAGCTAGCTGACTGCATCCCAGAATGGCCTCACCAGTACTTGGCACAGCGGTCGCAGCCCGCCACTAGGACAGTGCCATCAACAGTCAGTGCCGCGACAGAGTCTGCATCAGCAAGGCACGCAGCAGCACAAGTGAACACCCACTAGGCAGGGGGCCTGTCCATCAGCAGCACAGTCACACGCTTACAAGTACTCAGGCTACCCACAGCCCCGCCCTGCCAATTCTTTGTGACAGCAGCGTGAACATGCAGTGCGAACATGCAGCGTGAACATGCAGCGTATTGGGAAGAGCAGATGGCGGCCACTGGAGCTGCGCTTCTGGCCAGACCAGGGAGCTCTGCCATCCAAGGGCAAGGAGTACCCAGGCCTGGGCTACAAGCGGCTGCGAGACAAGCAACCCAAGACCCAGCCCGCTGAGGCACAGTAGTATGTGCCTCCCTATCTTGAGCTGTCATCAGCTTACACTTAGTGCATGCAAGACATGCCAACTCTGCACAATAGCCCTCTGGGTCAGGCAATAGTGTAGGTGGTAGGCGACCATGCCCATGTGTATGCCCTGTATAAGCCATGTGCATGCCATGTGCATGGAAACACCACACAGACAAAGCACCGTTTTGTAGTGGTCCACAACTAGTGTTCGACTGCAATGAAGGCTCAAGGATGAGAGCCAAGGTTGAGGGCCAAGGTACTCATTCTGTGTGACACGAGTGTGAGATGAGCTCCAGGCGTGCTGGATATGCCGGATGGTGGATAAGGCACGTCACGCTTAGACTGTCTACGGGCACGCAGCTTGGCTGGAGAGAGGCAGGCAGTGTCACTCACGGTACAAGCGAGGGATGAGGGTGCGCTTCAACGGTGTGAAGCGCGAGCCTTGGGCCGCCCAGGGTGTGTACAGCTCCGGCCACATGTTGGGTTCGTTGGACTTCGCCGCGCCGCCCGCGATGTTGTCGCCCGCTACTCCCCGCTTGGCGCCGTTGATGATGACGACTTGGCCGTTTGGTAGCAGCACAGCGTCCGGCATGACGCGAGGTGACAGCATCCTCTCAGACTGCCATCCATTGTAGCGGTAAGTTGCATTGCTGCCAGTGCCATTGATCAGGACCTGCAGACGACACCATGCCTCATCGAGCATTGCAACTACCGTAGGGCAGGGCTCAGGCCTGGACGTGGGCTCCTGTGCCATGCATGGGTACATTTGCAACGGGGCCCATGCACTGACATATGCACGCCCATGTACTGACATTGAGCACGCATCTCTACTAGTCATGGAAGCATGTTATCTTATAGCATGTAACATCTTATACGTTCCTTGTCCTTCGTTGGTGCATGACGCAAGAAAGACAGCTTCAGTTGTAATGCCAATTGTGAGGGAAAGAGGATGGCATCGAACCTCACCTTGATGCGCCAGGCTAACGCTGATGCTGTTGTGTTGACCCAGCCATAGCTGTACTGCCCTGTACATCAGGGGACGACAACAAAACAAGGGACTGATGCTGCTGCCTTCCACAAGGAAGCTGGAGTCACTATGCCTTATGCCCTATCGTTTGCAGGGCAGGGATTGACAACCCACCTCCAAAAAACACCACTTCGGGTGTGTAGTTGTTGGCTGGAGTGAGTGGCAGCATGACACTGGTGCCCGTGAAGGGGTACTCTGTGAACACACGCATGTTGCCACCTAGGGCAGGGATGACAGACAAGGTCTGGGCAGCCATTGGGTCAAAGATCTCCCCGTATACCTGCAGTCACAGCAATAAGAGACCAAGCAGTCAGCATGAGTCAGGGCCGGCAGTGAGCAGGCTGCAGATGAGAAGATGCTCACGTTGCAGAACATAAACAAGTGGCCACTGGGCAGGATGTACTGGGCAGGGTAGTAGATGTCGCCTGTGCTCTGCACAAAGTCCGCGCTCAGGGGCAGCTGGTGCGTAGTGCCAGGGCGCTGAGGGTTCCACAGCTCGTAGTATGGATTGCTTCCTGCACAGGTGAGTTGGGCAACCAGTCCTGCACAGATGATGAATTGCATGGAACATCATGCACAGCCTCATCAGCCGCTTCTGGCATATAGTTTGGGCCTCACCTGTGCCTGAGCCTGGTTTGATGGTACCGCCAGTGATCATCACCCAGTTGTTCGGCAGCAGGGTTGCAGTGGGATACCAGCGGGGAGCTCTCAAGCTGCCAATGCGGGTGAAAGCTCCGCTGGTGCTGTTGTAAATGCGCAGGCCTTTCAGCCCATCCTGTGTCAAACGGATGGCAGCATATACAGATGTGTGCCTTACAGCTTTCTTTCAAGGCTAATGTAGGTGGAGATGTCACAGCAGCTGGTGCCCTCCTATCACCGTGCTATCCTTGCTTTGATGATCTTACCGCATAGCCAGACTTGGCAATGTGACCGCCCACTACAAGGATGTCCCCTTCACTGGTCAAGGTGTGGCCAGAGCAGAACAAGGAGTCTGTGGCATTCACGTTGGTGAAGCTCAGCGTGTCCATGTCCCAGTAGCCAGCGATGACAGTGGAGAAGTCTGGGTGCTTGCCACTGGGGCGCTCCATAAAGAAGAAGCGGTTGGTGCCGGGTATGGCCACCATGTGCACCTGAAGGAATGAAGCAGCCACGACACTGACACAATGCATCTAAAGATTGCGTCTGCTGCAGCTAGAGCATGCTCCTCTCACCGCAACAACATTTCCAATTCCTATTTGGCTATGATCGCCAAGCGTAAGGGGGTCATCATTGAAGGAAAGCACAGGTGGAGATGGAGGTGGGGGGCTTGGTGAGGCAAGAGACAGGGCAGCGTTCTTTGGTGGTGGCTTCCTTCTGGGAGCAGCGAGTGCAGCAACTTGAGCTACACGAGGTGGAGAGGGGGCTGGCGAAGGCAGTGGCTGAGGAGGTCGGGGAGGCCTGCAGTAAGACAAATGGGTGTTCCTGCTCTCCTTGCAAGCAAAGCAAGCAAATTGTAGCATGGCAAGGGCATGCAGGGCGGCAGTAGCAAGCCCACCAGTTTTCCTCCATCATCTCCATCATGTCCTCGTAGCTCATGGCTGCCTCCTCCTCGATGGTCATTATCCCTTTCGCGTGCCTGTCTTGCACAGCTGCGTGCTCACTGGCAACCTCGCCCAGTGCGGCACGACGCTGGTCGTCCTCCTCCAACGCTGACAGCTGATGTATTGCTGCTACCAGCAGGAGTAACAGCAATGCGCGACGGAGAAGCATCTTACACGCACACTGATGATGCTTCGGAGATTTGCTAATGGCTATTGTGTAGGGGGCTGAGCAGCACTCTTAGCGTATTGCGACGCCAGTACTTTCTCTGTCCAGGGTTGGCCTCTGTCCAGGGTTAAAGGCACACTGGCAGGTTACCCCCTTGTAGATTGCCGCTGACCTCTTTCTACGGACTCTGTAAGTGCGCCCCGCGTTACAGTTTACTTTCGGAGGTGTGACCCCCAGAGGACGAATGGCGCACATCCACAATCGCTGATCGTACGCAGCTTTTCCTGTCACGAAGTGGTCGCACATGTCCACCACTAGCACTAGGCCAGAGGCTGGTTGCAGATGGGTGACACCGCTTGGCCGCCAGCCTGGTGTCCGACACATAATGGCCGGCAGGTCTCCCTTTCCCGCGTATTAGTGCGCAAGGATGCCAGCAGCAGTAGCTATATGGGGCTTCTTCATGTTTGACCTCAATTCTTATGTCCTATGCACATGTGCAATGTGCAATGCACATCGCATTACGATATCGCATGACAAGATACAAGTGAATCAGGGCTACTGCTCCCTTCCCTCGGCAGCAGCAGAGCTAGAAGAAGAACATCCCGCACAGTACGCACGACAGTCCTGACGACAACACGCTGTTCCCTTCAGCGCGCATTATCGTCGATTCCGGCACCGTCTCAATTGGCAGGCGAAGCCACTCCGTTGTAGCGGTACCGGAATGCTCGCCAGCTCTCAGTCTAAAGCAGGGCCTTGCAGCTTCAGGGCAAGTCGGAACATTCAATGTTGCCCTTCCCGAGCGCCTTTAGCTGGAGTGCGGACTTTCCGGGCAGCAGCTGCTAATGAAACGGAGGCAGCGCCAGTCGGGCCAGCGACGCTGATGCGACGGTGCGTTCAATGGTGCCGTATTTCGCAGTAGTCCATGACCATGAGTCCAAGGTGCTGCCTTCCTGCAGTCCCCGCCTGCATCACGCTATGCACCACTTGTAGTTGTGTGCCACGACTTGTTAAGCGTGTTGCTGTTGACAAATGCAGGATGGGCACAGTTGCTCTGTCCCTCTTTATGCCGTACAAGCAACTTCCCCCTGAGGGACGGGTGAGCGGTGCCGGTGCTATATGTTGCTTAGCAGCGCAGTCCCATTGTATCTACTCCATCATCACCGCTTTGACTACTGTGGCACTGTACGGTTCATTATTCACGCTATGCAGATGATTGACAAGCTTGAAGAGGAATGCGATCCGTATGAGCGAAACTGCCGGGTGAGTTGTTCTACCTACCTGCCATCCCACTGCAGTGCAGCCTTGTATGACGTTGCAATAGCTGCATTGTCAGAGCGTCTGTGCGTGACAATTGCAGACACTGACATACGTGTACGAGACGCAGTGCATGTCCTGCTCAGGCACAGGCTGGTCCAGGGGCCGCCACAATCCTCGTCGCAGCAGAGCACGTGGCTCCCTGCATGTGTGCTTGAAGTGCCATGGTGTGGGCCATGTGCGGCATGTGTCTGGACTGCACCCCTCGGAGCTGCATGACGGCAGCCCAAGCGCCGCTGCCATGGCCAGCCCTCTGGCTGTGCTGCGCAAGGTGCCTGCTGACGCTGAGCATGGCAGTCGGGTGGCCGCAGCCCCGATGAAAAGGCACCTGCACATTGAGCAGGAACCCGCAGCAAGCGTGCCTGCAAATGGCTCTGGCAATGCCAGCAGCAGTGGCACGGGTCAGGCAGTTCGCTCCGCACTTGTGTCTACGGCTGCAGCAGCAGGTGATGCAAGTAGTCCTTCCGGTACAGCTGACAGCCGTCTCCCGTCAACGGGTCAGGGAGGGACCTCCGTTGAGGGTGCAGGGCCTGCGCCTCTGAACAACATCTTGGACACGCGGTCACTTCCAAGGCCACATGGGGTGAAAGCTGCAACAGCTGAGAAGGTCAAGGTCGGCAAGCCTTGATGTAATGGACCCTTGTAGCATTTTAAGCATGAATAACAGCACGCAGACAGTATAGTCTGTGTCGAAGTGGTGTGTCACGTGATTCACATGCGTAATGACAGGTAGCAGACTATGCTGTCATGGTCATGGCCAATGTAGTATGTCAGGGAAGCATTTGTAATGCTATGGAGGTGCACGTGGAAGTGAACCTCGCCAAGGGTCAGGTCCGCTGCTCACAGATGCAACGTGCCGTGAAGACAAATCTTACAACTTAGCCCTTGTGGCCTTTTTGCTCCTCCACAAGACAGAAAGCTGGTCTTTGTCGGACTAGGTCGTAAGACCATGGACGAACCAGAACTCAGGCGCTCCCAACATGGGGTTGGTAATGTGCATGCGATTACTCTCTTAGTACTTCATCTTTTTGTTCGCACGTCAATGCGCGTTATCTGACCATCAGCGCAAGCCATTGCATTCTTTGCTCGCGTACTGCCACATGTGCCCGCGAACAAATCACATCGGCGAGATGGGTCTCTCTAAGACGGTGAGCCGCATCCCTGTGACCCCATCTACCTAGCGTATTGAGCTGGTTGTGCACAAATGGAATGTCCGGCCGACACCCAACGCGATGCCTGCCGGACGTGCATGGCGCCTAGACGGGGTGATTGAAACATTGCGATATATTCGCTTCTCGCCAAATACATCATTTGGGTCGGCGCACACAAATGTAGCACCAGGTTACACCCCCCCTCCTCCACTGTGTCCTCCACTGTGTTGCACCCGTTGAAACTAGAGGAAAAGCGATATAAGGTATTTGTTCTTTACCCATTGGCGCATCTTTTGAAACAAACCGCACATCAAATAGCCCTGGCCTCAATCAGTTTGTCACTTTCAAAGTTACATCATGTTCACCAGGCAGGTTCAAGGCCACGGCATGCAACGACCCACCATGCCCGACCCCTCCACCCATCATTGCAGGAGCCTACCTCATTTGAGCCTGCCCAACCCCCTCCCAACCTTTCCCCTCGCCCCCTCCTCAAGCCACCTCGCCCCCTCCCTAAGGCACCGCTGCCTTCGACCCTCGCTTTACGTCCCAGCCCACCCCCTCCCAGCCCACCCCCTCCTCACCCCCCCCTCCCAGCCCACCCCACCCCAGCCCACCCCCTCCCCACCTACCCCACCCTAGTCCACGTCCTCCCAGCCCACCCCCTCCCAGCCTCCACCCCCCTCCCAGCCCACCCCCTCCCAGCCTCACCACCCCTCCCAGCACACCCCACCCCAACCCACCTTACCCCACCCCACCCACCCCACCCCAGTCCACGTCCTCCCATTACACGCTGAGAACTACCCTCAACAGCGTTGATGTGCCTGATTTCACGCTACAGTTGCCTAAGCTTCGCACTGCGGTGCGGCTGGAGGAGGTGGCTGCAGCCTCAGCCAGGGCACCAGCCAGAGCCGCACGCAAAGCCACAGCAGCTGCTTGCTGTGTAGGGGGGGTTGTGGTGAATGTGGGGGACCATGCAAGCCAGCAGCGGGTGGCAGCAGCAGCAGCGGCAGCAGGGTGCAGCCAAGTTGTGCCAGGTGTGCCGCCTCCACAACCCCCCCCGCCCCAACAGCCCCCCCCACAGCAGCCACCCCAGCAGCAGGGCCGGAGCTCGTGGGGCACAGCCCTAGAGGGGCAGATGCTTGCACCCCCTGTTGAGTCACCTCAAGGGCCTACTGCATCACCTGATTTACGGCACATGTATCAGCTGGCTCTAGCTGCAATCGCTACCCAAGGGCAGGCTGCCCCGGCTCAAGGTAGCGAGCTAGGTGCAGCAGCGCCGGCTCCTGGCTTCACGCTACGCAAGCGTACCACACTTGCTGGGTTGGGGCTGCCCAAGACAGCTGCCAAGCGCAAGCGGTGACCCATGAGACATAGTTAGACAGGCCCCCAGCGCCAACTCAGGTTGTGAAGTGCGCAACAGAGGCTGTAGCGGTCACCTCTCCCAACCGCACCTGCCAACCGCCTTCGTGCCACATTCCCGCAACCGTTTTCCGATCCGACTGCTTCTGCCGATGCGCATGCTCGTGTAGAGCAACCTATGCGACGCGGGCGGTCGCAGCGATGACTGCATGCCCCGAACCGGCTCAAATTTGAATTACTAACTTGGATGCTTTGCTGTGCACGGCCTACTGACTGGATAAATATTCTGGATGGGTGAAAGGTAGCTGGCTGGGTTGGCTACATTATGAGCCAGCTAGCATTAAATTTGGCGCAGCGAGTGCAGAGTTACAGCCGTCCTACTACCAGGGGTCGGTTTTCTGTTAGTTGGGGTCCCCCGACTTCAGGACCATTGTGCGGCTTCTGTATCGTGTCGCTAAACCAACCGCAACAGCCAATATAAGCGGCGCTGGCACCCGGGTAGAAGGCCAGCACATCCTCCACAGCTTCGCTGGGCTGAGAGGAGCGCCTTCGAGGAGCAGATAGATCACACCGTTGAATTTCTCCGCGGGGTTGAGAAATTGCTACCGTGTGGGAGGGAGAAATTGCCCCGACCCCTTCCTGAGGCGTTCTGCCGCACCCACTTCGTCGGCTTAGTGTGGGATGTGCGGCATCCGCACCAATGCGCCTCAAACGGGCAGATGGCAAACGTGTGACCGCTCACTGCGTTGAACCCCGCGTTGAACTTGGTAAGCTTGTGGGCCCTTCGCTGAGCCCCTCGCTGAGCTATCTGCGGCTGCTCCCCCCCACAGGGGGACCTTCCAACCGTCCAACCGCAGCCCACTCGCTCATCGGCACCACCTCTGCACGCACGCCTGCACCTTCCGCTACTGCTCAGCGGACAAGACGGCTGCGCAGCAGGGTAAAGCATGCCCACATCCTCTCCAGGAGCCTCAGCACCAGCAGCATCAGCACCAGGCAAGGCGCAGCAGGCGCAGTGGGCAAAGCAGCTGCTGGGCCAACGCTACGTCTGTAGCAGCTGCTGCGGATGTTGAGGATGGACTGCGGTCACAGCGGCCAACGCAGCTCGCGCAGTAAGACACGGTCGCTTCAACCCAGGTATGAGCTGCGTTGTGCCCCCCGTTGCTGTTGTACCCGCACATGCTATTGCTTGCTGTTGTTGCTGTTGCTCAAGTGCTCAATGCACAGCTATGCGTTGCATTGCTTCACTCCTATGTGTGGCATCGTGATGGTTGTGGTGCTCCTCCACAGGTATGGCCACACAGAAGCGTACTGCCCGTGAGTAGACATTGCCTTACAAGGGGCAAGGGCATGTTGGCATCACAGCAGGAGCATGGGCCACAAGGGGCAGGGCCAGGTATGATGCGCAGCCGGGGCAGGTGCAGCAGGGGCAGGCAGACAGCATTGCAGGAGTACGCAGCAGGGACAGGCGCAGGCACATCATGGGTATGCGGGTTGCATGATGCTTGGGTAGGCAGGTGGTGGAGGGGCAGCAGCAGCAGCCAGGCAGGACAACAGTATACACTCAGGGCTGCAGTGGCAAACGCAGCAGGGATAGACCATCAGAGAAGGGCATGCTTTGCGTATTGACAGGGAAGGATATGTCCATGCTTGTGCCTACTGGTGCTTGTGCAGATGCCCGCCCAAGGCGCATGATGTGATGGCGGCAGCAGTGGGGAAGGCGGTGCTAGCAGCAGCAGCAATGGTGGCAGCAGCGGAGGCAGCACAACAGGAGTAGGCCTTTGTAACAACGATGGCAAGCACAGAATGGCTAGGCAGGTAGTGTGGGACAGGGGCAAGCGGACAGCATACCAGAGGTAGGCAACCAGGACAGGCAGCAACAGTGGCAAAGGCGACAACGACATCAACAGGCATCGACAGCGGCAGTGGCGGCAACAGCGGCAGCAGCGGTGGCAGTGGCGGCAGCAGCAAGAGAAGTGTTGATACAAGTCAACAATGTCAGCAATCTTTTAGAAATGTCCAGGTACACATGTCTCGTGCTAGCCTGTTCTTGTGCCTGCGTGTTCTTATCTGTGTGTCCCATCATGTGTGCCTATCTGTGTGTCTATGCCAATGCATTCCAGCATTCCCAGCACAGCACAGCATAGTCAGGAGCGGCAGCCAGGCGTTGTCGGGGTGTTTGGTCAGCCTGCCCACTTCTAGTCATGCATGTCCTTGTTTTGTTGATCACAAGCATGCCCCTTACTTGCTGCAGGTGTAACAGTCACATAGCGACCCCTAGGACCCTTCCCCCTAACCCTACCCTATCCCATCACCAACACCTCCAAGTCTCCTACGCCCCCACTTCCCCACTCCCCCTCACCTCCCCCCGGACATCGTGGTCCTCTCCCTACCCTACCCAGCAGCCAGGAGGAAGCCCTCTCTAGCCCCTCTTCTCCCTGCCCAATCTCATTCCTCTTCTTCCTCTCCTGCCTGCCCTGGCTGACCGCCTGCCGGCAAGTGGCTGACACCCAGCTCAGCCCAGCTGGCCTCCTGCCCCTTGGCTTCTTGCTCCTTCCCTCTGCTGTACCACCACCACCTCCGCAACCCGTCTACTTTCCCCCACCCCAGCGGGCAGCCTGGAGCCGGCGCTAGCAGTAGCCCTCTTCTCCCTCTTCTCCCTGCCCCTTCTCATTCGTCCCTTTCTAGCTAACCGCCTGCCGGCAAGTGGCTGACACCCAATACCCAGCCTAATCTCCTCCCTCATGTGCATGCCCCTTGGTTGCAGGTCTGATGGGCACCTCCCCCCCCCCCCCCTTTTCCCATTTCCCCCTTACCCGCCACAACACAGCCTCCGCCCGGGCTGCCCCGGCTCAGCCCTACTGGCCTCCAGCCCCTTGGCCCCTTCCTTCTTCCTTCCGCTGTGGGACAAGTGAAAACAATTGCGCTATGTATGTCTTGGGCTTCTTGACTTCCTTGCTGTGTGGACAGTAGCACCCACAGATGATGACGAGACATTGGGCTGCTTGGCTTTGTGAATGGCATTGAAAGGGGTTGGGGTGATGTGTGTCATGTACTTGCCATGCATCATAACTTTGGCTCCTGTAAGATCATGTTGAGTATGCAACATCATGTTGATGCAAGCGTATGACACAAAGCGTATGACACAAGCGTATGACTCAATGATACCTAGTCTTCTAATGTAATAGTGGGAGGGTAGGATGTTTTGTGTAAAGCTGACAACCGGTTAGCGCATGGATGGCCCGCTTGTACGGATAACCCATCTTCGCACCGTTCTCGTGTTCTTGCCCTTGCTAGCAAAACGTGCCTTACCAAGCCTCAATGTAGTGCACTACTCACGAGACGCAAGTGATAGCATGGTTTGCAGCTGCAATCCTGATACCCCTAGTGTCGCCCTCATGCACCGACCACATGCACACACTACATTGTTATGAATGCGTCTCCAGGACCTAGCTGTGTGTTGTTGACCATACAAGGGGCATAACACGCACCACACCCTAGCATGTGGCTGGATCACTGTCAGGCCTGCACTTGCTAGGCATGGCCGTGATGCATACATGCAAAGGGGGTATGTAGCAGGTGGCTACCACGTTTGCAACATTAGCGCATCACCGCGTGGTGGTGTTGTCCATACAAAGGGCATGTGGCGCACCACACCCTAGCATTAGGCTGGATCTGGTGAGCCTCCACTATAGGTACCATCCGTGGTCCAGCTAGCTGTGACACATTGGGTGTGGATCACTGCCAGGCCTGCACTTGCTAAGCATTACCGTGATGCATACATGCAAAGGGGGTATGTAGCAGGTGGCTACCAGGTTGCAACATTAGCGCATCACCGCGTGGTGGTGTTGTCCATACAAAGGGCATGTGGCGCACCACACCCTAGCATTAGGCTGGATCTGGTGAGCCTCCACTATAGGTACCATCCGTGGTCCAGCTAGCTGTGACACATTGGGTGTGGATCACTGCCAGGCCTGCACTTGCTAAGCATTACCGTGATGCATACATGCCAAGGGGGTATGTAGCAGGTGGCTACCAGGTTGCAACATTAGCGCATCACCGCGTGGTGGTGTTGTCCATACAAAGGGCATGTGGCGCACCACACCCTAGCATTAGGCTGGATCTGGTGAGCCTCCACTATAGGTACCATCCGTGGTCCAGCTAGCTGTGACACATTGGGTGTGGATCACTGCCAGGCCTGCACTTGCTAAGCATTACCGTGATGCATACATGCCAAGGGGGTATGTAGCAGGTGGCTACCAGGTTGCAACATTAGCGCATCACCGCGTGGTGGTGTTGTCCATACAAAGGGCATGTGGCGCACCACACCCTAGCATTAGGCTGGATCTGGTGAGCCTCCACTATAGGTACCATCCGTGGTCCAGCTAGCTGTGACACATTGGGTGTGGATCACTGCCAGGCCTGCACTTGCTAAGCATTACCGTGATGCATACATGCAAAGGGGGTATGTAGCAGGTGGCTACCAGGTTGCAACATTAGCGCATCACCGCGTGGTGGTGTTGTCCATACAAAGGGCATGTGGCGCACCACACCCTAGCATTAGGCTGGATCTGGTGAGCCTCCACTATAGGTACCATCCGTGGTCCAGTTAGCTGTGACACATTGGGTGTGGATCACTGCCAGGCCTGCACTTGCTAAGCATTACCGTGATGCATACATGCAAAGGGTGTGTGTAGCAGGTGGCTACCACGTTTGCGGCCTTATCGCATCGCCGCGTGGTGGTGTTGTCCATACAAGGGGCGTAGGTATCATTTGTGCGCAATGTTGCTAATGAAGATACATGGACAACAGAGGATACATGGCTAATGACCACCACCGTTTTCTTCATTACATCTTGACCATTTACAGCTTACAAACCACGTTGTGTGGCATGGAACTGAACGGAATCTCAGGACAGCCTTTTGAAAGCTTTTGTACCATGCAACATTCTTCTTAATTGGGCTCAAAGTTGCTGCTGATTGCAACTCAAGACTGCACTGCCACACACCTACAGCCTGCTGCTGTTGTCCATGTACTGCTCATGCACTACAACCTGCTGTTGCTGCTCATGCACTGCAGCCTGCTGCTGCTCATCCACTGCAGCACACCTACAGGCAGGGCAGGGCTGGGCAGGGCAGGGAGGGGCAACGCAAGGCTGGGGTGGGGTGGGGCAGGGCTGGGATGGGGTGGGGTAGGGCTAGGCAGGGAGGGGAGGGGCAACGCAAGGTTGGGATGGGGTGGGGCAGGGCTGGGATGGGGTGGGGTAGGGCTGGGATGGGGTGGGGCAGGGCTGGGAGGGGGTGGGGCAGGGATGGGATGGGGTGGGGCAGGGATGGGATGGGGTGGGGCAGGGCTGGGCTGGGAGGGGGTAGGGCAGGGCTGGGAGGGGGTGGGGCAGGGCTGGGCAGGGAGGGGAGGGGCAACGCAAGGTTGGGATGGGGTGGGGCAGGGCTGGGATGGGGTGGGGTAGGGCTGGGAGGGGGTGGGGCAGGGCTGGGAGGGGGTGGGGCAGGGCTGGGCAGGGAGGGGAGGGGCAATGCAAGGCTGGGAGGGGGTGGGGCAAGGCTAGGAGGGGGTGGGGCAGGGCAAGGCAGGGAGGGGCAACGCAACTGATGCCACTGTTGCCGCCACTGCCGCTGTCGATGAGGTGAGGGCAACAAAGGGGGGGGCTGCACCTGCTACTGCTGCTGTCCTTGCCCAGGTGACAGCAGCAGGAGGGGGGGGTGCACCTGTTGCTGCTGCTGTCCCTGCCCAGGTGAGAGCAGCAAAGGGGGGGGCTGCACCTGTTGCTGCTGCTGTCCCTGCCCAGGTGACAGAAGCAGGAGGGGGGGCAGCACCTGCTGCTGCTGCTGTCCCTGCCCAGGTGAGGGCAGCAAAGGGGGGGGCTGCACCTGCTGCTGCTGCTGTCCCTGCCCAGGTGACAGCAGCAGGAGGGGGGGGTGCACCTGTTGCTGCTGCTGTCCCTGCTCAAGTGAGGGCAGCAGAGGTGGGGGGTGCACCTGTTGCTGTGCATGCTGTTCTGCCTCCACATCATTGTCAAGACTGTTTACATCATCACAATCTTCGTCACCACCTGTGTGCGTAGAAGCATGAGATCATGAGAATCAGCAGTATGTAGCAGTAGCATGTGCAGCTGGCATGCTTTTGATTGTTATTACCAGGGAGACACTTCCTCTTTAGCCTTGGTGGTGCTCGTTTGACCGTGCCAGAGCTGAGATCTATCTCCTGCTTTTGATCAGGTATCAACATATGAATGGCAAACTCTATCACGACCTCTAATAAGTTCCACATGCCAAGAAGCTGTATGACGAGCAATCTGACACTCCTACCTTGGGCTGGAGATTAGCCAACTTCAGCTTGTCAAGGACTTGCCGAAGGCCTTGTAGTGCGTTGGTGACAGCTTTCCAGCCTTAAGGAGACTCGCTGGTGATGGTGGTGAAAAGCAGACCCAGGTCGTTCACGAAAGTAGGCTGCTCCTTTGTCAATGTCCGGACCAAACAAGCTAGTGGTCACAGCTGCGGTACCCTGGGGAGGCGCTATACCACACGCAATTCAATCGGCGAAACTTCTGAGAAAACTCCTTAATCGTGTTGCGTATCGACGACCTAGCCTTGCTTATATACTTGTTGTTCTGCAGTGTCAACGCGGTAACCTTTTGAGTCTCAACAGCGAGCACAGCGCTAACAATGATGGTCATGTTTAGCTCTGTCATCCTGTGTAGACGGCCCACAGATGGCGATGTCCAACGCGGGGTTCAACGCAGTGAGCGGTCACACGTTTGCCATCTGCCCGTTTGAGGCGCATTGGTGCGGATGCCGCACATCCCACACTAAGCCGACGAAGTGGGTGCGGCAGAACGCCTCAGGAAGGGGTCGGGGCAATTTCTCCCTCCCACACGGTAGCAATTTCTCAACCCCGCGGAGAAATTCAACGGTGTGATCTATCTGCGAGGAGGCAGTCCGCGGATGAGCTGCAGGTACATGTTGCGGTCCGCCAGGTTCGGGATGACCGCGAGCTCAGCTGGGATTTCCTCGAAGACCTCCTGGCCGTCCGGAAGCACCCTGACCCGCGTGAACCAGCCTCGCACCGCGAGACCCAGTAGCAAGCTTCCGAGCAGCGCTCTCATGCTGCAGGCCTCCACCCAAGCCTCGAGTCGCGTGACGACCCGCAGCTCGACCACTTCGGACGCCACGACCGCTCCCGCCTCTAAACCAGCAGCGCACACACCCCTCATCACGGTATGCCGTTTGGCCTTCTTCGCATGCCATGTATTCTTGTCGTGTCGATCCCTGCGCGCTTCACCGCTGGCCTTCTTGTTCTTCTGCGCCTGGCTTGGCTCTGGCTGAGCCTCGACCTCGCCGTCAACTTCAATGTCCGAGGCATTACGATTACGTTTGAGCTGCCTGTTTCGCTGCATCCTCTACCAAGCTATACAGCAACATATCAATGCTATGTTACATACTTACGACTTCTAAGTTGTTCTAAGCAACAACCGCTATTAACCGGCAAAAACCGCCAGAGATATCTGCCAGGACACCGACTGCCGGCCGCGGCCACTTGGCGTCCGGTATTGCATTGAGGCGGAGGAAGAGCTGATGGATGCGTCACCTTGCCAGCAGCCAATAGCAGCAGCTGCATCTACGGGCAACATGTGACCAGCACAACATTCTGTAGAAGGTACATGCCATCCCAGTAATGGCGTCAAGATTGTTGTAACTATCGCATACAACAGTGCTTTTGTTTTGTTGAACTCCGGATGTTCCGAGCATGTGGATGCTCCGCATCGTTTTCCTCCTGCTTGTATCAGCGAGAGGTCTGGAGGATTTACACAAGGATTTACACAAGCGGCAAGCATGTCTTGGGCAGCATGGAGCGGGCACCACGCCCCTTTACAAGCGCAAGTGCAGGCGGTCATGGACCCTGAGGGGCAGCTGGCAGCTCAACTCCTGCAGTTCTTAAACACCAGGTACACCTTTGCAGGGCATCGTTCGCAAGGCACAGAGCAGCAGCAGCAGTAGCAACACCGCTGGCAGCAGCAGAGGCAGAGGCAGCAGCAGAGGCAGGGGCAGTAGGAGAGGCAGGAGCGGCAGCTACAGCGGCAGCAGGATGGTCGTAGCGCCATCAGTGCCATAAGCAGTAGCAGCCAGACAGGCAACACTAACGAGCAAGGCATGCGGCCGGATGGTTGCTGTGCATGCAGAGATGGTCTGGCGTGGTTATCAGGCACACTAGATGCATGGGAAGCGGCACTGAGTCGTGGGCCCCCCTCCTTCCAGGACCTGAACACCCTGGTCATCACCAAGGTCTGTCATTGCCTACACTGGCGCAGGGACCTCACGCCCGTGACCTGCTGTTGCCTGTTTTGGCAAGATGGTCCCCCACCTCTGGCCTGCAGCCTCTGGGTCTGCAAGGGGCCTGTTGCCTAACAAGGCGACAAGTACTCTGCTCCAGAAGGAACAATGATGTTTCCACTCGTGCATTTTAAGAGGGTGGTTGTGTTGATGCGGCCGAGTCGGGGTCCGTATACCCGGTAGACCAGGCAGGTCAAGCTGCAGCTGTGCTGCCTGCTGCTGCAGTTCCAAGAGTTTGTGGCCAGTGAGGCTGGCAAGCGGGCTGCCCAGCAGCTGCACAAGGAGATGTCCACTGGTAAGCTGTTACCCCACCCTTTCTTCCTTGCAGCTGCTGCTGCTGCTGCTGCCCATCCTGCTCCTGCTGCGGCCCATCCTGCTCCTGCTGCTGCCCATCCTGCTCCTGCTGCTGCCCATCCTGCTGCTGTCCCTCTGGGTGACAATGGAGCTGTTGTGTTGGTAGTGCTGGTGGAGCAGCTGGTGCTGCCACCCCTACACCCATACTGCCAGTGCTCACCTAGTGTGTATGCCTAGCAGCAGGCTTGTGTGGGTGGGTGTAGTCAGGGGTGGATGGGGGGTGTGTCTGGAGGCTGCTGGGTGGGTACACAAACGCACAGGTGCATGCACGGGTGAGTGAGTAAGAGCCTCCCGAGCCTCCTCACCACCCCTTGCCCACATGCAGGCGGTGTGCTGGCCCTGCGGGTGTGCGTTGCGGCCTGTGTAACGCAGCCTCGTGTGACCTGGCCTGGCTGCAGGGACGTTGATGGTGCCTGTGTTTGTGATTGAGGAGCTGGTGAAGCAGCGGCTGCGCTCCATCGTGACCACCCAAGTGCGCACCCTGGCTCGCCCCTGCTTCCGTTTCTTCGCGCTGCATGTCACGGCAGCCTCCTGCCTCATGGCAGGTGCGCCACAGCCACCGGCAGAGGCACAGGCAGAGGCTGAGGCGCAGGCTGAGGCGCAGGCCCGAGTCAATGCAGCCACAGCCACACGAGTGAGAGCAGAGCTGGTGGGATGGCGCTGTCCAGGCTGCTCGCCAAGTAGTGTAGATGAAGCAGGGTAGCAGGGGTTGGAGGACACAACCCCACTCCTCCACCCCTCCTTACTGGGGCATACCATCACCACCATGGCCTCATCATGCTGCTGCTGTTGCCATCCAGCGGGGACACTGCACAGCCAGCGTCAAAGGCATGTGCCCATCCTGCTTCATCAGGTAGCGTGCAAATGAGGCTGCACCCCCCCAGCCACCTCACCAGGGCCCTGAACCCCCCTCACTGTGCCTTGCAGGGGCCAAGCTGCTGCTGAAGGGGGCGGCACGCAAGCGTGGGCGCCGCACCTACTCCACCCTGTGCTTCATCACAGACATCGCCCTGCCCACTTCTTTCTATGGCCCAGCCTTGGGTGCGTGCAGGGCAGCATGGCACATGATGGCAGGCTTACTGGCAGCACTGGGCCCTGGGGAGGGGGAGACATGGCCAGGCCATGGGCTGCAGCAGAGCCAGCCAACCCCTGACCAGGCCAGTCAGCCAGGGCCCGTACTGGGGTGTGTGCCCTTGCCCTGCCCTCTCCTGGCTGGGGTGGGCAGTGAGCGGTCATGGTGGCATGGAAAGATAGAAGACCCGTGCGGAGTGGTCACTTGCAAGGACCCCTGTTGCTGGCCAGGTCCTGACGCAACCAAGCTGTTGCAGGACACAGTCCACAGCAGGGCACAGCAGGCATTTTGCAGGCTGGCTATGAGCAAGGTACTGGCGGTACAGGGGACTGGCCAGGGAGACAGCTGCTGTCAAAGTCCTGCCTGTGGACTGTCCTTCTCTATCTGCTGCCTATACCTGGTGCCTCCGTATCCGTTCCACATGGCACACCACCGCACAGCCATGCAGTGTGTCGTGCCACGCAACACATGTGGCACGCAATGCAAGCAGCAATCCGATGTACATTGCGCACATTGCAGGCCAGGGCAGCCCAAGGCATGGACACAGCACACGGCGCAGCACTGAGCAATGGCATGGGCCTGTCACATGGACGACAGTTGGGCTGCTGCCTGCAGGAGCCCTGATCGCAGCCCTGCGCCTGGTCCCGGCCCGGGGGAGCGCTGCCGCGACCCAGAGCCCCCCAGCCTCAGCCAGTCAGTACCCTGGCGGAGGGCGACCCACCCTTGCCGCCATGTTCTCTACCACGGGGCCTGGGCCCCCACGCACCCCTGTGCCCTCGCCACGACGATGGCGGTTGCGCAGGACGAAGCTGGCTTGAAGGCCAGGTCAGCCTGTACGGGTGACCTTCCTTAGCACGTACTGAACGAGGCACCACTAAACTAAATCGGGTGATAGGACACGTGGCACGGTTGCTGACAAGACACACTGGCGTGCAAGCCGCCTGAACATGACACGACGTCACCCTTGCAGCGCAGGCCAGGAGGGGGTGCACTTGCACAATGAAGGGCTGCTGTGCCTGGGAGGGTAGACTGGGTGACCCCTACCGGTGCTTGGCTTGATGTGGTGCCATGAGGTGCTGGCACACCCATGCTTCCCTGACCAGCCCTAGCCCCCAAATGTGCTCAGCCCCCCCATGCTGTGCCTGGCCTTGATGAGGTGATGTCCTGGCCATCACCCTTGACAGCTTAAACACATAGCCAAGCCCACCTAGGGTGGGAGGAGGGAGACCATAATCTTTAGCCCATAGTGGATTGGGTCCAACTTCAAGGTGTGCCTGCCCCAGTACCCCAAGCTTTGTCATGGGGTAGATGGCTGCACATCCACCCATGCCTCAACCTCTGATGCATTCGGAAGAGTGTGTAGGCCCCCCTGGAGGTGTGCAGCTAGAAGGGCCTGGAGGCTCTGCCCGCCCCTGGCCATAAACACCAGGAGGGCTACGAGCCCAGGGCCAGGCAGGGGTTGCAACGGGCGGCGGGGTTCAGGCATTACATGGATGGTGGGGTCGCAACCAGCCATCATAGCTACACTGGCAACTTGAAGCCTTCCACAGCAAACAGCTGTCCGTTGTCACAGGGAGCCCAGCGGTCAGTAGCCGGGGATGAGGTTGGCAGCTGTCAAGGGCGTAGTCATGGGTGTAGCAAGAGCTGAAGTGGTGGGAGGCCTGCCTTGGCGCATGGTGGTGTGGCTTTTGGTGTGAAGAATTGTTAGACCATGGTTGGAGCAGGTCCTTCTCTACCCTGTGGTGTTCAGTACGGAGGGTGGGGCTGCGTATACGCTCATGGGGGGTCTTGGGATTCAGGCCTGACACTGTGACAGGGACCAGGTCCGCATGGGGCACTTCTTTGCTGCAGGGTGCATGAGGAGTGTTGAGGAGCACACATGGTGCTTTATATATCACTTACCATAGAAACAGCTGAAGAGCGACATGTCACACCTTCAAAACCTTAGTCAAGCATGTCACCAATCACACTGCAACAGGGAAAGCAGAGGCGGGTTAGGTGCGGACACGTCTGCGCACTAAGCTAGTCCATTGTGCTACAGACACATTTTAAACATGTGATACGCCTGTACTACCCGCGCTCAATACCTCAAGGTCCTCATCCTCCCTGCCACCGTCATCTGGCCTGGCCTACAGATACAGGCCTTGCAAGTGCGGCATGTTGCACTGCAGCATCCATTGTGAACGTGTTCTTTAAGCGTGAATGGTACCCAATTGGGACTTAATAAGATTCCTCCCGGTCGACTGGTCCCACAGTCGTTCCCGCACGTCCTGCTCGTACCGTTTGCCCCGTTGATTGCTGATGGCGTGGCGATGCTGATGCTATGGCGATGACGATAGCGATGGTGTGAGGTTATGAACATCAGCTTGCTGACCTACATGGTTGCGCGTGGAGCAGAGTGAGTTCCTGGTTCATGACATCCATCCATCCGCACTCAGGAGCCACCCAATAACACGCGACATGTTCGTGAAATGTTCGCAGGCGCGAATGGTACACTCGTCCCAGGATGGTTGGTTGCTCCTGCTTCGTTGCTGTGCGTGCCTGGGCTCCGCGTGACTAGGCCCCGACCTGGCTGTGGCTGGACCTAGGGTAAATGGGTTTTTGCGGAAAAGCTCGAACAAATACACACCCTACCTTACAGTGTAGTTTGTTAGTTGGGGACACCTGACTTACACCCTAATAAGACCGCCTCACACCGTTCAAACTACCCCTTGCGTGGTGTGGGGGTGTAAGGGCAGGGGAGTGGGGCAGCACAGCGGTTGGCAGCGCGGCATAATCCGCAAACCACCTACCTCACCCTCCTCAGAGCGCTCTGGAGTCCCTGGAGGGGCCACCAGGCACCGACTTGCTCCCGCTCCTGCTGCTACTGCACCTGCTCCCAATGTGATGCATCCAGCCCCCACAGGATCGCTGCCACTGGTGCCTGATTGGGTAGGCGAGTTCAGAGGTTCTGTTGTGCCCGTGCTGGTTTTCGTACGCCAGCGTGTCATGTCAGTTGTGGTGGGGAAGGGAGGGCGTCTGTGCAGTTGGCGGCATTTTTCACCATATGCGCACGAGCCTTCTAGCCAGTACTGGCAAACACGGCTAGGCGGATCATTCTCAACATGCACGTAAGGGCAGTCTGCGCCCTTCTTGCATGCACCGACGAGATGAAACGACAAATCTTTCTGCGATAAGGCCCGCCGATGCTCCCGTCGCCAGGAGCACATAGAGACGCGTGCAGCTTCACAGTTGCTTGGCCCACCGGCTTGGCCCAGCGCGCACTTCAGATTCGGACATGACCCCTTTCAGCGGGAACCAGGGGATTCAGAGACTGGCAGAGCTTGGTGTGGCTTCACATACTAGGGGTAAAACATTAGGGTTTGGATCAAATCATACCCTTTTCCCATTAGCGAGGCTACTGGCCAACGGAATCTTCCCAACCTCTCGCGACTGCCTCGGCGAACTCACGTTTTGACCCCGCAGTAAACTGTTGCAGCTTTCTCTGCTTTTATAAGTCACCCGGTAAAAATCCCGACAATGCTGCGAAAAACTATCTAACATACGTCGGTATTTTGCCCAGCCTCCGAACCAGGACCCCCCCGCTTCAGGACCTTACCCAATACGACTAGATGGTCCGCGGGCGCAGCGCTGCGCCTTATCAACCCGAGCCGCGACCCTGTGACCTCTCACACACAACGCAGCACCTGAACTCCTTACGCAGACTGTGTGCCTCATGGTGTAGTGTCTTGCAGGTGAGGCGCCAGCCAGCAGCCACACAGCATTCGCGGCCAGCCATAGCATACATGCGCCCCGGTCGAGCGAAAGGAGCAAGAGGAAAGGTGCGCTGTTGACGAGCTAGCGAAACAGCGAACAATCGATTGGTAAAGTCTGGGGCTGCTTGCAGATGGACTTCCAATGGCTAGGAGGCTACGCAGCTGCAAGGCGCAGCCACAGAGAGCAAGGAGCTTAGAGCGGCAAAGCGGAGGAATATTGGAGGAGCCTGGAGCGCAGGAGCGATAGTGATGCAAGGAGCCAAGAAGTGCAGCCAAGGAAAGCAGCTTGGCAGAGCTGCCAGGGACAGCCAGGAGCAGTCAGGAGCAGCCATGAATAGTTCATAGCGGCAGCATCAAGCGACACCCATGAGCAGCGCCCTCCCCTCCTTGCCATCCCCCCCTTCACCCCACACCCAACCCCATCCCCCCCCTCACACACTCCAATTAGCAAGTGGTGAGTGGCATCCCTTGCAACTATGCAGTTCTATGTACCTAGTCTGACCGCTAGCATGCCCTTGTTTGCTGCAGGTTCCAATGGTCATGCCCCTTCCCTTTCCCACTACCACCACCAGCCCCTCCCCTCCCCTTCCCTTTTCCGACACGCCCACCCCCTCCCAATCCGTCAACAAACCCCTCACGCCTAACCCAGCTCCAACTCAATGGTACCCTCCCTCCCCATCTCCCCTCCCCTCCCCTGCAGTTGTGGAAGGGCGCGAACAGCCTAGAGTTAGCTAATCCCCTCCCGGCCCTGCCCCACCCCATCCCATCCGTGCCCAACCCCCTCCCAACCTTGCCCAACCCCCTCCCCTCCCTGCCCAGCCCTGCCCCACCCCCTCCCAGCCCTGCCCCACCCTATCCCAGCCCTGCCTTACCCCTTCCCAGCCTTGCGTTGACCCTCCCTGCCCTGCCCTGCCCCATCCCTGCCCTGCCCAGCCCTGCCTTGCCCTGCCCTGCCCTGCCCTGCCCTGCCCTGCCCTGCCCTGCCCTGCCCTGCCCCATCCCTGCCCTGCCCTGCCCAGCCCTGCCCTGCCCAGCCCTGCCTTGCCCTGCCCAGCCCAGCCCAGCCCTGCCCTGCCCCAGCCCTGCCCTGCCCAGCCCTGCCCAGCCCTGCCCAGCCCTGCCCTGCCCTGCCCTGCCCTGCCCCATCCCTGCCCTGCCCTGCCCTGCCCCATCCCTGCCCCGCCCAGTCCTGCCCAGCCCTGCCTTGCCCTGCCCTGCCCTGCCCTGCCCTGCCCTGCCTGTAGGTGTGTGGCAGTGCAGGCTGCATGTAGCAGCAGGCTGTTGGTGTGCTGCAGTGCATGAGCAGCAGCAATAGCAGGCTGTAGTGCATGAGCAGCAGTGCATGGGCTGCAGCAGCAGCAAGCTGTAGGTGTGTGGCAGTGCAGGTGGCAGCAGGCTGCAGGTGTGCTTCGGTGCATGAGCAGCAGGCTGCAGTGCATGTGTTGCAGTGCATGAGCAGCAGCAGGTTGTAGGTGTGTTGCGGTGCATGAGCAGCAGCAGCAGGCTGTAGTGCATGAGCAGTGCATGGACAGCAGCAGCAGGCTGTAGGTGTGTGGCAGTGCAGGTAGCAGCAGGCTGCAGGTGTGCTTCAGTGCATGAGCAGCAGCAGCAGGCTGCAGTGCATGTGCTGCAGTGCATGAGCAGCAGCAGCAGGTTGTAGGTGTGTGGAAATGCAGGCTGCAGGTGGCAGCAGTGACTAGTCAGTGCCCATCAGTGCAGTCAGAGCCCATCTGAGAAGAATGTTGCATGGTACAAAAGCTTTCAAAAGGCTGTCCTGAGCGTCCGTTCAGTTCCATGCCACACAACGTGATTTGTAAGCTGTGAATGGTCAAGATGTAATGAAGAAAACGGTGGTGGTCATTAGCCGTGTATACTCTTCTCAAGTGATGTTTACGCCCCTTGTATGGACAACACCACCACGTGGTAATGCGCTGATGCTGCAAACGTGGTAGCCACCTGCTACATACCCCCTATGCATGTATGCATCACGGTCATGCCTAGCAAATGCAGGCCTGGCAGTGATCCACGCCCAATGTGTTTCAGCCAGCTGGACTACGGATGGTACCCATCGTGGTGGCTCACTAGATCCAGCCGTATGCTAGGGTGTGTTGCGCCTTATGCCCCTTGTTTGGACAACAACACACAGCTAGTTCCTTACAATACACAGCTTTACAATACACAGCTAGTTCCTTACAATACACAGCTAGTTTCTTACAATACACAGTTCCTTGCAATACACAGCTAGTTCAGCACATGCAAAGGGGGTTGACCGTGATACATACATTTGAGAAGAGGATACACCGCTAATGACCACCACCGTTTTCATCATTACATCTTGATCATTCACTTTTTAAAATCACGGTGTGTGGCATGGAACTGAACGGAAGCTCAGGACAGCCATGCTGCTGATACAAGGTTGCATTGCCACACACCTGCAACCATGAATGTGAGTGCTACTGCTTATCCACTGCAGTACATGCATTGCCACTTGCTGCTGCTGCTGCTCATGCACTGCAGTACACCTGCAGCCTGTTGCTACCTACAGCCTGCACTGCCACACACCTACAGCCTGCTGCTGCTGCTCATGCACCGCAGCCTGCTGCTTATCCACTGCACCACATGCACTGCAGCCTGCTGCTGCAGCTCATGCACTGCAGCCCGGGCGGAGGCTGTGTTGTGGCGGGTAAGGGGGAATGGGGAAAAGGAAGGGGGGGGGGGGAGGTGCCCATCAGACCTGCAACCAAGGGGCGTGCACGTGAGGGAGGGAGATCAGGCTGGGTCTCAGCCACTTACCGGCTGGGACCCTAACCATTTATAAGAAGGGCTAGGGAGAAGAGGGAGAAGAGAGGGTAGGCAGGAAAGGGAGATGACAAATGAGAGGGGGCAGGGATTAGAGGGAGAAGAGGGTGTTTGCTCCTGGTTGCTGGGAAGGGTAGGGAGGGGACTACGATGTCGGGGGGGAGGTGAGGGAAGGGGGGGGTTGGGGGCGTAGGAGACTTGGAGGTGTTGGTGATGGGACAGGGTAGGATTAGGGGGAAGGAGCCAAGGGGTTGGAGTGTGACTGTTAGACCTGCAGCAAGCAAGGGGCATGCTTGTGATCAACAAACAACGACATGCATGACTAGAGGTGGGCAGGCTAGTCAAACACCCCAGCAACGCCAGGCTGCCGCTTCTGGCTGGGCTGGGCTGTGCTGTGCTGGGGACGAGGCAAGGGCGGAAGCGGAAGTGGGCGCTTCACCTACCACAACAAGATGACAGTACATTCAACATAACAACACAGCAACAATGTTGGCTGCTGCTCTACGCCACTGCCGCCTACCGCCTGCAATCACCAAGCATGCTACACATGTCATGCTCATGCTGTTGCCACACTGCTGGCAAGCATGGAGGCATGGCTGCAGCAGCCTATGCTAGCGCCACACACCTGCTGCCTCGAGTCATGCCATGCAGCATGCATTCGCACGCAGTTAACATGTTAATGACCTGGGCAATCAACATCTCATGGACCTGTCATGGGATGCTCCTCCTGGCTGCTGCTCCTGGATGCTCTTGGCTGTTGCTTCTGGCTGCTCTTGGCTGCTGCTCCTTGCTGCTCCTAGCGGCTGGCTGCTCCTGGCTACTCCTGGCAGCACTTGGTTGCTGCTCTTGGCTGCAAGGTAGGGTAGAGAGATCAGCTGACTCTAGGTTGTTCGTGCCCTTCCACAACTGGAGGGGAGGGGAGGGGAGGGGAGGGGAGGGGAGGGGAGGGGAGGGGAGGGGAGGGGAGGGGAGGGGAGGGGAGGGGAGGGGAGGGGAGGGGAGGGGAGGGGAGGGGAGGGGAGGGGAGGGGAGGGGGGTGGGTGGGAGGGGAGGGGAGATGGGGAGGGAGGGTACCATTGAGTTGGGGCTGGGTTGGGCGTGAGGGGTTTGTCGGCGGATTGGCGGACCCGGAAAAGGGAAGGGGAGGGGAGGTGCTGGTGGTGGTAGTGGGAAAGGGAATGGGTGTGACCATTGGAACCTGCAGCAAACAAGGGCATGCTAGAGGTCAGACTAGGTACATAGAGCTGCATAGTTGCAAGAGATGCCACTCACCACTTGCTAGTTGGAGTGTGTGAGGGGGGGGATGGGGTTGGGTGTGGGGTGAAGGGGGGGATGGCAAGGAGGGGAGGGCGCTGCTCATGGGTGCTGATTATTGCTGCCGCTCACAACTGTTCATGGCTGCTCCTGACTGCTCCTGACTGTCCCTGGCTGCTCTGCCAAGCTGCTTTCCTTGGCTGCACTTCTTGGCTCCTGGCTCACAACTGCTCCTGCGCTCCAGGCTCCTCCAATATTCCTCCGCTCTGCCGCTCTAAGCTCCTTGCTGTTTGTGGCTGCGCTCACTAGCTGCACCTTTTAGCTGCGTAGCCTCCTAGCCATTGGAAGTCCACCTGCAAGCAGCCCCAGACTTTACCAATCGATTGTTCGCTGTTTCGCTAGCTCGTCAACAGCGCACCTTTCCTCTTGCTCCTTTCGCTCGACCGGGGCGCATGTATGCTATGGCTGGCCGCGAATGCTGTGTGGCTGCTGGCTGGCGCCTCACCTGCAAGACTCTACACCATGAGGCACACAGTCTGCGTAAGGAGTTCAGGTGCTGCGTTGTGTGTGAGAGGTCACAGGGTCACGGCTCGGGTTGATAAGGCGCAGCGCTGCGCCCGCGGACCATCTAGTCGTATTGGGTAAGGTCCTGAAGCGGGGGGTCCCTGGTTCGGAGGCTGGGCAAAATACCGACGTATGTTAGATAGTTTTTCGCAGCATTGTCGGGATTTTTACCGGGTGACTTATCTGCAGGAATACAAGAGAAAGCTGCAACAAGTTACTGCGGGGTCAAAACGTGAGTTCGCCGAGGCAGTCGCGAGAGGTTGGGAAGATTCCGTTGGCCAGTAGCCTCGCTAATGGGAAAAGGGTATGATTTGATCCAAACCCTAATGTTTTACCCCTAGTATGTGAAGCCACACCAAGCTCTGCCAGTCTCTGAATCCCCTGGTTCCCGCTGAAAGGGGTCATGTCCGAATCTGAAGTGCGCGCTGGGCCAAGCCGGTGGGCCAAGCAACTGTGAAGCTGCACGCGTCTCTATGTGCTCCTGGCGACGGGAGCATCGGCGGGCCTTATCGCAGGAAGATTTGTCGTTTTCATCTCGTCGGTGCATGCAAGAAGGGCGCAGACTGCCCTTACGTGCATGTTGAGAATGATCCGCCTAGCCGTGTTTGCCAGTACTGGCTGGAAGGCTCGTGCGCATATGGTGAAAAATGCCGCCAACTGCACAGACGCCCTCCCTTCCCCACCACAACTGACATGCCACGCTGGCGTACGAAAACCAGCACGGGCACAACAGAACCTCTGAACTCGCCTACCCAATCAGGCACCAATGGCAGCGATCCTGTGGGGGCTGGATGCAGCACATTGGGAGCAGGTGCAGTAGCAGCAGGAGCGGGAGCAAGTCGGTGCCTGGTGGCCCCTCCAGGGACTCCAGAGCGCTCTGAGGAGGATAAGGTAGGTGGTTTGCGGATTATGATGCGCTGCCAACCGCTGTGCTGCCACACTCCCCTGCCCTTACACCCCCACACCACGCAAGGTGCACCCCCCTGGGCTGCAGGCCTGCTACCAGCACCCACTGCGGCCACCCACTCCTGACCAGGACATTGTGAAGCGCCTGAGCCTGTCGGCCTTGAAGTGCGGCATCTGCCACAAGCAGGTGGGCCAAGGTTCTGTATGGACCTAAGCGGAGTGTAAGCCTTAGTGTACGTGGCAGGGGGCTGGGTGCAGGAGAAGGTGCACGAATGGGTGGTGGGGGGCCTCATGTTGCCAGGGACTTCTCACCAAAGCAAAGGAAGGGCTGAAGGGACCATGAGTACCCGAGTGCTGGCTAGATACCCCGAATGATGTGCTGAGCAAGACCATGCGCTGACAAATCTGCTGGCTAGATACCCTGGTGTGTGCGCTCAGTGCACTAATGTTCACCAACACAGGGTTCCACTTTAGGCCAGGCTCCAGACTAGCTCCACCACCTGCCAGGGTGCTGAGGTGCTGCGCCCGGCAGGTCCATGCAGTGTCCCCACCCCAGCTTGCAGCTGGGCAGGTAGGAGCAGGGCTGGATTGAGGAGAGGTGGGTAGCCGGCTGTGCTGATGGCTGTGACCAGGCCCTGGCGCTGCACTGGGCTGTCTTGCTCAGTTGCTGGCAGCATCCAAACCTCGCGACTGGCGCTTCGGACTCATGGAATGTGAGCACGTCTTTTGCCTGCAATGCATCCGGGACTGGCGCAAAGAGAAACCGGCAACCACAGCCACGGAAGAGCTGGAGGAGGAGGTGGGGCCAGGGGAGGGAGGGAGGGAGGGGGCTAGCAGGGAGGGCTGGGTGTGCAGCCAGGGCAGAGCAGAGGCAAGGTTCAGGGGTTAGGGAGAGTGGTGGTCATGTGGCTGGGCAAGGTCTTGGTTACTTTGTGAGGCCAGAGGGTCCCCCGCAGAGGTGTTGCTTACCAGGTGGGTGTCAGCCCCCCAGGCCTGAAGACACAGGTGGCAGGGTGGCAGCTGTAGAGCCACTGTAGGGTTACCAGGCAGGCAAGGAAGCCGTCATTGCACGAGGCGTAGGCAGCCGCAGCTGCACTGCCGGTGGGCTACCTATCTTGCCTCCTGCCAGGAGGGTGGCCAGTGTGGCTGCCCCTGCCCAGTCAGATGCTCCAGGCACTGCACTTGCACCGCATGAGGCACCGCACTGCAGTGCAACCAAGCGCCCATGCCTGTGCTGCCTGTGCTGCGCAGGCGGTCTGTGGCTGCCCCATTTGTGGAGTGTGAGTGCTTCTGTGTGCCCAGCCCCCCTGCCCTAGCCCGCTACCCCCCTGCCTGCCTGGGCCCTGGGCTGGGCTGGGCTGGGCTGGGCAGTCAGGCCTTGTGCCCGGTGGCCCTGACCCCACCTTCCAGCTAGCAGCAGGGTTTGGGAGAGGGCAGCAGGGTTTGGGCGAGGGCTGCCCCACCCGGCCAGCCTGCCTCACCAGCCTCTCCCCCGCGCCTTGCCCCCCTTCACTGCTGCTCCACTGCCCAGTGCTGCACTGCTGCTCATGTGCTGGTGGCTCCCCTCAGCTGCCACCGACTCTTCCCAAACAGGCAGCAGAAGGGAGGCCAGCCCGCCTCTGCATGCCCTGCACCTGCAGCACCACCAACATGGTGACTCCCTCCAAGACCTGGCCAAAGTCCCCGGCCGACAAGGCAGCCATCGTGAAGGCATACCACAACAAGCTGGCCAACATTGACTGCAAAGAGTTCCGAGGAGGGGAGGGCAACTGCCGTTTTGGCTCCAGGTGAGCCAGGAGCCACCTCCCCCCTGCCCTCCTCGCTCTGAGTGCTCTTAGGGGTAGGGGACTAGCAGGGGGCTGCCCCTCTGGCCCCCTGGCCCTCACTCCTTCTCACCCATTGCCTGAATTCCCCTGCATGCTGCCATCCACCTACACCCCACCCCCTCCCCCCCCTCCCCCCTCCCCCACCCTGCTGACACAGCCATGATTGTGTGCATTGCCCACACCTGCCTCCTACTGGGCTGGGCTCTGGGTGTGTGCCTGCAGCAGGGTTTTTTCTTTTCGCCCTGATGCATGATTTATAGCTTAGAGTGACACGGCATAGGTTCATACCCTTGACTTTATAGCTCAACCTTACTTGGACACATCGTCGTCAAAAAGTGCAGAAAAGTCTACACCAAAACACACAAAAACGCAGGTTGAAGGTCTTTTTCTTTAGCGTGATGCGCGATATTGCAGCTCGGAAAGCGACCATTACATAGGGAACGCTATACAGCGCGAAAAGAAACCCCTGGTCTGCAGGTGCCTGTATCGCCACAAGTGCAAGGCCACTCGCCCCCCTCGTGCAACAGCTGGGGCGGGCCAGGCGCAGCGTGCTGGGCGAGCTGCCAGGGCTGTGGTGAGTCCTTAGCTTGCCAAGGGGAGGGGGCTGGGCCGCCTGCGAGGAGGGTTGGCCTCTGGGTTGACCAGACGTGGCTGGGTGTGTTGTCTAGCTGGTTTGCAGGCCATGGCTGTCCAAACAGCTGCATGGGGGCATGTCGCTGCGTGCAGGGCGGCATGTCGCTGCGTGCAGGGCGTGGCTGGGTGTGCAGCTGGGTGTGCAGCTGTCATGGGCATGTGGCAGGCAGGGGGGCTGCTGCTGCTTCACTCACGCTTGAAGTCAGTGTCGACCTGTCGCTGTTTGCTGGCCTCAAGTGTTGAGTGCTATGTTAGCACAGCAGGTCAGAGTGGTCTGATCTACAAGCGCATGCAGCTGCCAAAGCTGATAAGCCCGTCAGGGCAGCTCTACTGGCAGCAGAGGAGCGTGTGTGGCATGAGGGCCATGACCTTAGGCTCACTGTGTGCTGCTGCCTGGCTGGGCCTGCAGGCGGTGGACCCCCCTCAGCGTCAGCGCCAGCCCAAGAGTGCCAGTGGCGACAGAGGAGGAGGTGGAGGCGCGCAGCAGGGCAGTGTGGTGGCTACATCACAGTGCCTCGCCCCACCCGTCATCCTCACTGCTCCAACTCCCCCTCTGCGCGTGTACCCGGCCGCAGCCATTGTCCCACCTCCTCCTCCTCCTACTACTGCTCCTCCTCCTCCTCCTCCCCCCTCTCGCCTCCTATTTCGCCTCCTCCCCCTCCCCTTCGCCACCTACTTTTACCAGTGACGGACGGTTGTGGCCGTGGGACCTAGAGACACAGGCGGCACGGTGTTTCAAGGGTCTGGGTAGGGAAGGGCTCACCTCAGGCAGACACTCCTCCCCGAATTCACACCGGAGAAACCTTCTTCTTCTCGTTCTTCTTCAGGGCCCGGGCTAGGGTTTTTCAGGTTTGTACAGCATGAAGGTCAGCGTTTGTTTTGGTTCGGCCGGCAACATGTGCCGCTGGTGGGCATGTGCTTCGAAATGCATACAGCTGTCGGATTTGGGGGAGAGACCAGCAATTAGTGGCTGTAAGCATGCCACCAGGGGTGGGGGTGGAAGCTGTCTAAGGCACAACCGTGGGTGTTGTAGGAGCGGCAGTGGAGGTATGTTGCCCACGGGGGATGTCTTGTATTAAGAGTGGTGTGGTGTTGCTGAAGTAGGAACATTGTTACATGTTGTTTTAAAATGATGATATCGAGGCTTCATTGAAAGTGATGAAGGAAGTCGATCACTGTTGGCTTTGCAAGAGGTGAGAGAAGGGATAACCCAACATGTAGCCACGGCTGTCAGATGCAGGATAAGCTTGATGTCCATCTCTCATACACGTCTCTGTATCATTAACGTTCCAACTCATCTCAACACTGGAATAATCTACGCGGGCAACTGCATGGAATAGAGGTCACACAATCTCAGACGCCTGAATCTGCAATATTAGCCTCCCACATCTACGCCACAGGGGCCAGCACCTGCAGCCAAGAGCAGCAGCAGGCCAGCAATTGTTAGTATCACGTGAGTCCTCTAGTCACATAGTCCCATGCCATTCTCAACAAGGCAAAGCTGCAGGGCTAAGGGGCAGAGCTCCACGGTGAAGGGTGTCAATCCCTGACAAGGGTTGACAGGCATGCTACATACCCTGTTGAGCTGTGGCATGTGTCTCAACTGCATGGCCCCTATGACCTGCCTTCACTACGGCTGCGTGTGCCAGCCATGTAGGGCCAACACCGTCTTAGCACAGCCAAGCCAGCAAGAGCTGCCGCTGCAGGCTGCTCCGCATGTGGGTCTGACCCTGCCTCACATTGTCGATGATGTGGATGATGGCATTGCCGGTGGAGATGTCGCTCTGGATGACGCTTGCACTGGCCAGGCCGCTGGACACCATCACCTTGCCACCCCTGCCAGCAACCCAGGCCACAACAACACAAGGGTCAGGGGCAGGCCACCAGCAGGCAGTGGGTGCTGCACTGTGGTGCCAACTCCGCTGACTGCCCTGGCTGTTGCAAGGTTGCCTGCAGCCCCATAGCCAGCTGATAGCACTCACGCCTTCTTGACCAGCAGGGGGGTGCCGGCCACGGTGTTGTAGGTCGACTCGCCCTCGGGCAGGTCTGCTGCTGTCAGGGCGCTGTTCGGCACCACGTGCGCGGTCACAGCTGCTGCGCCACCGCTGCCTGACAGCGCTGTGACGACGCTGGGGTTGGCTGCGGCGTATGCGGCCAGCGCCTCATCAGAGGGCCCAAACACTGTGGACAGCTTGCTAGTCAGGTCCGAGCCCAGGCCGGCGAGCTTGGCTGCCTGCGAGCAAGCGAGGCATTGACGTCAGCGCCAGCAATGGATGCGCAGTTTCCGACACTGGCCCCGACACCACATGTTTGAACATGGCATTCATCGCGAAGGTTGCCACCGAGATGCCTCCTTTCGCATTGGATACACCATTTGCGCTGTAGCAGGTCGCCTTCACGCTGCACGGCCTGCTCTGCGTACCTCGGTGGCGTAGGTCAGGTTGCTGGCCATCTCGATTGTATTGGGGGGCGTGTGGGTGTAGTTGATGTCGACGCTGTTGCGGTGCTACTTCCTCTGTTGACTGCGGGTGGCGAGGTGTGTCTGATCAGGCCGGGCGTCGCCCCCGGTCACACCTGCCCGCATCACGACATACGTGGCTGCAACGCCCAAGCCGCGGCTGCGCGGTTATGGCAGCTGACGCGTGGCCAGGCGCATGGGCTGTGGCGGGTCACGACGCACTGGCGGGTTTCCCATTGGCTGGGCGCAGCCAAATCCTCGACAAGGTGGTCATGCCATGTCTTTGTGCGTCGTGCTGCCCAACACCCAGGTTGTATGGCACCCATCTGGAGGCTGCTCAAGTCCCTCTGCCGGGCTGCCAGTGCTCGGGAGAAGGACACAGCGACAGCCGGACCTTGATGAGGTGATGTCCTGGCCATCACCCTTGCCAGCTCGAACACATAGCCAAGCCCAGCTAGGGTGGGAGGAGGGAGACCATAATCTCTAGCCCATAGTGGTCTGGGTCCAATTTCAAGGGCTGCACCCTTTGCCTAGCCGGGTACAGCATGCACAGGAGCTAAGGATGGTGGCACACGCACCGTCCTGCGATGCAATTGCCCAACCTGTTAATTTGCTGAGAAGCCAGTTGTTGTACAGCTGGCCATTTGTATACAAGGCAAGCATACAAAAACCCAGAAGGAATTGGCAGCAGCAGTGGTGGTGGTGGTGGCGGCTGCACTAGTGATGCTCACGACGGCAATGGTGGCCATGCCAGCAGGCAGCGGTAGTGCCTCCAAGGAAGCGGCCCACCCAGCCCACCCATATTGAGGGCAAGGATAACAAAGCCAAGCCAGCACCACAGCCAGGCAGGTGGCTGGACAGGGACTGCAACGCAGCATTGATCATGCAGCGCATTGGGAAGAGCAGGTGGCGGCCGCTGGAGCTGTGCTACTGGCCAGAGCAGGGAACTCTGCCAGCCAAGGGCAAGGAGTACCCTGGCCTGGGCTACAAGCGGATGCGAGACAAGTCACCCAAGCCCCGGCGGCAGCAGCAGCAGTCCGCTGTGGCGCAGTAGTGTATGCCCCCTCTCTTGAGCTGTCATCAGCTTACACCTAGTGCATGTTTGTCATGCCAACTCTACATCATAGCCCTCCGGGGTCAGGCAATAGTGTAGGTGGTAGGCGACCATGCCCATGTTTATGTCATGTGTATGCCATGTGCATGCCATGTGCATGGGAGCTCCACACAGATAAAAACACTGCTTTGTAGAGGACCACACTCAGTGTTCCACTGCAATGAAGGCTCTAGGTTGAGGGCAAAGGTGCTGTATGGTTGCAAGCACGTCTGTGTGCAAGCTCGTGCAGGGCATCGTTGCTCATGCAGTACGTTTGAATCAAGTGGTATGGGGAGAACCCGCTGTGGCATCAGGCCCAACCCTTAGTTGGGACTGGCTCGACTGCAGCATTAGGAACTAGATCAGCTCCAAACCGGCTTGCTGTGGTTGCCAAATGCATGGCTGGTTGCATGAGTTCGCACACTTCAAGACCATTGTAAGGCTCAACAAGCATATAACACTTAACTAGCAACCACTTACACCTTGACCGCCGTCATCCCACAGCGTCATGACACCCAGTGGCATGGTGATGATGCTGGTGCGCAAGGTATGGTATGACGTTTTGCCATACTCCGTCCTGTGCATATTAGTCTTGCCTGGCCGCCAGTGTGAGCATGACGACGTTCTATAAAATCATTCCATCTCAACTTAGCAGCAGCTACAACCTTAGCTGCCTACCATTAGTTGGCTTCAATTATACTGGACATTCGCTGCCTGCCTGTATAATAAACAGTCGACATTGTTGGCATGTAAAATACCTGCATTGCCATGGAACAACCAGTTGATTTGGCGCCAGTGCCCATACTATAACTGGCCTAAATGAAAAGCAGTATGATGCACATGCCTCCATGCTCATTATTGTGTCACAACCTTGATCATCAAATTCACCATACCTTCACTGTGAATACCACAGTTCATGTTCCACGTCACGGCAGGTACTATTCCCGCTGCAAATGCCACCACCAACTAACAGCGCCTCATGCCACGCATCCAGTGTCCAGTGACCATCTCAACTTCCATCATGCTGCTGGCACCGGTTGAAGGCACTGGTAAGATGAGTGTCGTGACGGGTCCATGTCTGCCCTTCGCGGTTTGCACAGTGTCACCCTGTTTGGGCCATGCATAACGTCTGTAATATTATCGCATAATACAACACTGCTTCGATCCTGGATTCACGCAGGTGGACAATCGTATACAATCCATGTCTTAAAGGCTTTACCAGCACACCGTAGCAGTACAGTGTGTCCTTCCTGGTTGGAAGACAATTAAACGCCACGAAGGGTGAATACGTCATCTCATCCATGCTTAAATGACATAATAACAGCTCGTGCTCAACATCCACGTTTATGGACAGCCTCACCCATCAATACCATGCCTCAATCACACCTAATAGTACCACAATACACGCGGTCAACTGCATAAGTTAGTAATCACACACAACCTCAGCCAGCGTGATATATGTTCATCACCCTCCCACATCTACGCCACAGGGGCCAGCACCTGCAGCCAAGAGCAGCAGCAGGCCAGCATCACGTGAGTCCTCTAGTCACATAGTCCCATGCCATTCTCAACAAGGCAAAGCTGCAGGGCTGAGGGGCAGAGCTCCACGGTGAAAGGTGCCAATCCCTGACAAGGGTTGACAGGCATGCTACATACCCTGTTGAGCTGTGGCATGTGTCTCAACTGCATGGCCCCTATGACCTGCCATCACTACGGCTGCGTGTGCCAGCCATGTAGGGCCAACACCGTCTTAGCACAGCCAAGCCAGCAAGAGCTGCCGCTGCAGGCTGCTCCGCATGTGGGTCTGACCCTGCCTCACATTGTCGATGATGTGGATGATGGCATTGCCGGTGGAGATGTCGCTATGGATGACGCTGGCACTGGCGAGGCCGCTGGACACCATCACCTTGCCACCCCTGCCAGCAACCCAGGCCACAACAACACAAGGGTCAGGGGCAGGCCACCAGCAGGCAGTGGGTGCTGCACTGTGGTGCCAACTCCGCTGACTGCCCTGGCTGTTGCAAGGTTGCCTGCAGCCCCATAGCCAGCTGATAGCACTCACGCCTTCTTGACCAGCAGGGGGGTGCCGGCCACGGTGTTGTAGGTCGACTCGCCCTCGGGCAGGTCTGCTGCTGTCAGGGCGCTGTTCGGCACCACGTGCGCGGTCACAGCTGCTGCGCCACCGCTGCCTGACAGCGCTGTGACGACGCTGGGGTTGGCTGCGGCGTATGCGGCCAGCGCCTCATCAGAGGGCCCAAACACTGTGGACAGCTTGCTAGTCAGGTCCGAGCCCAGGCCGGCGAGCTTGGCTGCCTGCGAGCAAGCGAGGCATTGACGTCAGCGCCAGCAATGGATGCGCAGTTTCCGACACTGGCCCCGACACCACATGTTTGAACATGGCATTCATCGCGAAGGTTGCCACCGAGATGCCTCCTTTCGCATTGGATACACCATTTGCGCTGTAGCAGGTCGCCTTCACGCTGCACGGCCTGCTCTGCGTACCTCGGTGGCGTAGGTCAGGTTGCTGGCCATCTCGATTGTATTGGGGGGCGTGTGGGTGTAGTTGATGTCGACGCTGTTGCGGTGCTACTTGCTCTATTGACTGCGGGTGGCGAGGTGTGTCTGATCAGGCCGGGCGTCGCCCCCGGTCACACCTGCCCGCATCACGACATACGTGGCCATAACGCCCAAGCCGCGGCTGCGCGGTTATGGCAGCTGACGCGTGGCCAGGCGCATGGGCTGTGGCGGGTCACGACGCACTGGCGGGTTTCCCATTGGCTGGGCGCAGCCAAATCCTCGACAAGGTGGTATGCCATGTCTTTGTGTGTCGTGCTGCCCAACACCCAGGTTGTATGGCACCCATCTGGAGGCTGCCCAAGTCCCTCTGCCGGGCTGCCAGTGCTCGGGAGAAGGACACAGCGACAGCCGGACCTTGATGAGGTGATGTCCTGGCCATTACCCTTGCCAGCTCGAACACATAGCCAAGCCCAGCTAGGGTGGGAGGAGGGAGACCATAATCTCTAGCCCATAGTGGTCTGGGTCCAATTTCAAGGGCTGCACCCTTTGCCTAGCCGGGTACAGCATGCACAGGAGCTAAGGATGGTGGCACACGCACCGTCCTGCAATGCAATTGCCCAACCTGTTATTTTGCTGAGAAGCCAGTTGTTGTACAGCTGGCCATTTGTATACAAGGCAAGCATACAAAAACCCAGAAGGAATTGGCAGCAGCAGCGGTGGTGGTGGTGGCGGCTGCACTAGTGATGCTCACGACGGCAATGGTGGCCATGGCAGCAGGCAGCGGTAGTGCCTCCGAGGAAGCGGCCCACCCAGCCCACCCATATTGAGGGCAAGGATGACAAAGCCAATCCAGCACCACAGCCAGGCAGGTGGCTGGACAGGGACTGCAACGCAGCAATGAACATGCAGCGCATTGGGAAGAGCAGGTGGCGGCCGCTGGAGCTGTGCTACTGGCCAGAGCAGGGAACTCTGCCAGCCAAGGGCAAGGAGTACCCTGGCCTGGGCTACAAGCGGATGCGAGACAAGTCACCCAAGCCCCGGCGGCAGCAGCAGCAGTCCGCTGTGGCGCAGTAGTGTATGCCCCCTCTCTTGAGCTGTCATCAGCTTACACCTAGTGCATGTTTGTCATGCCAACTCTACATCATAGCCCTCCGGGGTCAGGCAATAGTGTAGGTGGTAGGCGACCATGCCCATGTTTATGTCATGTGTATGCCATGTGCATGCCATGTGCATGGGAGCTCCACATAGATAAAAACACCGCTTTGTAGAGGACCACACTCAGTGTTCCACTGCAATGAAGGCTCTAGGTTGAGGGCAAAGGTGCTGTATGGTTGCAAGCACGTCTGTGTGCAAGCTCGTGCAGGGCATCGTTGCTCATGCAGTACGTTTGAATCAAGTGGTATGGGGAGAACCCGCTGTGGCATCAGGCCCAACCCTTAGTTGGGACTGGCTCGACTGCAGCATTAGGAACTAGATCAGCTCCAAACCGGCTTGCTGTGGTTGCCAAATGCATGGCTGGTTGCATGAGTTCGCACACTTCAAGACCATTGTAAGGCTCAACAAGCATATAACACTTAACTAGCAACCACTTACACCTTGACCGCCGTCATCCCACGGCGTCATGACACCCAGTGGCATGGTGATGATGCTGGTGCGCAAGGTATGGTATGACGTTTTGCCATACTCCGTCATGTGCATATTAGTCTTGCCTGGCCGCCAGTGTGAGCATGACGACGTTCTATAAAATCATTTCATCTCAACTTAGCAGCAGCTACAACCTTAGCTGCCTACCATTAGTTGGCTTCAATTATACTGTACACTCGCTGCCTGCCTGTATAATAAACAGTCGCCATTGTTGGCATGTAAAATACCTGCATTGCCATGGAACAACCAGTTGATTTGGCGCCAGTGCCCATACTATAACTGGCCTAAATGAAAAGCAGTATGATGCACATGCCTCCATGCTCATTATTGTGTCACAACCTTGATCATCAAATTCACCATGCCTTCACTGTGAATACCACAGTTCATGTTCCACGTCACGGCAGGTACTATTCCCGCTGCAAATGCCACCACCAACTAACAGCGCCTCAAGCCACGCATCCAGTGTCCAGTGACCATCTCAACTTCCATCATGCTGGCACCGGTTGAAGGCACTGGTAAGATGAGTGTCGTGACGGGTCCATGTCTGCCCTTCGCGGTTTGCACAGTGTCACCCTGTTTGGGCCATGCATAACGTCTGTAATATTATCGAATAATACAACACTGCTTCGATCCTGGATTCACGCAGGTGGACAATCGTATACAATCCATGTCTTAAAGGCTTTACCAGCACACCGTAGCAGTACAGTGTGTCCTTCCTGGTTGGAAGACAATTAAACGCCACGAAGGGTGAATACATCATCTCATCCATGCTTAAATGGCATAATAACAGCTCGTGCTCAACATCCACGTTCATGGACAGCCTCACCCATCAATACCATGCCTCAATCACACCTAATAGTACCACAATACATGCGGTCAACTGCATAAGTTAGTAATCACACACAACCTCAGCCAGCGTGATATATGTTCATCACCCTCCCACATCTACGCCACAGGGGCCAGCACCTGCAGCCAAGAGCAGCAGCAGGCCAGCAATTGTAAGTATCACGTGAGTCCTCTAGTCACATAGTCCCATGCCATTCTCAACAAGGCAAAGCTGCAGGGCTGAGGGGCAGAGCTCCACGGTGAAAGGTGTCAATCCCTGACAAGGGTTGACAGGCATGCTACATACCCTGTTGAGCTGTGGCATGTGTCTCAACTGCATGGCCCCTATGACCTGCCATCACTACGGTTGCGTGTGCCAGCCATGTAGGGCCAACACCGTCTTAGCACAGCCAAGCCAGCAAGAGCTGCCGCTGCAGGCTGCTCCGCATGTGGGTCTGACCCTGCCTCACATTGTCGATGATGTGGATGATGGCATTGCCGGTGGAGATGTCGCTCTGGATGACGCTTGCACTGGCCAGGCCGCTGGACACCATCACCTTGCCACCCCTGCCAGCAACCCAGGCCACAACAACACAAGGGTCAGGGGCAGGCCACCAGCAGGCAGTGGGTGCTGCACTGTGGTGCCAACTCCGCTGACTGCCCTGGCTGTTGCAAGGTTGCCTGCAGCCCCATAGCCAGCTGATAGCACTCACGCCTTCTTGACCAGCAGGGGGGTGCCGGCCACGGTGTTGTAGGTCGACTCGCCCTCGGGCAGGTCTGCTGCTGTCAGGGCGCTGTTCGGCACCACGTGCGCGGTCACAGCTGCTGCGCCACCGCTGCCTGACAGCGCTGTGACGACGCTGGGGTTGGCTGCGGCGTATGCGGCCAGCGCCTCATCAGAGGGCACAAACACTGTGGACAGCTTGCTAGTCAGGTCCGAGCCCAGGCCGGCGAGCTTGGCTGCCTGCGAGCAAGCGAGGCATTGACGTCAGCGCCAGCAATGGATGCGCAGTTTCCGACACTGGCCCCGACACCACATGTTTGAACATGGCATTCATCGCGAAGGTTGCCACCGAGATGCCTCCTTTCGCATTGGATACACCATTTGCGCTGTAGCAGGTCGCCTTCACGCTGCACGGCCTGCTCTGCGTACCTCGGTGGCGTAGGTCAGGTTGCTGGCCATCTCGATTGTTTTGGGGTGTGTGTGGGTGTAGTTGATGTCGACGCTGTTGCGGTGCTACTTGCTCTACTGACTGCGGGTGGCGATGTGTGTCTGATCAGGCCGGGCGTCGCCCCCGGTCACACCTGCCCGCATCACGACATACGTGGCTACAACGCCCAAGCCGCGGCTGCGCGGTTATGGCAGCTGACGCGTGGCCAGGCGCATGGGCTGTGGCGGGTCACGACGCACTGGCGGGTTTCCCATTGGCTGGGCGCAGCCAAATCCTCGACAAGGTGGTCATGCCATGTCTTTGTGTGTCGTGCTGCCCAACACCCAGGTTGTATGGCACCCATCTGGAGGCTGCTCAAGTCCCTCTGCCGGGCTGCCAGTGCTCGGGAGAAGGACACAGCGACAGCCGGACCTTGATGAGGTGATGTCCTGGCCATCACCCTTGCCAGCTCGAACACATAGCCAAGCCCAGCTAGGGTGGGAGGAGGGAGACCATAATATCTAGCCCATAGTGGTCTGGGTCCAATTTCAAGGGCTGCACCCTTTGCCTAGCCGGGTACAGCATGCACAGGAGCTAAGGATGGTGGCACACGCACCGTCCTGCAATGCAATTGCCCAACCTGTTATTTTGCTGAGAAGCCAGTTGTTGTACAGCTGGCCATTTGTATACAAGGCAAGCATACAAAAACCCAGAAGGAATTGGCAGCAGCAGCGGTGGTGGTGGTGGCGGCTGCACTAGTGATGCTCACGACGGCAATGGTGGCCATGGCAGCAGGCAGCGGTAGTGCCTCCGAGGAAGCGGCCCACCCAGCCCACCCATATTGAGGGCAAGGATGACAAAGCCAATCCAGCACCACAGCCAGGCAGGTGGCTGGACAGGGACTGCAACGCAGCATTGAACATGCAGCGCATTGGGAAGAGCAGGTGGCGGCCGCTGGAGCTGTGCTACTGGCCAGAGCAGGGAACTCTGCCAGCCAAGGGCAAGGAGTACCCTGGCCTCGGCTACAAGCGGATGCGAGACAAGTCACCCAAGCCCCGGCGGCAGCAGCAGCAGTCCGCTGTGGCGCAGTAGTGTATGCCCCCTCTCTTGAGCTGTCATCAGCTTACACCTAGTGCATGTTTGTCATGCCATCTCTACATCATAGCCCTCCGGGGTCAGGCAATAGTGTAGGTGGTAGGCGACCATGCCCATGTTTATGTCATGTGTATGCCATGTGCATGCCATGTGCATGGGAGCTCCACATAGATAAAAACACCGCTTTGTAGAGGACCACACTCAGTGTTCCACTGCAATGAAGGCTCTAGGTTGAGGGCAAAGGTGCTGTATGGTTGCAAGCACGTCTGTGTGCAAGCTCGTGCAGGGCATCGTTGCTCATGCAGTACGTTTGAATCAAGTGGTATGGGGAGAACCCGCTGTGGCATCAGGCCCAACCCTTAGTTGGGACTGGCTCGACTGCAGCATTAGGAACTAGATCAGCTCCAAACCGGCTTGCTGTGGTTGCCAAATGCATGGCTGGTTGCATGAGTTCGCACACTTCAAGACCATTGTAAGGCTCAACAAGCATATAACACTTAACTAGCAACCACTTACACCTTGACCGCCGTCATCCCACGGCGTCATGACACCCAGTGGCATGGTGATGATGCTGGTGCGCAAGGTATGGTATGACGTTTTGCCATACTCCGTCATGTGCATATTAGTCTTGCCTGGCCGCCAGTGTGAGCATGACGACGTTCTATAAAATCATTTCATCTCAACTTAGCAGCAGCTACAACCTTAGCTGCCTACCATTAGTTGGCTTCAATTATACTGTACACTCGCTGCCTGCCTGTATAATAAACAGTCGCCATTGTTGGCATGTAAAATACCTGCATTGCCATGGAACAACCAGTTGATTTGGCGCCAGTGCCCATACTATAACTGGCCTAAATGAAAAGCAGTATGATGCACATGCCTCCATGCTCATTATTGTGTCACAACCTTGATCATCAAATTCACCATGCCTTCACTGTGAATACCACAGTTCATGTTCCACGTCACGGCAGGTACTATTCCCGCTGCAAATGCCACCACCAACTAACAGCGCCTCAAGCCACGCATCCAGTGTCCAGTGACCATCTCAACTTCCATCATGCTGGCACCGGTTGAAGGCACTGGTAAGATGAGTGTCGTGACGGGTCCATGTCTGCCCTTCGCGGTTTGCACAGTGTCACCCTGTTTGGGCCATGCATAACGTCTGTAATATTATCGAATAATACAACACTGCTTCGATCCTGGATTCACGCAGGTGGACAATCGTATACAATCCATGTCTTAAAGGCTTTACCAGCACACCGTAGCAGTACAGTGTGTCCTTCCTGGTTGGAAGACAATTAAACGCCACGAAGGGTGAATACATCATCTCATCCATGCTTAAATGGCATAATAACAGCTCGTGCTCAACATCCACGTTCATGGACAGCCTCACCCATCAATACCATGCCTCAATCACACCTAATAGTACCACAATACATGCGGTCAACTGCATAAGTTAGTAATCACACACAACCTCAGCCAGCGTGATATATGTTCATCACCCTCCCACATCTACGCCACAGGGGCCAGCACCTGCAGCCAAGAGCAGCAGCAGGCCAGCAATTGTAAGTATCACGTGAGTCCTCTAGTCACATAGTCCCATGCCATTCTCAACAAGGCAAAGCTGCAGGGCTGAGGGGCAGAGCTCCACGGTGAAAGGTGTCAATCCCTGACAAGGGTTGACAGGCATGCTACATACCCTGTTGAGCTGTGGCATGTGTCTCAACTGCATGGCCCCTATGACCTGCCATCACTACGGTTGCGTGTGCCAGCCATGTAGGGCCAACACCGTCTTAGCACAGCCAAGCCAGCAAGAGCTGCCGCTGCAGGCTGCTCCGCATGTGGGTCTGACCCTGCCTCACATTGTCGATGATGTGGATGATGGCATTGCCGGTGGAGATGTCGCTCTGGATGACGCTTGCACTGGCCAGGCCGCTGGACACCATCACCTTGCCACCCCTGCCAGCAACCCAGGCCACAACAACACAAGGGTCAGGGGCAGGCCACCAGCAGGCAGTGGGTGCTGCACTGTGGTGCCAACTCCGCTGACTGCCCTGGCTGTTGCAAGGTTGCCTGCAGCCCCATAGCCAGCTGATAGCACTCACGCCTTCTTGACCAGCAGGGGGGTGCCGGCCACGGTGTTGTAGGTCGACTCGCCCTCGGGCAGGTCTGCTGCTGTCAGGGCGCTGTTCGGCACCACGTGCGCGGTCACAGCTGCTGCGCCACCGCTGCCTGACAGCGCTGTGACGACGCTGGGGTTGGCTGCGGCGTATGCGGCCAGCGCCTCATCAGAGGGCACAAACACTGTGGACAGCTTGCTAGTCAGGTCCGAGCCCAGGCCGGCGAGCTTGGCTGCCTGCGAGCAAGCGAGGCATTGACGTCAGCGCCAGCAATGGATGCGCAGTTTCCGACACTGGCCCCGACACCACATGTTTGAACATGGCATTCATCGCGAAGGTTGCCACCGAGATGCCTCCTTTCGCATTGGATACACCATTTGCGCTGTAGCAGGTCGCCTTCACGCTGCACGGCCTGCTCTGCGTACCTCGGTGGCGTAGGTCAGGTTGCTGGCCATCTCGATTGTTTTGGGGTGTGTGTGGGTGTAGTTGATGTCGACGCTGTTGCGGTGCTACTTGCTCTACTGACTGCGGGTGGCGATGTGTGTCTGATCAGGCCGGGCGTCGCCCCCGGTCACACCTGCCCGCATCACGACATACGTGGCTACAACGCCCAAGCCGCGGCTGCGCGGTTATGGCAGCTGACGCGTGGCCAGGCGCATGGGCTGTGGCGGGTCACGACGCACTGGCGGGTTTCCCATTGGCTGGGCGCAGCCAAATCCTCGACAAGGTGGTCATGCCATGTCTTTGTGTGTCGTGCTGCCCAACACCCAGGTTGTATGGCACCCATCTGGAGGCTGCTCAAGTCCCTCTGCCGGGCTGCCAGTGCTCGGGAGAAGGACACAGCGACAGCCGGACCTTGATGAGGTGATGTCCTGGCCATCACCCTTGCCAGCTCGAACACATAGCCAAGCCCAGCTAGGGTGGGAGGAGGGAGACCATAATATCTAGCCCATAGTGGTCTGGGTCCAATTTCAAGGGCTGCACCCTTTGCCTAGCCGGGTACAGCATGCACAGGAGCTAAGGATGGTGGCACACGCACCGTCCTGCAATGCAATTGCCCAACCTGTTATTTTGCTGAGAAGCCAGTTGTTGTACAGCTGGCCATTTGTATACAAGGCAAGCATACAAAAACCCAGAAGGAATTGGCAGCAGCAGCGGTGGTGGTGGTGGCGGCTGCACTAGTGATGCTCACGACGGCAATGGTGGCCATGGCAGCAGGCAGCGGTAGTGCCTCCGAGGAAGCGGCCCACCCAGCCCACCCATATTGAGGGCAAGGATGACAAAGCCAATCCAGCACCACAGCCAGGCAGGTGGCTGGACAGGGACTGCAACGCAGCATTGAACATGCAGCGCATTGGGAAGAGCAGGTGGCGGCCGCTGGAGCTGTGCTACTGGCCAGAGCAGGGAACTCTGCCAGCCAAGGGCAAGGAGTACCCTGGCCTCGGCTACAAGCGGATGCGAGACAAGTCACCCAAGCCCCGGCGGCAGCAGCAGCAGTCCGCTGTGGCGCAGTAGTGTATGCCCCCTCTCTTGAGCTGTCATCAGCTTACACCTAGTGCATGTTTGTCATGCCATCTCTACATCATAGCCCTCCGGGGTCAGGCAATAGTGTAGGTGGTAGGCGACCATGCCCATGTTTATGTCATGTGTATGCCATGTGCATGCCATGTGCATGGGAGCTCCACACAGATAAAAACACCCGCTTTGTAGAGGACCACACTCAGTGTTCCACTGCAATGAAGGCTCTAGATTGAGGGCAAAGGTGCTGTATGGTTGCAAGCACGTCTGTGTGCAAGCTCGTGCAGGGCATCGTTGCTCATGCAGTACGTTTGAATCAAGTGGTATGGGGAGAACCCGCTGTGGCATCAGGCCCAACCCTTAGTTGGGACTGGCTCGACTGCAGCATTAGGAACTAGATCAGCTCCAAACCGGCTTGCTGTGGTTGCCAAATGCATGGCTGGTTGCATGAGTTCGCACACTTCAAGACCATTGTAAGGCTCAACAAGCATATAACACTTAACTAGCAACCACTTACACCTTGACCGCCGTCATCCCACAGCGTCATGACACCCAGTGGCATGGTGATGATGCTGGTGCGCAAGGTATGGTATGACGTTTTGCCATACTCCGTCCTGTGCATATTAGTCTTGCCTGGCCGCCAGTGTGAGCATGACGACGTTCCATAAAATCATTCCATCTCAACTTGGCAGCAGCTACAACCTTAGCTGCCTACCATTAGTTGGCTTCAATTATACTGTACATTCGCTGCCTGCCTGTATAATAAACAGTCGACATTGTTGGCATGTAAAATACCTGCATTGCCATGGAACAACCAGTTGATTTGGCGCCAGTGCCCATACTATAACTGGCCTAAATGAAAAGCAGTATGATGCACATGCCTCCATGCTCATTATTGTGTCACAACCTTGATCATCAAATTCACCATGCCTTCACTGTGAATACCACAGTTCATGTTCCACGTCACGGCAGGTACTATTCCCGCTGCAAATGCCACCACCAACTAACAGCGCCTCATGCCACGCATCCAGTGTCCAGTGACCATCTCAACTTCCATCATGCTGCTGGCACCGGTTAAAGGGCACTGGTAAGATGAGTGTCGTGACGGGTCCATGTCTGCCCTTCGCGGTTTGCACAGTGTCACCCTGTTTGGGCCATGCATAACGTCTGTAATATTATCGAATAATACAACACTGCTTCGATCCTGGATTCACGCAGTTGGACAATCATATACAATCCATGTCTTAAAGGCTTTACCAGCACACCGTAGCAGTACAGTGTGTCCTTCCTGGTTGGAAGACAATTAAACGCCACGAAGGGTGAATACATCATCTCATCCATGCTTAAATGACATAATAACAGCTCGTGCTCAACATCCACGTTCATGGACAGCCTCACCCATCAATACCATGCCTCAATCACACCTAATAGTACCACAATACACGCGGTCAACTGCATAAGTTAGTAATCACACACAACCTCAGCCAGCGTGATATATGTTCATCACCCTCCCACATCTACGCCACAGGGGCCAGCACCTGCAGCCAAGAGCAGCAGCAGGCCAGCAATTGTAAGTATCACGTGAGTCCTCTAGTCACATAGTCCCATGCCATTCTCAACAAGGCAAAGCTGCAGGGCTGAGGGGCAGAGCTCCACGGTGAAAGGTGTCAATCCCTGACAAGGGTTGACAGGCATGCTACATACCCTGTTGAGCTGTGGCATGTGTCTCAACTGCATGGCCCCTATGACCTGCCATCACTACGGCTGCGTGTGCCAGCCATGTAGGGCCAACACCGTCTTAGCACAGCCAAGCCAGCAAGAGCTGCCGCTGCAGGCTGCTCCGCATGTGGGTCTGACCCTGCCTCACATTGTCGATGATGTGGATGATGGCATTGCCGGTGGAGATGTCGCTCTGGATGACGCTGGCACTGGCCAGGCCGCTGGACACCATCACCTTGCCACCCCTGCCAGCAACCTAGGCCACAACAACACAAGGGTCAGGGGCAGGCCACCAGCAGGCAGTGGGTGCTGCACTGTGGTGCCAACTCCGCTGACTGCCCTGGCTGTTGCAAGGTTGCCTGCAGCCCCATAGCCAGCTGATACCACTCACGCCTTCTTGACCAGCAGGGGGGTGCCGGCCACGGTGTTGTAGGTCGACTCGCCCTCGGGCAGGTCTGCTGCTGTCAGGGCGCTGTTCGGCACCACGTGCGCGGTCACAGCTGCTGCGCCACCGCTGCCTGACAGCGCTGTGACGACGCTGGGGTTGGCTGCGGCGTATGCGGCCAGCGCCTCATCAGAGGGCACAAACACTGTGGACAGCTTGCTAGTCAGGTCCGAGCCCAGGCCGGCGAGCTTGGCTGCCTGCGAGCAAGCGAGGCATTGACGTCAGCGCCAGCAATGGATGCGCAGTTTCCGACACTGGCCCCGACACCACATGTTTGAACATGGCATTCATCGCGAAGGTTGCCACCGAGATGCCTCCTTTCGCATTGGATACACCATTTGCGCTGTAGCAGGTCGCCTTCACGCTGCACGGCCTGCTCTGCGTACCTCGGTGGCGTAGGTCAGGTTGCTGGCCATCTCGATTGTTTTGGGGTGTGTGTGGGTGTAGTTGATGTCGACGCTGTTGCGGTGCTACTTGCTCTGCTGACTGCGGGTGGCGAGGTGTGTCTGATCAGGCCGGGCGTCGCCCCCGGTCACACCTGCCCGCATCACGACATACGTGGCTACAACGCCCAAGCCGCGGCTGCGCGGTTATGGCAGCTGACGCGTGGTCAGGCGCATGGGCTGTGGCGGGTCACGACGCACTGGCGGGTTTCCCGTTGGCTGGGCGCAGCCAAATCCTCGACAAGGTGGTCATGCCATGTCTTTGTGCGTCGTGCTGCCCAACACCCAGGTTGTATGGCACCCATCTGGAGGCTGCTCAAGTCCCTCTGCCGGGCTGCCAGTGCTCGGGAGAAGGACACAGCGACAGCCGGACCTTGATGAGGTGATGTCCTGGCCATCACCCTTGCCAGCTCGAACACATAGCCAAGCCCAGCTAGGGTGGGAGGAGGGAGACCATAATCTCTAGCCCATAGTGGCCTGGGTCCAATTTCAAGGGCTGCACCCTTTGCCTAGCCGGGTACAGCATGCACAGGAGCTAAGGATGGTGACACATGCACCGTCCTGCGATGCAATTGCCCAACCTGTTAATTTGCTGAGAAGCCAGTTGTTGTACAGCTGGCCATTTGTATACAAGGCAAGCATACAAAAACCCAGAAGAATTGGCAGCAGCAGTGGTGGTGGTGGTGGCGGCTGCACTAGTGATGCTCACGGCGGCAATGGTGGCCATGGCAGCAGGCAGCGGTAGTGCCTCCGAGGAAGCGGCCCACCCAGCCCACCCATATTGAGGGCAAGGATGACAAAGCCAAGCCAGCACCACAGCCAGGCAGGTGGCTGGACAGGGACTGCAACGCAGCAATGAACATGCAGCGCATTGGGAAGAGCAGGTGGCGGCCGCTGGAGCTGTGCTACTGGCCAGAGCAGGGAACTCTGCCAGCCAAGGGCAAGGAGTACCCTGGCCTCGGCTACAAGCGGATGCGAGACAAGTCACCCAAGCCCCGGCAGCAGCAGCAGCAGTCCGCTGTGGCGCAGTAGTGTATGCCCCCTCTCTTGAGCTGTCATCAGCTTACACCTAGTGCATGTTTGTCATGCCAACTCTACATCATAGCCCTCCGGGGTCAGGCAATAGTGTAGGTGGTAGGCGACCATGCCCATGTTTATGTCATGTGTATGCCATGTGCATGCCATGTGCATGGGAGCTCCACGCAGATAAAAACAACCGCTTTGTAGAGGACCACACTCAGTGTTCCACTGCAATGAAGGCTCTAGGTTGAGGGCAAAGGTGCTGTATGGTTGCAAGCACGTCTGTGTGCAAGCTCGTGCAGGGCATCGTTGCTCATGCAGTACGTTTGAATCAAGTGGTATGGGGAGAACCCGCTGTGGCATCAGGCCCAACCCTTAGTTGGGACTGGCTCGACTGCAGCATTAGGAACTAGATCAGCTCCAAACCGGCTTGCTGTGGTTGTCAAATGCATGGCTGGTTGCATGAGTTCGCACACTTCAAGACCATTGTAAGGCTCAACAAGCATATAACACTTAACTAGCAACCACTTACACCTTGACCGCCGTCATCCCACAGCGTCATGACACCCAGGGGCATGGTGATGATGCTGGTGCGCAAGGTATGGTATGACGTTTTGCCATACTCCGTCCTGTGCATATTAGTCTTGCCTGGCCGCCAGTGTGAGCATGACGACGTTCTATAAAATCATTCCATCTCAACTTGGCAGCAGCTACAACCTTAGCTGCCTACCATTAGTTGGCTTTAATTATACTGGACATTCGCTGCCTGCCTGTATAATAAACAGTCGACATTGTTGGCATGTAAAATACCTGCATTGCCATGGAACAACTAGTTGATTTGGCGCCAGTGCCCATACTATAACTGGCCTAAATGAAAAGCAGTATGATGCACATGCCTCCATGCTCATTATTGTGTCACAACCTCGATCATCAAGTTCACCACACCTTCACTGTGATTACCACAGTTCATGTTCCACGTCACGGCAGGTACTATTCCCGCTGCAAATGCCACCACCAACTAACAGCGCCTCATGCCACGCATGCAGTGTCCAGTGACCATCTCAACTTCCATCATGCTGCTGGCACCGGTTGAAGGCACTGATAAGATGAGTGTCGTGACGGGTCCATGTCTGCCCTTCGGTTTGCACAGTGTCACCCTGTTCGGGCCATGCATAACGTCTGTAATATTATCGAATAATACAACACTGCTTCGATCCTGGATTCACGCAGTTGGACAATCATATACAATCCATGTCTTAAAGGCTTTACCAGCACACCGTAGCAGTACAGTGTGTCCTTCCTGGTTGGAAGACAATTAAACGCCACGAAGGGTGAATACATCATCTCATCCATGCTTAAATGACATAATAACAGCTCGTGCTCAACATCCACGTTTATGGACAGCCTCACCCATCAATACCATGCCTCAATCACACCTAATAGTACCACAATACACGCAGTCAACTGCATAAGTTAGTAATCACACACAACCTCAGCCAGCGTGATATATGTTCATCACCCTCCCACATCTACGCCACAGGGGCCAGCACCTGCAGCCAAGAGCAGCAGCAGGCCAGCAATTGTTAGTATCACGTGAGTCCTCTAGTCACATAGTCCCATGCCATTCTCAACAAGGCAAAGCTGCAGGGCTGAGGGGCAGAGCTCCACGGTGAAAGGTGTTAATCCCTGACAAGGGTTGACAGGCATGCTACATATCCTGTTGAGCTGTGGCATGTGTCTCAACTGCATGGCCCCTATGACCTGCCATCACTACGGCTGCGTGTGCCAGCCATGTAGGGCCAACACCGTCTTAGCACAGCCAAGCCAGCAAGAGCTGCCGCTGCAGGCTGCTCTGCATGTGGGTCTGACCCTGCCTCACATTGTCGATGATGTGGATGATGGCATTGCCGGTGGAGATGTCGCTCTGGATGACGCTGGCACTGGCCAGGCCGCTGGACACCATCACCTTGCCACCCCTGCCAGCAACCCAGGCCACAACAACACAAGGGTCAGGGGCAGGCCACCAGCAGGCAGTGGGTGCTGCACTGTGGTGCCAACTCCGCTGACTGCCCTGTCTGTTGCAAGGTTGCCTGCAGCCCCATAGCCAGCTGATAGCACTCACGCCTTCTTGACCAGCAGGGGGGTGCCGGCCACGGTGTTGTAGGTCGACTCGCCCTCGGGCAGGTCTGCTGCTGTCAGGGCGCTGTTCGGCACCACGTGCGCGGTCACAGCTGCTGCGCCACCGCTGCCTGACAGCGCTGTGACGACGCTGGGGTTGGCTGCGGCGTATGCGGCCAGCGCCTCATCAGAGGGCACAAACACTGTGGACAGCTTGCTAGTCAGGTCCGAGCCCAGGCCGGCGAGCTTGGCTGCCTGCGAGCAAGCGAGGCATTGACGTCAGCGCCAGCAATGGATGCGCAGTTTCCGACACTGGCCCCGACACCACATGTTTGAACATGGCATTCATCGCGAAGGTTGCCACCGAGATGCCTCCTTTCGCATTGGATACACCATTTGCGCTGTAGCAGGTCGCCTTCACGCTGCACGGCCTGCTCTGCGTACCTCGGTGGCGTAGGTCAGGTTGCTGGCCATCTCGATTGTTTTGGGGTGTGTGTGGGTGTAGTTGATGTCGACGCTGTTGCGGTGCTACTTGCTCTACTGACTGCGGGTGGCGATGTGTGTCTGATCAGGCCGGGCGTCGCCCCCGGTCACACCTGCCCGCATCACGACATACGTGGCTACAACGCCCAAGCCGCGGCTGCGCGGTTATGGCAGCTGACGCGTGGCCAGGCGCATGGGCTGTGGCGGGTCACGACGCACTGGCGGGTTTCCCATTGGCTGGGCGCAGCCAAATCCTCGACAAGGTGGTCATGCCATGTCTTTGTGCGTCGTGCTGCCCAACACCCAGGTTGTATGGCACCCATCTGGAGGCTGCTCAAGTCCCTCTGCCGGGCTGCCAGTGCTCGGGAGAAGGACACAGCGACAGCCGGACCTTGATGAGGTGATGTCCTGGCCATCACCCTTGCCAGCTCGAACACATAGCCAAGCCCAGCTAGGGTGGGAGGAGGGAGACCATAATCTCTAGCCCATAGTGGTCTGGGTCCAATTTCAAGGGCTGCACCCTTTGCCTAGCCGGGTACAGCATGCACAGGAGCTAAGGATGGTGGCACACGCACCGTCCTGCGATGCAATTGCCCAACCTGTTAATTTGCTGAGAAGCCAGTTGTTGTACAGCTGGCCATTTGTATACAAGGCAAGCATACAAAAACCCAGAAGAATTGGCAGCAGCAGTGGTGGTGGTGGTGGCGGCTGCACTAGTGATGCTCACGGCGGCGATGGTGGCCATGGCAGCAGGCAGCGGTAGTGCCTCCGAGGAAGCGGCCCACCCAGCCCACCCATATTGAGGGCAAGGATGACAAAGCCAAGCCAGCACCACAGCCAGGCAGGTGGCTGGACAGGGACTGCAACGCAGCATTGAACATGCAGCGCATTGGGAAGAGCAGGTGGCGGCCGCTGGAGCTGTGCTACTGGCCAGAGCAGGGAACTCTGCCAGCCAAGGGCAAGGAGTACCCTGGCCTCGGCTACAAGCGGATGCGAGACAAGTCACCCAAGCCCCGGCAGCAGCAGCAGCAGTCCGCTGTGGCGCAGTAGTGTATGCCCCCTCTCTTGAGCTGTCATCAGCTTACACCTAGTGCATGTTTGTCATGCCAACTCTACATCATAGCCCTCCGGGGTCAGGCAATAGTGTAGGTGGTAGGCGACCATGCCCATGTTTTTGTCATGTGTATGCCATGTGCATGCCATGTGCATGGGAGCTCCACGCAGACAAAAACACCCGCTTTGTAGAGGACCACACTCAGTGTTCCACTGCAATGAAGGCTCTAGATTGAGGGCAAAGGTGCTGTATGGTTGCAAGCACGTCTGTGTGCAAGCTCGCGCAGGGCATCGTTGCTCATGCAGTACGTTTGAATCAAGTGGTATGGGGAGAACCCGCTGTGGCATCAGGCTCAACCCTTAGTTGGGACTGGCTCGACTGCAGCATTAGGAACTAGATCAGCTCCAAACCGGCTTGCTGTGGTTGCCAAATGCATGGCTGGTTGCATGAGTTCGCACACTTCAAGACCATTGTAAGGCTCAACAGGCATATAACACTTAACTAGCAACCACTTACACCTTGACCGCCGTCATCCCACAGCGTCATGACACCCAGTGGCATGGTGATGATGCTGGTGCGCAAGGTATGGTATGACGTTTTGCCATACTCCGTCCTGTGCATATTAGTCTTGCCTGGCCGCCAGTGTGAGCATGACGACGTTCTATAAAATCATTCCATCTCAACTTGGCAGCAGCTACAACCTTAGCTGCCTACCATTAGTTGGCTTCAATTATACTGTACATTCGCTGCCTGCCTGTATAATAAACAGTAGACATTGTTGGCATGTAAAATACCTGCATTGCCATGGAACAACCAGTTGATTTGGCGCCAGTGCCCATACTATAACTGGCCTAAATGAAAAGCAGTATGATGCACATGCCTCCATGCTCATTATTGTGTCACAACCTTGATCATCAAATTCACCATGCCTTCACTGTGAATACCACAGTTCATGTTCCACGTCACGGCAGGTACTATTCCCGCTGCAAATGCCACCACCAACTAACAGCGCCTCATGCCACGCATCCAGTGTCCATTGACCATCTCAACTTCCATCATGCTGCTGGCACCGGTTGAAGGCACTGGTAAGATGAGTGTCGTGACGGGTCCATGTCTGCCCTTCGCGGTTTGCACAGTGTCACCCGGTTTGGGCCATGCATAACGTCTGTAATATTATCGAATAATACAACACTGCTTCGATCCTGGATTCACGCAGGTGGACAATCGTATACAATCCATGTCTTAAAGGCTTTACCAGCACACCGTAGCAGTACAGTGTGTCCTTCCTGGTTGGAAGACAATTAAACGCCACGAAGGGTGAATACATCATCTCATCCATGCTTAAATGACATAATAACAGCTCGTGCTCAACATCCACGTTTATGGACAGCCTCACCCATCAATACCATGCCTCAATCACACCTAATAGTACCACAATACACGCAGTCAACTGCATAAGTTAGTAATCACACACAACCTCAGCCAGCGTGATATATGTTCATCACCCTCCCACATCTACGCCACAGGGGCCAGCACCTGCAGCCAAGAGCAGCAGCAGGCCAGCAATTGTTAGTATCACGTGAGTCCTCTAGTCACATAGTCCCATGCCATTCTCAACAAGGCAAAGCTGCAGGGCTGAGGGGCAGAGCTCCACGGTGAAGGGTGTCCATCCCCTGACAAGGGTTGACAGGCATGCTACATACCCTGTTGAGCTGTGGCATGTGTCTCAACTGCATGGCCCCTATGACCTGCCATCACTACGGCTGCGTGTGCCAGCCATGTAGGGCCAACACCGTCTTAGCACAGCCAAGCCAGCAAGAGCTGCCGCTGCAGGCTGCTCCGCATGTGGGTCTGACCCTGCCTCACATTGTCGATGATGTGGATGATGGCATTGCCGGTGGAGATGTCGCTCTGGATGACGCTGGCACTGGCCAGGCCGCTGGACACCATCACCTTGCCACCCCTGCCAGCAACCCAGGCCACAACAACACAAGGGTCAGGGGCAGGCCACCAGCAGGCAGTGGGTGCTGCACTGTGGTGCCAACTCCGCTGACTGCCCTGGCTGTTGCAAGGTTGCCTGCAGCCCCATAGCCAGCTGATAGCACTCACGCCTTCTTGACCAGCAGGGGGGTGCCGGCCACGGTGTTGTAGGTCGACTCGCCCTCGGGCAGGTCTGCTGCTGTCAGGGCGCTGTTCGGCACCACGTGCGCGGTCACAGCTGCTGCGCCACCGCTGCCTGACAGCGCTGAGACGACGCTGGGGTTGGCTGCGGCGTATGCGGCCAGCGCCTCATCAGAGGGCACAAACACTGTGGACAGCTTGCTAGTCAGGTCCGAGCCCAGGCCGGCGAGCTTGGCTGCCTGCGAGCAAGCGAGGCATTGACGTCAGCGCCAGCAATGGATGCGCAGTTTCCGACACTGGCCCCGACACCACATGTTTGAACATGGCATTCATCGCGAAGGTTGCCACCGAGATGCCTCCTTTCGCGTTGGATACACCATTTGCGCTGTAGCAGGTCGCCTTCACGCTGCACGGCCTGCTCTGCGTACCTCGGTGGCGTAGGTCAGGTTGCTGGCCATCTCGATTGTTTTGGGGTGTGTGTGGGTGTAGTTGATGTCGACGCTGTTGCGGTGCTACTTGCTCTATTGACTGCGGGTGGCGAGGTGTGTCTGATCAGGCCGGGCGTCGCCCCCGGTCACACCTGCCCGCATCACGACATACGTGGCTACAACGCCCAAGCCGCGGCTGCGCGGTTATGGCAGCTGACGCGTGGCCAGGCGCATGGGCTGTGGCGGGTCACGACGCACTGGCGGGTTTCCCATTGGCTGGGCGCAGCCAAATCCTCGACAAGGTGGTCATGCCATGTCTTTGTGTGTCGTGCTGCCCAACACCCAGGTTGTATGGCACCCATCTGGAGGCTGCTCAAGTCCCTCTGCCGGGCTGCCAGTGCTTGGGAGAAGGACACAGCGACAGCCGGACCTTGATGAGGTGATGTCCTGGCCATCACCCTTGCCAGCTCGAACACATAGCCAAGCCCAGCTAGGGTGGGAGGAGGGAGACCATAATCTCTAGCCCATAGTGGTCTGGGTCCAATTTCAAGGGCTGCACCCTTTGCCTAGCCGGGTACAGCATGCACAGGAGCTAAGGATGGTGGCACACGCACCGTCCTGCAATGCAATTGCCCAACCTGTTGATTTGCTGAGAAGCCAGTTGTTGTACAGCTGGCCATTTGTATACAAGGCAAGCATACAAAAACCCAGAAGAATTGGCAGCAGCAGTGGTGGTGGTGGTGGCGGCTGCACTAGTGATGCTCACGGCGGCAATGGTGGCCATGGCAGCAGGCAGCGGTAGTGCCTCCGAGGAAGCGGCCCACCCAGCCCACCCATATTGAGGGCAAGGATGACAAAGCCAAGCCAGCACCACAGCCAGGCAGGTGGCTGGACAGGGACTGCAACGCAGCATTGAACATGCAGCGCATTGGGAAGAGCAGGTGGCGGCCGCTGGAGCTGTGCTACTGGCCAGAGCAGGGAACTCTGCCAGCCAAGGGCAAGGAGTACCCTGGCCTCGGCTACAAGCGGATGCGAGACAAGTCACCCAAGCCCCGGCAGCAGCAGCAGCAGTCCGCTGTGGCGCAGTAGTGTATGCCCCCTCTCTTGAGCTGTCATCAGCTTACACCTAGTGCATGTTTGTCATGCCAACTCTACATCATAGCCCTCCGGGGTCAGGCAATAGTGTAGGTGGTAGGCGACCATGCCCATGTTTATGTCATGTGTATGCCATGTGCATGCCATGTGCATGGGAGCTCCACGCAGATAAAAACAACCGCTTTGTAGAGGACCACACTCAGTGTTCCACTGCAATGAAGGCTCTAGGTTGAGGGCAAAGGTGCTGTATGGTTGCAAGCACGTCTGTGTGCAAGCTCGTGCAGGGCATCGTTGCTCATGCAGTACGTTTGAATCAAGTGGTATGGGGAGAACCCGCTGTGGCATCAGGCCCAACCCTTAGTTGGGACTGGCTCGACTGCAGCATTAGGAACTAGATCAGCTCCAAACCGGCTTGCTGTGGTTGTCAAATGCATGGCTGGTTGCATGAGTTCGCACACTTCAAGATCATTGTGAGGCTCAACAAGCATATAACACTAACTAGCAACCACTGTTACACCTTGACCGCCGTCATCCCACGGCGTCATGACACCCAGTGGCATGGTGATGATGCTGGTGCGCAAGGTATGGTATGACGTTTTGCCATACTCCGTCATGTGCATATTAGTCTTGCCTGGCCGCCAGTGTGAGCATGACGACGTTCTATAAAATCATTCCATCTCAACTTAGCAGCAGCTACAACCTTAGCTGCCTACCATTCGTTGGCTTCAATTATACTGTACATTCGCTGCCTGCCTGTATAATAAACAGTCGACATTGTTGGCATGTAAAATACCTGCATTGCCATGGAACAACCAGTTGATTTGGCGCCAGTGCCCATACTATAACTGGCCTAAATGAAAAGCAGTATGATGCACATGCCTCCATGCTCATTATTGTGTCACAACCTCGATCATCAAATTCACCATACCTTCACTGCGAATACCACAGTTCATGTTCCACGTCACGGCAGGTACTATTCCCGCTGCAAATGCCACCACCAACTAACAGCGCCTCATGCCACGCATCCAGTGTCCAGTGACCATCTCAACTTCCATCATGCTGCTGGCACCGGTTGAAGGCACTGGTAAGATGAGTGTCGTGACGGGTCCATGTCTGCCCTTCGCGGTTTGCACAGTGTCACCCTGTTTGGGCCATGCATAACGTCTGTAATATTATCGAATAATACAACACTGCTTCGATCCTGGATTCACGCAGGTGGACAATCGTATACAATCCATGTCTTCAAGGCTTTACCAGCACACCGTAGCAGTACAGTGTGTCCTTCCTGGTTGGAAGACAATTAAACGCCACGAAGGGTGAATACATCATCTCATCCATGCTTAAATGGCATAATAACAGCTCGTGCTCAACATCCACGTTTATGGACAGCCTCACCCATCAATACCATGCCTCAATCACACCTAATAGTACCACAATACACGCGGTCAACTGCATAAGTTAGTAATCACACACAACCTCAGCCAGCGTGATATATGTTCATCACCCTCCCACATCTACGCCACAGGGGCCAGCACCTGCAGCCAAGAGCAGCAGCAGGCCAGCAATTGTTAGTATCACGTGAGTCCTCTAGTCACATAGTCCCATGCCATTCTCAACAAGGCAAAGCTGCAGGGCTGAGGGGCAGAGCTCCACGGTGAAGGGTGTCCATCCCCTGACAAGGGTTGACAGGCATGCTACATACCCTGTTGAGCTGTGGCATGTGTCTCAACTGCATAGCCCCTATGACCTGCCATCACTACGGCTGCGTGTGCCAGCCATGTAGGGCCAACACCGTCTTAGCACAGCCAAGCCAGCAAGAGCTGCCGCTGCAGGCTGCTCCGCATGTGGGTCTGACCCTGCCTCACATTGTCGATGATGTGGATGATGGCATTGCCGGTGGAGATGTCGCTCTGGATGACGCTGGCACTGGCCAGGCCGCTGGACACCATCACCTTGCCACCCCTGCCAGCAACCCAGGCCACAACAACACAAGGGTCAGGGGCAGGCCACCAGCAGGCAGTGGGTGCTGCACTGTGGTGCCAACTCCGCTGACTGCCCTGGCTGTTGCAAGGTTGCCTGCAGCCCCATAGCCAGCTGATAGCACTCACGCCTTCTTGACCAGCAGAGGGGTGCCGGCCACGGTGTTGTAGGTCGACTCGCCCTCGGGCAGGTCTGCTGCTGTCAGGGCGCTGTTCGGCACCACGTGCGCGGTCACAGCTGCTGCGCCACCGCTGCCTGACAGCGCTGTGACGACGCTGGGGTTGGCTGCGGCGTATGCGGCCAGCGCCTCATCAGAGGGCACAAACACTGTGGACAGCTTGCTAGTCAGGTCCGAGCCCAGGCCGGCGAGCTTGGCTGCCTGCGAGCAAGCGAGGCATTGACGTCAGCGCCAGCAATGGATGCGCAGTGTCCGACACTGGCACCGACACCACATGTCTGAACATGGCATTGCATCGCGAAGGTTGCCACCAAGATGCCTCCTTTCGCATTGAATACACCACTTGCGCTGTAGCAGGTCGCCTTCACGCTGCACGGCCTGCTCTGCGTACCTCGGTGGCGTAGGTCAGGTTGCTGGCCATCTCGATTGTTTTGGGGTGTGTGTGGGTGTAGTTGATGTCGACGCTGTTGCGGTGCTACTTGCTCTATTGACTGCGGGTGGCGAGGTGTGTCTGATCAGGCCGGGCGTCGCCCCCGGTCACACCTGCCCGCATCACGACATACGTGGCTACAACGCCCAAGCCGCGGCTGCGCGGTTATGGCAGCTGACGCGTGGCCAGGCGCATGGGCTGTGGCGGGTCACGACGCACTGGCGGGTTTCCCATTGGCTGGGCGCAGCCAAATCCTCGACAAGGTGGTCATGCCATGTCTTTGTGCGTCGTGCTGCCCAACACCCAGGTTGTATGGCACTAACCTGGAGACTGCTCAACTCCCTCTGCTGGGCTGCGAGGGAGAAGGACAGGTTACATTGACGAGGTGACACCTTGGCAGCTTGATCACATAGCCAGCTAGGTTGCTGCTCCAGAGCTCCAGGTCCAGAAGCCAATGCCCCCCAGCTTCAGACAGCGTTAATCAGCGCCAGAGTGGTTACCGTGCTGCTCCTGCAGCCCACCAGGTTCCACAGTAACCAGCAGCAGTAAGGCAGCAGCCAGCATGATACCAACTTTTTATAATGAAGCAGCTACAGCAGGCCAATAAGCTCACTGCGGCTATAGCAACCTCAACCCGCCAGGGACCCACGACACAAGCTCCTGCCCGATGGATCCGCAATCTCCTTTCGTCGTAGAATGGCGCAGCCTTGTGGCAGTCGGCGTCATCTTATCCGTGAGCATGCTGTCTTGCCCTCGTCGCACCTTTTGGCAGTCATGCAAGCCATTGGGAGCCAGCCATCGCTGGCGTGGGAGGTGGTGCCATGTTAGGCGTGGGAGCTGAAGCGGCGATAGGAGTCTGAGCAGTTGCGGGAGAGGGAGCTTGGGCTGTACGGAGCGCCCTGGCTGGCTCAGAGTAGACCTGTCATCCTGGCTGCCTGCCCTGTTGCTGCTTAACACTGAACAAAGATGACAGTTGGGAAAGGGGCTGGTGTAGAAAATGATCGCAATGACCCTAAGCAGCGGCACAAAGGCACTTTGTGTATTCTAAAGTAGCATGTACTAGTAACGCCAGACTACCCCACAGCTTACAAGTCCATCGTCTATGCCAGTGATCCATGTGACCCATGACCCGCACCCCACAGGTCGGCAGCGTGGCCACCAGCGCCGGCGTGGGAGGAGGCGCCATATTCATACCTTTGTTGCAAGCCTTGGTCGGGTTTGGCCTGAAGGACTCAACAGCACTCTCCCAGGCCCTAATCACGGCCGGCAGCCTGGTCAGCGTTGCAATCAACCTCTTTAAGCGTTCCCCCACTAACCCAGACACATGCCTGGTGCGTGACCTTGTGCAGCCCAAGTGCATGCCTGCATGCAATGCAAGGCAGCAGCTTCATGCATTCAACAACTAGTTCAGAGCAGTGCTATGTAGAGCCAGGTGTCCATGCCGCGCAGATCAACTTTGATCTGGCTCTGGCCCTCACTCCAGTGGTGCTGGTGCGTGTTCCCCACAGCCAGACTGGCAGGTGCTGAGCTGGCGGCAATGGCAGCAACAACAGCAGCGGCGGCAGCAACAACAGCAGCGGCGGCAGCAGCAGCGGCGGCAGCAGCGGCGGCAGCAGCGGCAGCGGCAGCAGCAGCGGCGGCAGCAACAGCCGCAGCAGCAACAGCCGCAGCAGCAACAGCCGCAGCAGCAACAACTGCAGCAGCAACAACCGCAGCAGCACACTGCCAAAGTCACATCAGTGTCAGTCGTGTCATGAGCTATGTTGACAGCAAGTGCTCACCCAAACTGCTGCCCGAGCTTACCACACCCCCATGCCTACCTCGCCCATGTGCAGAGCGGCGTCAGTGCTGGGGTGGTGCTGAACACCATCTTTCCGCCCTGGCTGGTCACGCTGCTGCTGATGGTGCTCATGCTGCTGCTGGTCACCCAGGCCATCTCCAAGGTCAGTCAGGGGCCAGACGCAGCAGGCGGGAAGCCGCGCTCAGGGTTGGGTTGGGTTGGGTGTAGTATGCATGTCTTACTCTCTACACAGTATGGGTGTGTATCGCACCCATAGCCCTGTGATGAGTTAAACTGGGAAGGTGACTGGCAGTCAAGCTGCAGAGCACTCTCTGAGACAAGGAAGCTGAGCTGTGACCTAAGGAGCAGCAGGGGGGTCAACGGCGGTCAGCAGCAGCAGCATCTTCAGTAGGCCTGCCAGTCCTATAGGACTTCATGGAGGTTCACTTTAATAGGACACTGTCATGTATGCCAACAAGCAGGCCCCATGGCGCACAACATGATATTGTGGGCAGGCCACACTGGCAGTGGGGTAGATGCTGCTGAACCGACAGGAACCTGAGCCTCTCAGCCACAGAAGCCAGTCATCACCTCCACCTGATCCTATGGCTGCTCCTGTTGCTCCTGCTCCTGCTCTTCCTTCTCGTTTTTATAAGCTAAGCTGCATGCGGTTGGATCTTTGCTTCCGCACTCCTCCACCAGCTACCTGCTTGAGGAGGCTCCTCCTAAATGGATTGCACTGACTCTACCCTGCCAGGGGCTGCCTGTTAGATGCGTCGTATACAGTTAAGAGCACACTGTGCTGCCCCTTTGCACTCCTGGATCAGCTCCTGTTGCCTATCACCCCAATCGATGATATGATAATCCAAGCACCTTGCGTTTTCCTTACGTTTTCCAGATATCATAGGGTTTGTAAGGTTCTTGGTTTACAGGCCAACAAAACCTGTCCAACTTGTTCTTGGTTTACAGACACGGTGGCCTGCAGCACAGCAGCTAAGAAGCAGGCAGCTGATAGGCTGGGCAGCAGGCAGCTGAGCCCAGAACCCTCATACCAACCTGCTGCCCTTGGGCGCTGTCCAGTATGTCCAGCAACAAGTGAGACACTGCATAGAGCAGCATTGGGCCTGCTGTGTGCTGTGCACATCGACACATTGACACAGCCGTCAACAGCCCGCCCCTGGTGCCTGCGCTGCTTGCTGCAGGGGCTGGCCATGTGGCACAGTGAATCAGCACAGCGCATGTGGCCTGCTCTGCTGGCCCCTCACACCCCTGCAGCAGAGCCAGCGCCAGCCACAATGGCAGCAACCAAAACAGCGGCTGCAACCCCTCCAGGCACTCCAGCTCTGTACCACAAAGGACCTCAGGGGCCGGAGGGTGCGCAGTGTCCTGACAAGGCAACGGCAGGCTCTGCAGCCAGCCGGCCCGCAGCACTGGGCATGGGGCCAGGCACTGCACTTGGAGCAGCTGTGGGTAGTGCCAGTGCTCAACCCGTGACCCCATCTTCCCCTATCCCCTCCCCTAGACCTGCACTGGGCCCACACCTCCACCCTCCACCCCACCCTGACTCAGACCTCACCTCACATCATCCTCAACCCCACCCTCACAGCCCTGGTGCGGCTCTCAGCTTGCCCCGGCCCTCTGCCGCAACCCCCACCAAGGTAGTCAACGGTACAGAGCCAGGGCTAGTTAGGCCATGCGAGGTGGGGTGCCATGCCAGCGCTGGCCCCCCTGCCAATGCTGCTCTGGCCGCCATCCTGCAGCGCTGGGGCGCTGCCCTGACCCCTGACGCCTGTGCCTCCCTGGCCAGCCTGGAGGGCTCGCAGCCTCCCCCCTACCTGCTGCTCAGCAGCAGCAGCAGCAGCAGCCAGCCCCAGCCTCCACCCCCCTCCTGGCCTCAGGGCCGGGTGCCGGCTGGGCTGTGGCATTCGGAGGTGGGGGCGGACTACCTCTGGCAGCTGCAACAGCAACAGCAAGGACAGCCAGGGCTGCAGGGGCAGCAGCAGCAGCAGGAAGCTTCCCACCTGCACCAGCCACCGTCATCGCCCTTGCGGCCAGCGCAGCAGGCAGAGCAGGACAGGCAGGGAAGCGGTGGGCAGTCCACGCCCCAGCCTGGTGCAGGCACCCCCCTGCCCGGCCCCCCTGCTGACTCCTGGGAGTCCATGGAGGGGGTGGGCAGCCCCCCAGCCCCCAGCCTACCCAGAGGGCGCCCCGCACTAGCTGCTCCCAGTGAGGGGTCCGCGCCCCCCCTCCCTGCACCTCCTGCTGCCCTGCAGCCAGGGGGGCGCGGCCAGGCCCGGGGGCGCCTGCCGGTCCTGGCGGAGCACCAGGCCTGGGAGGGGGGGCCCTGGCACAGCAGCGCGCTGCAGCAGGAGGGTGCTGTGGAAGAAAGCTGGCCCTGGGGCCGAGCCACAGCCCCTGGAGGTGGGGAGGAGCATTGCAGCCGGACTGAGGCTGCCCCCCTGCCAGCAGCGCCTAGGCATCGTGGCGGTGTGGGGGGTGCAGGGCGGGGAGAGGCAGGCGGAGGTGCTGGGCAGCTGGCGCCGCAAGCAGGTGGGGGCTTGGAGGGGCTGAGTTGGGTGCAGCGGCGCTCCCGCTGGCGCTGCTCCCCTGCTGCCCAGGCCATGCTGCCCACCCCATCCCCCAGTCTGGACCCCCACCCCTACACCGCCCTGCCTCACGGCCCCAGCCCCCCGGGCACCCTGCCTGGCACAGCACCAGGCGGCACAGAGGCGGTGCCCAGCACTGGGCTGCCCCCGCCCCGCCCTGCCCCCTCGCCTCCCTCCTGGCTGCAGCGCCGTGGCTCCTGGCGCAACAAGCTGCTGCTGCTGCATGGCTTTCAGGAGCTGGGGGGCGTCCCCGCTGGACCTGCTGCCAGCCTGCTGCAGCGGGCCCGGTCCAGGGCCAGCGCCAGCTTGATTGCGGTGGAGGAGGGGGGTGGCGACCAGGGTGTCGGCGGCCAGGGCAGCGCAAGGGGAGGGCTGGCCCAGGGCGGAGCCAGTTCTGCAGCTGGGGCAGCAGCTTTGCAACACACTGTGCCAGGGGTGGAGGTGGACACGCCCACTGCTGGCCATGCTTGTACCCAAGGGGGACCAGGGTCTCACGGCGGGCAGGGGCAGGGGCAGGGGCAGGGGCAGGCAGGGGCGTCTGGCAGGAGGGGCGTGAAGCGGGAGCTGCCCAGCTGGCTGTCAGCAGGAGAGCGGCGCAGCCGTCCACCCCAGGTGCAGGGCCCCCTGGCCGCTGAGGATGTGCAGGCCCTGCTCCAGCTGCTGGACAGCAGGAGCAGCACCCCGCCTGTCAGGGCAGCCCACACCACCCCAGCCCACCCCAGGCCTGGCATGGCTGGTGGGGAGGCCAGGTCCTCCCATCAAGGCCAGGCTGTGGGTGGCAGCAGGAGTGGGGGCCAGGGGGAGGTGGTTGTTGGGCGGCAGGGGGCACCAGGAGCAGGAGCAGGAGGTGCCAGCAAGGGCCACAGGGGCGCAGCAAGGGAGCCTTGCCCCAGCTCACCCCTCTCCCCCTCTGGCCTGCCCTCGCCTGCCGTGTCACCCTTCCTCTCCGCACAGCCAGCCCCCCCGGCACCCCTCCCTGCTCCCACCTGCCTCAGCACTGGGCCTCGTGACCAGCCAGGGGCGGCAGCAGCAGCAGCACCCCTCAGGGTGAGCAGCAGCAGCGACCCAGCAGCCCCTGGCCCTGGCCCTACTGCTGGCTGCGGTGCAGGTGCAGCAGCAGCAGCAGCGGCGGTCCCCAGCCAGGGTGCACAGCCCTTCCTGGCCCTGAACATTGGCCCGGGAGAGCAAGGCAGGAACCGCAGGTGAGGCTGACACCCTCAGGCCGGGGATCAGGGGCTTGAGTCACTAGAGACGGCTGCACACAGCACCTTGCTATGCTCACTCCCAACACTTGCCCAGCGTGCCTCTTATAACTCATATCCTTGGGGGATAAGTCTGTGCATGGCAGTTAAGGGGGAGTATGTGAGGGTTCAGGATGCAAGCTCAGGTTGGGCAGTACACAGACAGGGTTTGTGGGGCAGGGGTTTGTCGCATGCGCTGCCACCACTCATTGGCACAACAACATGTGTGCCCCTCCTGTTGGCCTCCTGTGACTCCTGCTGGCTGCCCTGGACCCGTATCTGCCACGCCTCGGTCACATGCTATGTCACACCCATACAAGTGGCGCAGGCAGGCCAGGCCAGGGCTGGTGGTCAGGGTGGTCAGGGTGGTCAGGGCGGTCAGGGTGGCGGGCCATGCCCTAAAGGCCAGCTGGCTTGCCCCCAGTGTCCACTTCTCCCCCAGCCCCCCCAGCCCCCCCAGGCCTCGCTGCTGTCCTCCGCCCCTACAGGCTGGCCTGGCGTGTGCTGTGGCCGGCTGTGGTGACTGAGCTGCGTGCGGACTGGGCCCGGCTGCCCACGCGCCCTGCAGCGCTCATGGCTGCCACCTGGGCCGTCTTCGCAGTGCTGCAAGTGCGTGGGTGGCGAAGGGGTGTGGCAGGGAGGGGCTCTGAGGGAGGAGTCAGGTGGCTGGTGTACGGCTGGTGCTGGGGGATGGAGGGGGGCCGCAGCAGTGGGGAGGTTGCAGGGGTGTGGGGTGTCAAACAGAACGCTATCAGGAAGGGCCTGGCAGCAGTCAGCGCTTTGTGACCTTGGGCTTGCACCTTCGCTGCTGTCATCCCAGAAGAGGGCCTCCAGGTGTAGGCACCCCCCAACACATCCCTTAGAATGACCATGGTTGCATGGATGCATGGACGCATGGGCACCAGTGATTCGTTTTTCAAAAAGGCCAAGCTGATGCTGGTCACGAAGGGTCCTGGACCATCAATTGGCTAGTTACGCGGTTGGTCACGACTGGTCACGAAAAATAAAAACCTTTTTACCGTACTCTCCCTTTTGATTCCCTATCCCGAATCGTTTTTTGTCCTTCGGGAAACCGGGAATGATTAAACAATGTATTCCTCTGGTCTTTCGGGAAGTAGTCAAACAATTAGTTGACCTTGACGAAAGTGCCAGCAATTGACCAGTTTGTGATCCGGGGCATCAGTGCCGCCGACGCAGCTGATAACCTGCACCGCGAGCTCCTTATGCACGATGAACAACGCTCTTAAATGTCTCTTGATCGTCAAGCGGCAATTATTGAGAAGCGACTACCTAGGACCACTAATTTTGGGCCTACTCCACGCCTCAATCTTGCCGCATCGCCCAGCACACCTCCTGCTCTCGCACGCACCGGCAAAGCGTATGAGAACTGGTAGCAACCTGCTAGGATTCAGCCCACCCTGGGCTGGGCCAGAGGGAGGCGGGCCAGGCTGGGGCAAAGGCTAGTGCGGCGGGCCAGGCTGGGGTGGCAACAAGGGTGGCTGCTATGCCCAAGGCAAGGTCGAGGGAGGTGGGCCAGGCTGGGGCAAAGGCTGAGGTCACAGGACAGGCAAGGGTGGCAACCAGGCTGGCAACCATGTCAAGGGGGGAGGCGACTGGTCATACACGGTCAGCCGGCCAAGGCGGGGTGCTTTGGCCAAGGCAACAGAATGGGTGGCGGCAGGAGTACGCAATTCTGAATGCTCCAAGGCAGATGATAAGATATGCCGCCACTGCCAGCAGCGGCAGGAGGCCCACGACTGTATTAGCGAGGTTCAGTGCCCCATGTGACGTGGTCAGGTGATAAGGCCACTAGAAGAGAGGCCACGACAGTAGACTATGTGGATCATATAATTTTGATGCGAGATTAATGGAGTGGGAGGCTTGATTATTTCTATGCACGAAGACGTTCTCAAAACTAACTTTAGACGTACATTGGCCATCGGGGAATTTGAAACAATGAAAAATATGGCTCGGGAATAATATTTTTATTATAGTTTCCGAGGCCTCGGGAATCAAAAGGGATAGTACGGTAAACCAATTTTATTATATATATAAGCATTACATACAAAAACATCACCATCTCCATCAAAACATATGTCCATCATCATCATCACCAGTCCATCACCAGCCCACCCTTGACAGCCAGCTTACACACCATTGCGCCCCTTCTTGTTGGCAGCATCCAGCCACACCCCAATCGCCTCATGGTATGGGAAATCTGACACACCATGTGTGACAGTGTGGAAGGCCCTGGCGCACACATTCAGGTGCTCTTCATTGAGCCTGTTGCGTGTGTCATCCTTGAGGTATGCCATGGCTGAGAACATGCGCTCCTCCTCTCCTGAGCCTGGGACCATCACCATCGCAAGCTCTGCCAGCCTGCCATACTCAAAGATCTCCAAAGCTGTGATGGGCTGCTTGCTCAAACTCTGCCACAGCTGGCTGATCCCCATGCCTGGGCTGTTGGCAGCATCACGCATGACTTCAGCAAACTGGGACTGTTGCGTGGCAAGGGTTTCACTGCAGAGGAGGGGAGGGACCTCCGTGGGTCTGTTTCCAGTGCTTGGCTGCAATGGCTGGAGTCTTGGCGACTCTAAGGAGGTCGGGGGTGTGCACAATGTCTGTCATGGGTCTGCCAAGCTTCAGCAGGTAAAACACGGTGGCTGGATATTCCATTTGCTCCTTGCGTTTTGCTGCAGCTCTGTCTCGCACAGTGGTGAGCGCAGCCTTGAAGGCTTGCACTGCTGCTGAGCTCTTCTGTTTGGCTGCAAGGTTTTGCTTGTGTCTGGCGCTGTCCTCATGTTTCCAAATGGTATGCAGATGGCTGTTTAGGACTAAGTCGCAAGCGGTACAGCGCACGCAGTACAAGTTGCCTTGCAAGCCAAAATCTAGCCACATCTCGCGGCCTTCAAGCCATTCAGACTGGAATCTGTTCGTGGTGCCAGCGGGCCTATTGGCTTTCCAAACACCATTGCTGTGCCCCCGCCTTGCGCGTAACTCGGACATGGCACGAAGCCAAAACGGTTACAAAGCAACCCAGGCCAGCCAATGCAAGGGCCCGTTTGGTAACGAAAGCCGGGCCTCAAAAACCAGCTTTTGGTTCCGATCGTTACGTATTACGCAAAAAACGAATCACTGATGGGCACTGGGGACACCCTCCATCCCTGCCGGCCCCCTGCCCTCTCCTTGCCCTCTGCCTCAGGTCCTCCGCTCCCTGCCCTTCGTCCCCCGCTGCTCCACGACCTACTGGCTGCTGCTGGCGGCCCAGCTCACCGCCATGCTGGCCATCTCCTGCGTGCAAGCCGCTGCCTCCCTGAAGGCCCCCCCACAGCCCCACCCTGACCCCCACACCACGCCCCTGACCCTGGGCAGCACCAGGAGCGGCAGCGTGCACCCGAGCCTGCATCAGACAGGCGGCCCTGCTGCAGCCTGCCTCATGCAGACCCAGGGGGACCCCTCTCGGGCACGCAGCCGCAGCGGTGTCCCCTCCCCTGCACCCTCGCCTGCTCTGTCCCTGGCTGCCCGCCGCCTCAGCCTGCGCCGCAGCTGGCTGCAGTCCGACAGCCTGGTGGATGCTGACCCGGGCAGCAGCCTGCCTCTGATCCACCATGGCCACTTGCTGGAGGGTGCAGGCACGCCAGGACATGCTGCAGAGGAGGAGGGCGTGGCAGCGGAGCAGGGGCAGGGGGAGGGTGAGGGGCAGGGGGGCAGCAGCAGGGCCCTCACACCGCCTGGCAGCCTCAAAGCTGCAGGGTGTGCGGCATCCCCCCCTCCCCCCTCCCCTGGCCCTGCCCTTCACCTTCATCCACATGACTTACCACGGCCATCTGGCACCATTTTGGCCTCCCTCGCTGCGGCTGCAGCAGCAGGGGAGACGCCTGGCTGGACTGGGCCTGGGCACCCAGCAGACAGCGTCCCTGCCGCCCCCCCAGCCAAGTCAGGAGCAGGGCAGGGGGTGGAGCAGCCGGCAGCAGCCCCCAACCTCTTAGGGGAGTCAGCCGCTGCCCTGGCCACCACGCTGAGCACCGCGTGCCTGGCGGGCCTGATGGGCGGGCTGCTGGGGCTGGGGGGCGGCATGGTGGTCGGGCCACTGCTGCTGCAGCTGGGCGTGCAACCTCAGGTGGGCGGGAGCAGTGCAGGGGAGCGGGGGCTGGGCAGCAGTGTGCCTGTGGCAAGCGGCGGCAGCAGCTGGAGAGGGGCGGGGGAATGGCAGGCTGTGCTGCAACCTGCTGCAGACCCCTGCATGGGATGAGTGCCAGGCATGCAGGGCGCACCCCATGTGACCCTACGCCATGGGTTCCATGCCTGCTCACGGCTGAACACTTCCGGGTGCTAGGGCAGTGGGTGGCCAAGGGGTCTTGCTGGCCGCCCCAGCCATGCCAGCCTTGCAGGCCATGCAGACCATGCAGAGCGGGGTGGGTGGGTGGGTGCGGCGGCCTGCCTCCTGGCCTCAGCCCTTGCTGCCCCCAGGCACTGTAGACCTGCAGCAGGGAAGACAGGGAGAAGGGCTACCGCCTGGCTGGCGAGGGTGCAGGACAGGGAGGAGGGCAACAGTGAGAGGGGTGGCCCAAGGCTGCCCTCCAATCCCTGCAGTGGGCCCGCACCGGTGTTACCATCACCATCACCAGCAGTGGCCCAGGCTCACCACCTCGCAACACCAATGGTCTCCAAGCCAGCTATGCACTGCCCCTGCCAGTGCAGCCAAACCTGTTATGCCCTCGCCGGCCCACATGGCCCACATGTACTCGGGCATATGTTGATTTGCCACACATGCTTTCACAATGACGCAGCCACGACCGTGTCGCCCTCGCCTGCCCACCCCATTGCTGCAGCCATGCGCTCCTGCCAGCTGCCTCTGCTGACGCAGCGCACCTCAGCGGCTGTCCCCCCGCCTGGGCGCTGCCTGGCCTCTTGAGTGCAGGTCGCCTCCGCCACCTCCTCCCTCATGGTGCTCTTCTCGTCCTCCGCTGCCCTGCTCAGCTTTGCAGTGGTGGGCCGCCTGAACGTGCCCTATGCCCTGGTCTTTGGTGCAGCCTCCATGGCTTCCTCAGTGCTGGGTGTCCTGGTCGTGGGCAGCTTGGTGGGTGATGGGGCCCGCCATGCACGACATGACTCACCCTATGACTGCACCATGAGCCACATGCCTCATACCACATGTACTGCATGCACGACCCCATGCTCCACTCCATGCGCCATGCACCACATGCTCCCCTCTCTGGCTGCAGGTTAGGCGCTCTGGCCGACCGTCCCTGGTGGTGTTTTCCCTGGCCTTGGTCATGCTCACCGGCCTGGCCTGCATCACGGCGTTTGGCATTGGCACGCTGCGGGCTGCCTTCACCACTGGGGAGGGCCTTGGTTTCAATGACCTGTGCGCATGAGTCAGAAGTTGATGGAAAATTTTTCTCTGTGTGGGTGCATGGGTCATGCATGGGAGTGAATATACATGACTGCAGCTTGTACACTTGAGGCTTGTAATTCTGATCAGGAAGTATGGCATATAGTCTGGGAGAGTCTAAGCGTGTGGCAGTAGATTTGAAGGCATGTTAGAGGTGGTAGATGCAGGTGGAAATGTAGGCTGCAGGCCTGCCCAGCTGCCAATGGTAGCGGCATGGTGAGGCATGGCCTATGGTAGTCGTGTGGGGTATAAGGTTTTGTGTAACAGTGACACCGGTGTAAGGTTTTGTGTTGTGTTACAGTCGTGTGGAGAGTGCAGGGAGCTCAGCCACCACCGGTAGCAGAGTAGAAGCAGCTGGGGGCAGCAGTCTTAGTGGGCATGGACATGGGCCTGTGACTAAGGCGGCAGCATGTGAGGCTACCTACAAATTCCATTCCTGTGACTACTTCTGTTATGTTGTGCCCCTCGCAAGAGACGTAGCAGCACTAATCCCAAGAGGGGCCGCTCAGCCCCCTGCCAGACCCCCCACTCAGCGCCTGCCCTCATGGCCCTGCCCCATGCCCTCCCCTGGGGTGGGTGTCACGAAGGGGGTTTAGGAATCCTGCATACCAGCGCTGGGGGGAGAGTGTACGGCGGTTCCTGATAACTTGCACTTGCCACACGTTACCTTGTTAAGCGAGGGACACCAGCAGGGGTGCAAGGCACTGTATCGTCGTGATTCGTCGACTACAGCATTGATCCCTACAGCCCTCATGCCACTCCATCATAAAGCAAAAAATGTCATCGAACACACCCATCCACAACCACAACCACACCGCACGGTACTATGCCCAAGCAAGATGATCAATGCGAATAGTTGTAGCATCGCGTTGGATTACTAGCATTTGTAGTTGTGATGATGCGCCGGACCGTTTGCTTTGCGGCTCTGGTGCTGCTGGCTGCTTGGGGCATTGAGGCCGCAAGTGTCCTTGAAGGCTTAGAGGATGATGTCCCCGTGGCCAAAACGGAAACGTTCATGGAACGGCATTCAGAAGCGAGCGTTAAAGTAGAGGAGGCCCCCGCTAAGAAGCCTCCCAAATCGTTCGAGCAGCTACAACAGGAGCAAAAACAAGCAAAAGCAGCTCAGCAGCCATTCGGTCTCATTGAGGCTGGAGCAGCAGTGTTGATGGTCCTCTTCTTCATCAATGTGCTCTGGGGCCGCCGTGTGAACCAATCACTTGCTGACTCCTGGGCAAGCACCTTCGCCCAGCCAGGCGGACTCTTTGACAAGAACTTCAGCCTGCTAGGCACAGGCGACTCAGGCTCCGTACTCATGAAGGTATGGGCCCTGCCTGGCCACGCAGTGCTGCTCTGTGTGGCCAATGGTACACGCTGCTCACCTTGCAACTCTGCAATGGTGTGCAGGAGGCTGGCAACTGCTACAAATTCTATGCCAGCGGCCGGCGGCATGTGCAGGGCTTGCTTGCCACCCTGCAGCTGAAAGCGCGGCAAGACCTGCTGTCACGCTTCTGGTGAGCTGGCACAGTGCCCGCAGTGTCAGTTTGGGCCTGACTAGGGTCAGCCAGGGCCCCCTCACAGCTCTGTGCAGGGCATGAGCGGCGGGCAGCGCTGTGACTGGGCCACTGCCTGCCGCATACTGCAAGCCTTTAGCTGCTGGGCCCAGCGTCACAGACCTGTAGAAGCACTGCTGGATAAGCTTGAAGTGTGCTGCTGTGTGCGGGTGTGCTGAAGTAGCATTCTGGAGCACCGCCCAGCTGCATGTCGTACGTACTCAAGCTGTTGTGATGAGCTGGCAGTGCCACCCAAGTACAGTGTGCCTCACTCTCCTGAGTCACCCCAGCGTCGTGACGTGTCTACAGCTGAGCGCACTCCCTGCCAGCTTCTAGCCAGCTGCCTGGCCTGCCCCTGTCAGGAACCTGGTGAACCCGGGCGAGGACCTGGTGACGTTTGAGGCCTTCATGACAGAGGCCGCCATGCCGCCTATGGTGCTGGCTGTGGGGACGCCTAGGGCGATCAGGGCCCTGAAGAATGACCAGGTAGCTCGCCACTGCCTGCCCCTGCCTGCCACTGCCACCACTTTTCACCGCTGCTACCACTGCCTGCCACTGCCTGCCACTGCCTGCCACTGCCACCACTTTTCACCGCTGCTACCACCACCAACAACAACAACACCAACAACAACAACAACAACAACACTGCCACCAACAACAACACTGCCACCAGCAAGACTGCCACTGCATGCCACTGCCGACCATGACCTGCCACCACCTGCCTCTGCCCACTGGCCCGTCACTGCAAGCTTACACAGTGGCTTGAGCATGTTGGGGTGACGCTGCTGCTAGCCTCTGCTGTTGGGGCAGGGAGTGGGAGAGGGCGGCAGTGACTTGATGGCAGGGAGACGTGAACATGGTCTCACCCACCTCTGTAGGGGTGCAGTGCAGGCAGCTGGCCATGCCTGCCTTGTGGTGCCTTCAGGTGTGGGCAGACCCCTGCTGCTGCCACCCCTGCCACTGGCCCAATGCAGGTGGACGTGGCCACGTACACCAAGCGCATCACCCCTCCCAAGGACCTATTCCCCAGCTGGCCATTGGACCGCCTGCACATCATGGCGGAGCACTCCACCTTGTTCACGGAGTGAGGGGGAGGCACAGGACAAGCAGCAGGGAGCATGCTCAGGGGCGGGGCATGCACGGCATGTATGAGCCATGCATGGGCCATGTATGAGCCATGTATGAGCCATGCATACAGGGCGTGCATGGCATGAGACAGGACTGGAGGTTTGTTGTGTTGGTTATGATATGGTTGGGGACTGGTAGGACTCCCCTCAGCAGTGGGCCTGCCATGGCTAGCAGCAAGGAAGCACACACCAGCCCCGTAGCAGCAGCAGGAGCAAAGGAGCCTGGTGCTGACCCCCTGCTGTGCTGCTGCGCATCCGTTGCCCCACCAGGCTGTTTGGCGAGCCCAAGCTGCAGCAGGCCCTCAGCCCTGAGGGGCCCCACGCCAAGGTTCTCAAGTACCTCAGGTGGGCAGCAGACCAGCTGGGACAACCGGGACAGAGCGCCTGGTGGCTGCCTGCACAACAGCCTACGCAGAAGCCTGCATGGGCAGCCTGCACGGCAGCACCTCACAGGCCTGGCTATTGCTGTGTGACAGGGGCAGGCCAGGACAGCAGACAATCACCACCTCCTAATAGCTCATCACCTGCTGCCCCTGTCCACAGCTATACACAGCAGTCGTGTGTGGGGCCACTGGCCTGCCGCGCTGCTGTCGATCAGCCTGGCCTGAAGCACAACAGCAGCAGCAGGTGGTGCAGGAGCAGCAAGCGGCAGCAGGTCACCCCACCATTACCACTTGCTTCTCGCGACCATGCCGTTGTGAAGCTCAGCTTTGAGACAGTGCTGCCTGCCCTGCGCTCGCTGGCCTTGTCAGGTGCATCCACATCACCAGCGAGGCCTCTACCGGCAGCCACAAGCGAGTGCTCACCCTCACACTGGCCCTGCCCCCCGCACACGCAATGGCGGACCTTACCCCCCTGGTAGCCCTCCTGCCCCTGCTCATTGACCTGGTGAGCTGCACACGCACCCAGCCAGCCACTAACCTGACCTGACCTCCCCTGCCCTCCCTAACCATATGGGCAGAGCGGCCCCTGTAGCCCTGGCCATAGGCGTGCCGGGCTACCTGCACACTCCAGCCACAAGCAGCCAAATGTTGACCCACTGCGGGCTGACCCCGGGGCCATTGGGGGAGCAGATCCCAAGGCCAAGGCCCTGAGATGTGGTGTGCCTGACTAGGCAACAGCATGGCTTCAGACATTGGCCCTGCCCTGCTCTACACAGCCCAATGCTGCCTGGCCCTGAGCGACCGTGCCCTGCCCCTGCCCCTACCCCTCCCTGCCCCTCCCTGCCCCTGACCCTCCCTGACCCTCCCTGACCCTCCCTGCCCCTGCCCCTGCCCCTCCCTGCCCCTCCCTGCCCCTGCCCCTGCCCCTCCCTGCCCCTCCCTGCCCCTCCTTGCCCCTCCCTGCCCCTGCCCCTACCCCTCCCTGCCCCTCCCTGCCCCTCCCTGCCCCTCCCTGCCCCTGCCCCTGCCCCTAACCCTCCCCTTCCCTGCCCCTCCCCGCCCCTCCCTGCCCTGCCCCTCCCTGCCCCTCCCTGCCCTGCCCCTCCCTGCCCAGCCCTGCCCTGCCCTGCCCTGCCCCTCCCTGCCCTGCCCAGCCCTGCCCCTCCCTGCCCTGCCCAGCCCTGTCCTGCCTGAGCACAGGTGGGCACTTACAAGCTGAGCCCGGACCTGAAGCGCAAGGCTGAGGTGGCGCGCAGCAAGGTGGCTGAGGAGATGAAGGACCAGGAGGAGCTGAAGCGCAAGCGCCTCGAGGCCCTGGCGCTGCGCAAGGCGGAGAAGCTGCAGGCGGAGCGGGTGAGCGGGGCCAGGGGCGCTGAGAGGGCAGGGCTTGGCTGGATACAACCCAACCTTCTACGAGGAAAGGTCAAGAGGGAAGCTGAACAGGAGGAAGGGCGGGAAAGCAAAACAGGAGAGCTTGTGGAGGCACTGAGGGACGGCGGGTGTCTCACGGTGGCTGGGAGGCAGGCTGTGGCAGCCATGACGCGCTCCATGACACCCAATGGCGTCCAATGCTATTCCATGGGGGGTGTACAGGGGACCTTCCCTCCAGGACGTTGAAGTGAGGAGCACAGCAGCAGCTTAAGGCTGGCAGGGCTAAGCCACCAACCTCAGCTGTGGGCCCCTCTACCCAGGGGCAAGCACCAACACCAAGCAGCTATCATTAGCTGCAACTAGCAGCACCAGGGGGGTTCACCAGCTGGCCCTGTGTGCGGGCTGCCCACCCTGCTCTGCTGCCCACCGTTCCTCGGCATCATCAGGGCTGGTGTGTCGCCTGGGCATGCAGGCTAAGCTGGCCCGACTGCCGCCTGAGGAGCGGCAGCGCGCGGAGGAAAAGATGGAGAGGAAGATGAAGGAGAAGATGATGAAGAAACGCACCGTGATCAAGTAGCCCTACAGCCGCAGCGCTGTTTAGCACCGCCTGATGCCACTTGCTGCTAGCCACCTCAAACACTAAAGATGCCAGCCAGCCGCTACCGCTGCCTGCTGCCATGGTCACCATTGCCGCCATGAGCATCACTAGTGCAGCCGCCACCACCACCACTGCTGCTGCCAACGCCTCTGGGATTTTGTATGCTTGCCTTGTATACAAATGGCCAGCTGTGCAACAACAGGCTTCTTAGCATAATAACAGGTTGGGCAATTGCATCGCAGGACGGTGCGTGTGCCACCATCCTTAGCTCCTGTGCATGCTGTACCCGGCTAGGCAAAGGGTGCTGCCCTTGAGATTGGACCCAACCCACTTTGGGCTAAAGATTATGGTCTCCCTCCTCCCACCCTAGCTGGGCTTGGCTATGTGTTCGAGCTGGCAAGGGTGATGGCCAGGACATCACCTCAATAAGGCCAGGCTGTCGCTGTGTCCTTCTCCCGAGCACTGGCAGCCCGGCAGAGGGACTTGAGCAGCCTCCAGGTGGGTGCCATACAATCTGGGTGTTGGGCAGCACGACACACCAAAGACATGGCATGACCACCTTGTCGAGGATTTGGCTGCGCCCAGCCAATGGGAAACCCGCCAGTGCGTCGTGACCCGCCACAGCCCATGCGCCTGGCCACGCGTCAGCTGCCATAACCGCGCAGCCGCGGCTTGGGCGTTGTAGCCACGTATGTCGTGATGCGGGCAGGTGTGACCGGGGGCGACGCCCGGCCTGATCAGACACACCTCGCCACCCGCAGTCAACAGAGCAAGTAGCACCGCAACAGCGTCGACATCAACTACACCCACACACCCCCCAAAACAATCGAGATGGCCAGCAACCTGACCTACGCCACCGAGGTACGCAGAGCAGGCCGTGCAGCGTGAAGGCGACCTGCTACAGCGCAAATGGTGTATCCAATGCGGAAGGAGGCAGCTTGGTGGCAACCTTCGCGATGAATGCCATGTTCAATCATGTGGTGTCGGGGCCAGTGTCGGGAACTGCGCATCCATTGCTGGCGCTGACGTCAATGCCTCGCTTGCTCGCAGGCAGCCAAGCTCGCCGGCCTGGGCTCGGACCTGACTAGCAAGCTGTCCACAGTGTTTGTGCCCTCTGATGAGGCGCTGGCCGCATACGCCGCGGCCAATCCCAGCGTCGTCACAGCGCTGTCAGGCAGCGGTGGCGCAGCAGCTGTGACCGCGCACGTGGTGCCGAACAGCGCCCTGACAGCAGCAGACCTGCCCGAGGGCGAGTCGACCTACAACACCGTGGCCGGCACCCCTCTGCTGGTCAAGAAGGCGTGAGTGCTATCAGCTGACTATGGGGCTGCAGGCAACCTTGCAACAGCCAGGGCAGTCAGCGGATTTGGCACCACAGTGCAGCAACCACTGCCTGCTGGTGGCCTGCCCCTGACACTTGTGTTGCTGTGGCCTGGGTTGCTGGCAGGGGTGGCAAGGTGATGGTGTCCAGCGGCCTGGCCAGTGCCAGTGTCATCCAGAGCGACATCTCCACCGGCAATGCCATCATCCACATCATCGACAATGTGAGGCAGGGTCAGACCCACATGCGGAGCAGCCTCCAGCGGCAGCTCTTGATGGCTTGGCTGTGCTAAGATGGTGTTGGCCCTAGCACATGCAGCTGCAGTGATGGCAGGTCATAGGGGCCATGCAGTTGAGACACATGCCACAGCTCAACAGGGTATGTAGCATGCCTGCCATTACTGTCAGGGGATGGACACCCTCCACCCTGGCTATCAGCCGCTCAGCCCTGTAGCTTGCCTAATTGCCAATGGCGTATGACTATGTGACTAAGTGATCCAGGTGATGCAAACAGTTGCAGGCCTGCTGCTGCTCTTGGCTGCAGGTGCTGGCCCCTGTGGCGTAGATGTGGGAGACTAATGATCATGTTTCAAGCTGTCGGAGATTGCGCGAAATTACTATTTGACACCACCTATTTATGCAGCTGGCCGTGAGATTACGTCAATGTTGATTTGGGTTGAGGCATGGTGTTGATGGGTGAAGTTGTAAAACGTGAACGACGAACATGGGTAAGACTAGGGAGCGTCCGGACCCGTGTAACGTTACATGTTACATTGTTATGTTATGTTACATGTTACATCCCGTATACGTACACGTGCCGGTCATGTTACATAGCCTTCTTAGCTGCTCGGCTCGATTACAGTGAGCTTGTACACCCCGCCGCACTGGTCGCAACTGCTCCCGCATCTAGAAATATTTTTGGGGTCGCGGGCCGCGGACTGCAGCTCGGCAAGTTCTAGCAGCTGCTGATGGCTGCTGCGAATGTTCCCAAGCAACAGTGTCACATTGGCAGCAGATGTTGTACTTCAGCAAGTTCGCAAATGACTGGCTCTTTCGTTTAGCGACGGCATTGTGGTGTGCCAGTGCGGCTGAGCTTGGCGTCGCTAACATGAGCCAGCTGGCTCAAATGCAAGCTTGACGGTGCACCCAGCATCTCCAAAAAGCGCAGCCCCGAGCCAAGTTTTGGGCCACTGCCGCGAGAGGACCGGGGTGAAGCAATGCCTGCAGGCATTCAGCGGGGTGTCAGGCGCAGGATCGCACTCTTTCTCGTAGCGCAGCAACTTCTGACTTCTACTTCTACTTCCAATTCCACTTCTACTTCTACTTCTACTTCTTCTTCTACTTCTGACTTCTACACGCAACAACTTCTGGCTTTTGCACAACCTTAATATGCATGTCCCGGTGCCGGGACGTGTGCGATTGGCGTAGCACCGTGCGGCATGCGATGAACGCTTAGTCTGCTATACGCCCGTGATGCCAGGAACCCCGTAATCGTTAGCATGTAACATCCCGTGTAACATCCCGTGTAACACCCGTATAACCCGCAAATGTAACAGTTACATGTACGTACATGTACGTACATGAGACGCTCCCTAGGTAAGACTGAGGGTGAGACGTGAGCTGGTTATGCGTCACCTGCATTTGTCAATGAATGAAGTATCGTATGGGTATATGCTAAAACAGGTGCTACATGATTAGGCCAGGTCCTATTTGGACCCGGGTCTTAAGACCATGAGGATTTTGAACGGGGTCTTAAGACCTCACCGGCCCACCGGTGGCACACATCAGCGCCACTAGCGCTATGGCTCCGCCTGTCAATCCTGCACTGCCCGACACTCAGCCTCCAGCCGAAGCTCGTGGCTGGACACAAAAGTACAAGGACAACACGGTCTCCGTTCTAGACACGTACCGGCTTAAGCTTGATGTAACCAGAAAGGTCGTCCTTGTCGTTTGCCTGATGTGCGGCGCGAATTTGTTTTGCTGCAACCTGAGCAACGTGCAATCTCAGCACGACAAGCATTGCAAGCAGCGCCCAGCCGCCGAGCAACCACCACCACTTCCCAATCCAACAGGTAAGTCCTTCTCCTCTCTTGCTTCTGTGTTATGTGCTTATGTGTATCATTCAGCCTTACAACCTGCTCTATTCAACTGCTCTAGTAATCATCGCTCTGGAACACCGCTCTGTAATACTGCTCTGCGTCGGCATCAGTCTTGTCTTGCATGCCTCATAGGCAAGCAGGTACATCCAGATGACCAACAACTCTCTGACAAGTACGTGGCGTTGTTCGTGGCCACCACGGGGACACCACATGCTGCCCTCAAAAACAAGTTTCTCAAGAAGGCCTTTCGTGTCCTTGGCGCCACCTGTCCCAGCCCAAAGCGTGTCAAGACTCTCATTCGAGATGTTTATCTGGAGACACGGCATACCGTGGAGGCTGACCTGTCATCCTTGTTTGAGGTATGCATACCAAAGGAGGACAGCTTACTCCACCACCTCTCAGTCCAAACACTCGTGTGATAGCCTTGTGTGGCAATTGTTAGACACAATTGGGTGCAGTAGAGTGTGTGTGCGTGTGCATGGTTGATACGCAGGTGGGCATGGCGGGCATGATGTGTACGGATGGTTGGCGTCATAGGAATGCAGCTCAAGGCCACCCCCTCCTCAACCTTGTGTTATTGAAGCCAAGCAGTGGTGTCTGGTTCTATGACTGCTATCCCTTGGATCGTGGGGCCAAGAGAGATGCTTGCTTCTACGCGGACATGCACAATGACATGGCAAACAAGGTGGGGGCATCATGGCAATAATGGCAAGGAGTAAGGGCGGGAGGGCAGCACCGGGGGATTAGAGCATAACACAACACCGCATAGCTTACCACCAGCCTAGTAGTGCGCATGAGGGCAATGTATGCACTGCGTATACTAGCGCTTGATGCACACTACCTTTTTTTTAGGTGACAGGTGGCCGTCTGGAGCTGTTGCTTGGAGTCATCATGGACAGCCCCTCTGTGAACCGTGCTGCATTGTACCTACTTGAGAGGGACAACCCTACCTGGATTTGCATGACATGTTGCGTACATGCCATGAACCTTATCTGCAAGGACCTTGCTAATGAGAGCAAGACGCTTGAGAAGCATGTCGTTGTAGGCGGCTTTTTGAAGCAGGTACATGTTGTGCCATGCAAGCAACCTTGCACCCATCATTCCATGCCATGCCAATGTTGTGCTTATATGCCATGCCAATGTTGTGCTTACATGCCTACAGGTGCAGCTCATCGCCAAGGTGCTTGGCAATTGCGGCAAGATTCGCAATGCCTTCAACTGCGCGCAGATGATCAAGTATCAGAAGATTCATGCTGTGGCCACACACTGTGCCACACGCTTTGCTATCCTATACCTCATCTGTGTAGATTTGAAGCGCAGCGAGGATGCTTCGTCATGATGGTACACAGTGGCGAGTGGGAGTCGTTGCGGACAGCTTCTACCAATGCTTCTGTATTTGAGGAGTTAAAGTCACGTGAGTTTGTAAAGTGTAGCTCCTTCTAGGCTGGGCCTGCTAATGCCTGTTTATGCTTGCTGCCTATGCCTCCTCCACCGGCACCTAACCCTACCCAGCCCTACACCGCCCAACCCTACAGCCCAGCCCAGCCCAGCCCAGCCCAGCCCAGCCCAGCCCAGCCCAGCCCAGCCCAGCCCAGCCCAGCCCAGCCCAGCCCAGCCCAGCCCAGCCCAGCCCAGCCCAGCCCAGCCCAGCCCAGCCCAGCCCAGCCCAGCCCAGCCCAGCCCAGCCCAGCCCATCATGCTCATCATGCTGCTATTGGGTGATGATGTATGATGTGCAACATCATGGTGGAGGAAGCTGGACGCCGTCATCCGCCTAATGAAACCCATAAGCAACGCCATCCACCGGCTTGAGGGTGATAAACCCTACCTTAGCCAGGTAAGAGTTACTAAGTAGTGTAGGTACACAGCAGCAAGTGGGAGCACACAACAACACCAACACGTGGCATCTTTGTTGCATGACAGGAACCCCTTACATCCTGCCTTAAGACTAATGTATAGTTTGTCTTGCAGGTCTTGAAGATCTGGGATGACCTTGTCGCACACGCCAAGAACTGGGTATCAGAACTAGGACACCCGGGCGGTCTGGACAAGGTGGATGCAAGCTTTGTGCATGGGGTGCTGAGGATCTTCAAGGACCGTGCAGTGAAGCACTGTCAGCCCGTGATGGCTGCTGCAAGGTGACTCTAACCTCATCATCATTGTGGTGTGCTTTGGTGTCAGGCTGTTAGGGAGTGTTGCTAATCAGGTGGAGGTAGTAGAGAGAGTTGCCCTGCCCTGCCCACACCTGCCCACCCCGCCTTGCCCACGCCACACCCCCCCCACCCCACCCACACATCTCCACCACACTTCTGCTCACACCTGCTCACACTTGCCCCACACCCTTGCAGGTTGCTGGACCCCATCAATTTCTTTGACATGGGTGAACATGCTCAGCCCGTCCCTCCCTTGACAGGCTCAGTGAGCAGCAGCAAGCAGACTTAGCACCGACAGTGTCGCGCCTAGCTGGTGCTTCGATTGGTGCAGCCATCCGAGAGCTTAATGCTTTTGAGAATGCCGAGTGGAACCCGGCCATGAAGAGGAGGGCCCAATCAATGCTTCAAATGCAGACACTCCAACAGCCAACACAGCCAGGATAGCCCTCCTTCACTCCTATTGCCTCCATTGAGGCTCGCCGGGCGTTCTGGAAGCTCCAAGCAGCCCCACAGTTCCCAATCTTGGCCAAGGCGGCGGAACGGTTGTTGTCAGCGCATGCTTCCACAGCAGCTGCAGAGCGCAACTGGTCGGTGTGGGGCCACACCTATCACAATGCTCTACGCAACAACTTGAGCGTGGAGGCCGCAAAGCGTGAAGTGTACCTGAAAGCCAACGTGCCAACAACCGATAGTGATGATGAGGCGCAGACTGTTCAAGATACCCTGATTGACATCATCAAGTGAGCATCAAGTACAGGGGCGGGCTTTGTGGCGTGGTAGAAACGGCAGTGCAACGGTTGTGCAGATAGAGATAGCGCAAACAAAGTGGAATATTTTGACATGATACTTGGCACATAGCATTCTCAAGGGAGTGTAAGAAGTGTGGTGTAAATCTTAAATCGAGAAAAAAACTGGGCTGAGTAAATGGACAATTTTCCATACTGACTGGACAGTTTTTAGTATTGACTGGACAGTTTTCAGTACTGACTGGACAGTTTTCAGTACTAACTAGACATTGTCAGTACTGAATGGACATTATTCAGTAGTGACGGGACTATATTCAGTGCTGACTGAACAATTTTCAGTACTGACTGGGACGTCCGAGTGACTGGGCAGTCCGAAGGTGAGCAAACCCCGACCCTCACAGGACTCGATCTTGGGACCTCTCGCATAATCACCACTTCCAGGTCTTTAAGACCTCTAGTACCGGTCTTAAGACCTTTAGGACCCAAAACATCAGGCAGGTCTTAAGACCCGGCACGCCCTATACATGATATAACCTTGCACCTGATTGACTGCCAGATGTTGCAACTGAGTGAACTGCGCTGATACTCTGCCTCGGTGAGTGGAGCCAACCATGCCCAACCTGTTGCCGCTATTGCTGTCTCCTGCACTGCGGCCAATGCGACCGTCACATCCTAGTTGCACTGAGAAACCCGCGTGTACTGCACAGACACATCATTGAAACAGCATTTGGGTTATGTGAGAGGATTGTCAGTCGTTCAGTCAGCTTGCCGTGTCAATGGATTTCGTTCACCTGCTGCCATCAAATGCCATAGCCAGATGTATGAGACGTCAGAACTCCTGCTTGATTTGCACGCGCAGTATGTAGGGTATAAGGAAGGTTTGGGTGTCGAGTAAGAGCGATGGTATCGGGTGGAGTAAGATGTCGAGGTTGCTCAAGAGATGCACAGTGGAAGTGGTGGCAGTGGAAGGGGCTGGGAGAGAGTGGAAGGGGGTGGAAGGGAGTGGTAGGGGGTGGGAGGGGGGGCTGAGGGGAGGGTTGAGGGGGGGCTGAGGCTGGGAATAACCGCATGTCTTTGCTCTGCTGCCTGCTTTCAGACCAACTATTGCGCGCAAAGGCAATACACCTGCAATTTGATGGGTGCACATGCGATCGCCATGGCAAGGTGCTCGTATTGCGAGTGACAGCAGCAGTCACCCCGCAGCACCTGCCAGAAGGCTGGGAGCAGAGACCCGGTGGTGGGGCTGGGGCAAGGGCTGGGGCTGGGGCTGGGGCTGGGGCAAGGGATGCAGCACAGCGGTCAGCAAAGGCAGAGCGCCAGATCACAGATGCAACGCACAAGGTGGGGAGGGTTGTGATTAATGTGGGTGACCATGCGTGCCAACAGCGGCTTGCAGCGGCCCATGCCCTTGCCTTGGGGGGGCATGATTATGGCCACACAACTGTCGAGGAGGCAATGAAGATGACAGGAAAGCAGCTTCAGACATACCTCCAGTTTCACAAGCAGGAGGTACACACGAGCTGGAGGGTACCCAAGCTACAGAGCCACGTGTGCACCCACATCCGTGGGAAGCTTGCCGCAGCTGCGCCCCCTCAGCAGCAGCTGACACCTGCAGGCACCACCCCTGAGCTGGCTGAGCCTGCTGGTGCACCCCCTCAGCAGCAGCAACAGCTGGCAGCGGCAAGCACGTCCCATAAGCGTGAGGCACCTGCAGCTAACAAGTCGAGGGCAACAAAGCAAGGTGAGACAACACCACGTACTGCACCTAGCACCTTGTTTAAGCGTAGTAGAGCAGCCGGTAATGCACTAGCGCCAGCAGCAGCTCCAAAAGCTCATAGTGGTATCCAGTCGTCACGACTGCCGTCGTCGCGTCCACATGCCAAAAGCAAAACATGTTCCGACTGCTGCTGCGTGTTGCAGGTGCCACTCACAACAGCGTGGCGAAGCGTGCTAGTGCGGCGCGCCTCGCATGTGGCGAAATCGCATGAATTCAAATGCTTATCTTTGGACAGGCACTGAGCACCGCTGAGAGCGAGATAGTTTTTGCTGCGTCTGCCATTTCGTAGATATGACTCTCCTCTGTTCAAAGCACTGTTTACATATATTTTTGACTGAGTGGCTGCGGAGATACGGGCTTCGTATCACAGGGGGGTGGTTTTCAGGTAGTTGGGAACGCCTGACCCTATCCTCCTGTGGAGCCCCTACACTTCTCCACAGCAGTGAGCGACCGGTGTGTGTCCCTATTCGCTAGAGCCCTACCCTATGCACAATCTAGCGCACACACATCCCCTTTGTAAGGGGGCAATCGTATTTTTTGTTTGTTTGGCTCATGGCATGATACACATTCGGGCGGCCCCAACATGGGGTTGGTAATCTTCATGCAAGTACTCTCTCAATACTGCACTGTTTTCGACAGCGTTTATCACATTGGCATTGACGATTTAGTCCGCGTAATCTGACCATCAGCGCTAGCCATTGGAGTCTTTGCTCGCGTACTGCCACATGTGCCCGCGAACAAATCACATCGGCGAGACGGGTCTCCTAAGCACGGTGAGCCGCATCGCTGTGGCCCCATCTACCTAGCGTAGTGAGCTGGTTGTGCACAAATGGAATGTCCGGCTAACACACAACGCGATGCCTGCCGGGCGTGCAGGGCGCCTAGACGGGGTGAATGAAACATAATAGATGTGCTCACTTCCGCCCAATACACCATTTGGGTCGGCGCACACTGAGGTATCACCGGGTTACACCCCCCCCCTCCTCCACTATGTCCTTTACTGTGTTGCACCCGTTGCACCCACAGGAAAATGGCTACATTTTGTTTGGTCTTGACCCCTTGGCGCATTTGTTGGAATAAACCGCACGTTAAACAGCCTAGGCCTCAATCAGTTTGACATCTTCCAAGTGACATCATGTTCTCCAAGATGAATCAGGGCCACGGGGCTGTGGGGTGGCAGTTGAGCTATGAAACTTTGCACGCAGGTGGATGGCATGTAGGGGAGTGTAACTCTCAGAGGAGCCGAGTCCAAACTCTGTCGTGGTGTGGAGTTGTGTGACTGACTGCATGGCTCTGGCCCTGAGATTGGCGAAGGGAGTTAAGGGTCACAGACCAAAGTGAGAGTATGGCTTATCTGAGTATGAGCGTTTGTAACAATGCCTAAAAGGAGTCCTAGAGGAGCTTAACCTAGTAAGTAGCATGCTATATGTTACGTGACCATGTAAGGCTAAGCTAATGCCGGTTGAAAGATCTGGATCTCCCCTGTGAGAAGTGTGATGTGGTGAGGTGATCTGAGGCCGGGTTCGATTCCCGGGCAGACTTCCTGACAACGCCCAGTCTGTCATGGAGAACTCTGTCACCGCCACTCATCACGCAACAGTTGGTTTCCGACCGGTGCCTCTTGAGTCCGACTGGATCTATTTGCGACGTATCTGCCTGAGGATGAGCGGCAGAGGACGTTCTGGTTGGCGTGCGGAAACGCGCTTGAATCGGAGCTGGCTGTAGTGCGCCAGTTGTGGAATTGTCGCGAAGCGACGGCTGTGTGTGGGCTCTGAGTTGAGCGAAGAGGCTAGAGAGCCTGGAAACCAGTGGCTAATGAGCCTTTGTGCGGTACAACCAGTCGGCGGAGGTTGATTCTGCGAGAGTGGCGACGGAGGTGACAATAGTCGGGAGAAGACGGTGGCTCTGCAAGCCATGTTGACTGCGAAAGAACGGGAGATGCGTGACTCAGGAGCGTGCAAGCCGAAATGCCGAGGTGCAAGCCGAAATGTTGCAACTGTTGTTTAGGCGGACTTGGCCTGGGAGAAGCACTTGATCTTGTGCCTATGTTTTGAGGCCAACTCTGCGTGTAAGAGAGCGGCTACGGGGCTATGGATGCACCACCGGATGTTGCGGAGGTACAGCCTGGAAGGCTGCAGCTACCTTTTCTGTTTGAGGGACGGCTAGGTAACAAGCCGTGCAGAGCCATGCTTGACACAGGTGCCAGTTGCACCATAATCAGCAAGGAGTGGCTGGAAAGACATGAAGGCATGTTAACCCTGCTGCACTACAAAGGAAGATCATGATGGAACCTCTGAGAGTGCTGACCGCAACCAATCAGCCTGTGGTGATCACTGAACGTCGTTGTGGCCTGCTGGAAAAAAGCAAGACGAATTGCAATGCAGTGGTCATGCCAGGAATGCTCAATGGTGTCGACCTGATCCTAGGTGTCGATTGGATGCACGAGCACGATGCAGTGCTGAAGGTGAAGCACGGGGTGTGCACGCTGTTTGAGGCACTGGGAGAGTCGGGGAAACCTGTAAACTTGTTCGCGCTGCAACCAAAGCACCTGCCCGGGTTTGCGGCTGTTGCTGCTATGAAGGAGCAGTGGGAAAGCTCAGCCGAAATTAAGCTGCTCAGTCCGGGCCAGGCCGTGCGACAACTGCGGAAAGGCTGCAGTAGCTGGCTGATGCTAGTGAAACCTGGCGATGCTGGCGACCAAGAGGGCTGGCACCAGGGCAGCTTGGCAGCTGCAGTGGCTGGATACAGTGAGCAGAACACGAAGGCTGAGCAGGACCACTGGCTAGTGCCACAAGCAGTGCTAGATGGGTTGCTATCTGAGTATGCTGATGTGTTTGGGGACATGCCACCGGGGTTGCCCCCTAACAGGCCAGTGGGGCACACAATCAGGACACCACCCGGGGCTGAAGCTCCCTACAAACGTATGTACAAGCTCAGCCCTAGAGAGGAGGCTGAGGTGAAGAAGCAGGTGGCTGAGCTGCTGGCCAAAGGGTTGATTGAGCCAAGCAGCAGCCCATACGGGGCACCAATCCTGTTTGTGCAAAAGAAAGATGGGAGCCTGAGGATGTGCATTGATTACCGTGCTCTCAACAAGTTAACAGTAAGGGACAGGTACCCCCTACCAAGGATTGACGACCTGTTTGACAAACTGGCTGGCAAGAGGGTGTTCAGCTCCCTAGACCTGCAGTCTGGGTACCACCAGATCAGGATCACAGAGGAGGATGTGCCTAAGACTGCCTTCTTGACGCCAATGGGCCAGTTCCAGTTCAAGGTGCTCTGTTTCGGGCTGACCAACGCCCCTGCTACGTTCCAACGGATGATGAGTAACGTATTCAAGCCTTTGATCAATGAGTGTGTGTTGGTGTACATTGATGACATTCTGGTGATGAGCAACACCCCTGAGGAGCATGTGCAGCACCTGAGGCAAGTCCTGCAGCTCATGCGAGAAAACAAGTTCTACGCCAAATTGGCAAAGTGCGAGTTCAACAAGACGCAGCTGGCGTTCCTGGGCCACATCGTGGGCAGCAAAGGCATTGCTGTCGACCCTGCGAAAGTGCAAGTCGTGAAAGAATGGCCGACGCCGCGCAACTTAAAAGACCTGCAGGCTTTCCTGGGGCTAGCAAACTACTTCAGGCGGTTCATACCCAACTTCAGCTCTCTGGCTGCGCCGTTGACGAATCTGACCAGCAAGCAAGTGGCTGCTGCGTATGACTGGGAGCACTTTGGGGGGGCTGAGCTGGAAGCTTTTAATGCCCTGAAAGAGGCGCTCTGCTCTGCTCCTGTGCTGGCTCTGCCTGACTTCAGCAAGCCTTTTGTAGTGTGCACCGATGCGTCGCTGGTAGGCACCGGTGGGGTGCTGATGCAAGATGGCGGACCAATTGCTTACACAAGTAAAAAGATGTCCCCAGCTGAGACGCGCTATGCCACTGGAGAACAAGAGCTGCTGGGTATCATCAGAGCAGTCAGAGAGTGGAGGTGTTATCTAGATGGAGCCGTTGATGTTACAATCCTGACTGATCACAATCCCCTCATCTACCTGCAAACACAGCCCAATCTGTCGAGGCGGCAGGTCAGATGGATGGAGGAGCTATCACGCTACAAGTATGGAATTAAGTACATACCCGGCGCAACTAATGTGGCTGACCCCATCAGCCGTAACCCCGCTCTGGCCAATGAGGTGGCGCTAACAAGCTCATCATCACCACAAAATGCTGACTCTGAAGACGCCATGACTGTGATCATGACGCTAAGCTCCCGGGCTGAAAGGCCAGTCTACGCCATAACTACACGCCGCACTGCTGCCCGGCTGCGAGAGAATGCTGAGCTGGGGCAGGTGGCTGCCCGGGAGGCTGCCCAAAGAGCAAACCAGCTGGTCCCACCAGAAGGTTTGGCTGCTGCCCATACGCCTGGCCAGGCAAGAATGACAAGTGCACAACAAAAGAAGGCGCAGCCAGGTGGGGGGGAATCCCTGCGGCAGCAACAACAAACATCAGAGTCACAAAACAAATCAAACAAACAAGGTGATGACGAGCAGTCCACAACTGAGTCGGGTCCCTTAACCCTAATGCAGGCAATCAAACAAGCCTATGCGGCTGACACACGCTTTGCTAATGAGGCCTTCACATCGCAGCTGTACCAGCATGAGGGGCTGTGGCTGACTGAGTGGGGCAGAGTGGTGGTTCCTGATGACGCTGCGTTGCGGAAGAAAGTGATATACACCATGCATGACACCAGGTCTGCTGGTCACCTGGGTATGACGAAGACCCTTGAGCAGGTGACACGTTGGTTTACATGGCCTGGTGTGTCAGAGGATGTGAAGAGCTATGTGCGCAGCTGCCACTCGTGCCAAGTGAACAAGTCAAGTGCCAAGAAGCCTGCTGGCCTGCTGCAGCCACTGCCCATACCTGAGAGACCGTGGGACAGCGTGTCAATGGACCTCATAGTGAAGCTACCTGCAAGTGGGCCCAACAAATATGACTCAATATTAGTGTTTGTGGACAGAATAACAAAGATGGTACACCTGGTGAAGACCTGGGAGAGCATGACTGCCACACAGTATGCCAAGCTGTTCCTTGAGCATGTGTTCCGGCTGCATGGGATGCCAAGGAGTGTGGTCAGTGACAGAGGACCCCAGTTCCACAACAAATTCTGGGCTGAGGTTACCAAGCTGCTCCAGGTCCAGGTGAACCTATCCAGCGCCTACCACCCTGAAACAGATGGCCAAACAGAGCGTGTTAATCGGGTGATTGAGGAAATGCTGAGGCACTTCATCAGGCCTGACCAGCGGGACTGGGCGGAGTACTTACCTCTGGTGGAGTTCGCCATCAATAATGCCTGGCAGGAGTCGGTCCGCAGTACGCCCTTCTACCTGAACTATGGCTATCACCCGCGGCTGGCTGAGCTGCTCGACCTGCCGCAGAAGGTGCCGCAGGCGCATGACTTTGTTAAGGGCATGAAGAAGGCGGTTGAACAGGCGAGGCAGTGCCTATCGCGGGCGCAGAAGCGCATGAAGTCATATCAGGATAACAAACGGCGTGAAGTACATTACCTGCCTGGTGACATGGTGCTGCTGAGCACACAGAACATGAGGGGTAAGGCTAACCAGCCTGGAGTCCGTAAGCTAAAGCCTCGCTATGTGGGCCCGTTCAGTGTGCAGTACATGGTAGGCAAGGCAGCTGTGAAGCTGTGGCTGCCAGATGAGTGGTCTCGACTCCACAACGTGTTTCATGTGTCCTTGGTGAAGCCCTATCGCACAGATGCTTCAGGGGCAGTGCCTGGGCTGGCTGGACCACCTCCTGTGCAGTGGCTGGATGGAGAGCCCCAATACACAGTGGAGAAGGTGGTGGGCCACAGGCTGGAGCCCAGCAAAGGCAAGCGCAAGGGCAAGTGCAAGAAGAGAAGGCTTGAGTTCCTGGTCAAGTGGCAAGGACACGGTGACGAGCATAACACTTGGGAGTTGAGCACTCAGCTGGTGGGCTGCCAAGAGCTGTTGGCCAGGTACCTGACAGAGCACAACCTGAGTGCCGAGGCTGAGGAGGCGGCTGATGGCGAGGCTGAAGCTAAGGATGATGTTATAGCTGAGACCCAGGCCTGATGGTAGAGGCATAGTTGGAACTCAGACACCTAGCGCTAGTGTGGGCGCAAGTGATGGCACAATGTGCCTGAGCGGGGCAACACCACAGTGGTCAGCTGAGGACAGCTGAGCCAGGTGGGGGGGAATGTTACGTGACCATGTAAGGCTAAGCTAATGCCGGTTGAAAGATCTGGATCTCCCCTGTGAGAAGTGTGATGTGGTGAGGTGATCTGAGGCCGGGTTCGATTCCCGGGCAGACTTCCTGACAACGCCCAGTCTGTCATGGAGAACTCTGTCACCGCCACTCATCACGCAACACTATAAGTCCAAGCTGTCGAGCTATGGCATTGCCCTCTAGTATGGGGGGAGGTGGGCTCATTGCCACATTGCCGCATCCGCTTTCCGATCCGACTGCTGCTTCCGACGCGCATGCTCATGTAGAGCAGCCTAAGCGGCGCGGGCGGTCGAAGCGATGACTGCATGCCTCGCTGTGGCTCGAGTTTAAATTGGTAACTTTGAAGCATTGCTGTGCACGGCCTACTGACTGCATAACTATTCTGGATGGGTCAAGGGTAGCTGGCCGGGTTGGCTACATTGTGAGCCATCTAACATAGTTTTTGGCGTAGTGAGTGCGGAGTTACAGCCGTCCTACTAATAAGGGTCGGTTTCCTGTCATTTTTTGTTAGTTGGGGTCGCCCGATACACATGTCACTATCGCTGCCGCTGGTGCCGCCGCTGCCACTTCCGCAGCAGGCCTCTGTCGCGCACGTGCACCCATTCCTGGCCCACTCTGCCTGGGTTAGGCATGGCTGGGCGGCCCAGCCAGCTGCTGAGCTCGCGAGGGCGGCCCAGCCCGGCTGCAATGCGGGCGATGTTCAGCGCGGCTGACACGTCTCGGTCGTAGAACCTGCGCTTAATGACATTGCTTGTAGAGCACATCAAGCCCCGGATCCGGGACCGCGTCGCCATGCTGCGCACCGGGTACAGCCACCTGCAGGGCGACATGTGTCAATGCTCACTTGTAAGATCCTTCCTTGCCAAACCAAGTGTAAAGTCAAGCCATGTGTAGCCTGAGCAGTGCAGGGCACAGTCTAGACAGCTATGTAATGACTCTACTCCTACAGTGCGAATGCATCTGAGGTCTCTCACCTGAAGGACTCAGCCTGACCTGCCACCACGTTGGTGCGGGCAGAGCTGACCCGACTGGTCCCGAACTCATGCACCAGCACCACACGCCCGGGGAACTGCTTGCATGCCTCCCGTCGCATCTGCTTGACAGGCACACCCCTGCTGCCAATGCTGCCACTGCCGCTGAAGCCTGCTGCCCCATAGGCCAGGGCCAGGGGGCGACCTGTGGCAGCCGAGTTGCAGCGTACCTTGGCACCCTTGACAGTCTGCAGTCACAAGGAGAGACACATTGTGAGCTCAGGTCAAGCCATGGCAAAGACTAGCATTGTGAGCACACACACTGGCACACTGGCACACTGGGGTACGGCCTACTCACCTCAGCTTAGAACTTGGACACCGTGCGCTGCTTGCCTCCGTACAGCCGGAACCTGGCGTTGGACCAGCGCCGCTTGGACAGCTCGGCCCACATGGCGGGCCAGGTCACCAGCGTCGTGTCAGCGTACTCGCGGTACCGCTGCAGCGAGGCGGTGTAGTTGGAGACTTGCGACAGTAGATCTTGCTGAGGCTTGATGCCGGCCGTCCAGACCTTGGACTCCTTGGCGTGTTCTGTGATGCCGCTCTGCCGGCAGTACTGCCCCGCAGTCAGGCTGCGCTGCCACACGGACTTCACAGCTCCGGAGGGGTACCGCTCCTCGTGGGCCACTGTCGCCATGTTCGTCTTCCCGGGGTCGCAGCCCAGCCAATGGGCGTCCAGGTGCGCCAGCGGGTTGACAGCGCCCTCCTCCTTGCCCATGCGAGGCAGCTCGCCCGGCGGCTCTGCTGGCTTGGGGCGGATGAACATCAGGCTGATAGCGACTCCGTCAGTGTGCACCACCTGCACGAATTTCTGCCCGACGTTGGGCCGGACGGCTGCGAGGTTGGGCAGGAAGGCGTCCCACCGTCAACATCAGCCACCACAACACACTTAAAATCACCTAGAGACCATCAGTCAATGGTGCCACAAGCAATCTGCCTCAAACAATCTTCCACCACCAACCTGCCACAATCAAAGCAATGGCTGACCTGATTTACTTACGACCTGAGAAAGCTGGGTCCCACAACATGTCGAAGTGTACTCACAACGCAAGTTTCCTAGGATTTAAACCAGCAGTCTCACACAGTCACTCAGTCACATACTAACCCTATCAATTCGGTTTTGGCAGTGCGGGGTTTGAGGTATATCCGGTAGCTAGCAATGGTCAGCACTCAGGTGAGCAGCGCTTCTGCCGTTTCTTGGCGCGACTCTACACAGGAAACTGACGTCGACGCAAATGCCTCCCATACACTTGGCGCAGAGCTGCCACGAAGCCGCAATCACCACCATTTACTTCGCCATCGACGTAAGCATGTCATATCCACCTCTTCCCCTCTTTCCCTGCCTTATCGTCTGCCACCTCTTCCTGCAGGCCCCTTCCTTGGAGTTCCCTGCCAGGTTCATCACCTTCACACGCGGTGAAGACCCGCCCTTGTGGTTCAAGAGATGTGGCACGGGCCTGCAGCAGGCGTATGTTCCTCAAGACTATCACATTGGCGGAATTGTCGTGGAATGTGAGAAGGCAGGGTGGAGTGGGGCATGGCAGTGTAGGGTATAGCGACATGGTGCGTGGGGGTAGAGCGGGATGGTGCGTGGGGGTGGCACCGCGTCATGCATGGTGAGGGTGGAGGGTTGATGCCTGGTAGGTCTATAAGTGGAAGGACACAGGACATGTGACAGTTTGTAGCCACCTGCCTGGCTGGGCCTGCTGCACATGCAGGTGCCGGGCAGCTGGACCCAGACAACGGAGTGGTTCCCGCTAATCTCGAAATGTTTGCGCAATACCTGTTACAGGCTTTGAGCCCCCTCCCAGACTGCCTGGGGCCCGAACCTCCCCCAGTGCAGCTGGCCTTCACCTGCATGAGGTGAGTGCTTGGTTAGGCGGCCAGCTCCTCACTGCCCTCCGGACCCCGCCCATGCCCACACCCACACCCACACCCCAGCCCCACCTCTGCCCCGCCCCTACCCCTGCCCCTAGTTTTGCCTTGCCCCCTGACCTGCTTGTGCCTGCAGCAAGCACGGCTGGCTGAAGTTCAAGCTGACAGGCATGGGTTACCAGCCCTCAGTGCTGGCTGAGCTGCAGCCTGGAGGGGATCTGATGGAGCTGAGCATGGAAGACTTCCAGGCCCTGGCAGGGGACCAGGGCAGCAGGTGGCAGCACACCTTCATGGCAAAAGGTGCAGGCAATGGAGGGGCCGGGTGTATGGAGGGGTCCAGGTGACCAGGGAGGGCAAGCAGCAGGGCAGTGGGGTGGTGCCTGACCTAATCATGTCGGCGGGTTGTGTGATAGGGTTGTCAGTCGTTCAGTCAGCTTGCCGTACTGGCTTCACTGGCTTCACAGGCCGAGCTTTCATAACTTCGCTCCCTTCTTTCTGATGCTATGATAGAGCAAAGCCTGACGGGGAGAGGCCTCAGGGGCAGGGGCCTCCTCCCTCCCTCCTGCTTCATATGGGGCCCTAGGGGCCTCTACCTGGCTTGCTCCTCCTGCCCACAGGTGCATATCAAGTGGGACATCCTGCCTTGTTTCCACCCTCCCACCTTGTTGCCTCCCTCCCTTTACCCTGCCTGCAGGTGCCTATCAGCTGGACATCGATGGCAACCTTCAGCCTGCTCGCCTTGTCACCCTACTGGCCTTCATGCGCCATTTGCTGGGCCTGGCGCACCCTCAGCCTCCAGCCCCCAGCCCCTCTGGCCGCCTCAGCAGCCTTGCACGCAACAGCCAGGACAGGGCAGCCACACCATCACCCACTGCTCCTACTGCCGTCACCGCCGCCACCACCTACCGGGCAGCAGGGCAGCCCACGACCAACAACATCAGCAATGCCACGCGCACACCTCCACCATCTCCGGGGGTGCAGCCAGGACAGCAGCAGCAGCAGCAGCAGCAGCAGCAGCAGCAGCACTCTGGCAGGATGGGGTCAGGGCCACACCATTCAGGGCAGCAGCAGCAGCAGCAGCAGCAGCAGCGTCCATCTGGGCTGCAGTCAGGGGCACAGCTGAAGGGACGTCAGCCTTCCCCCTCCCCAGGCAAGCGCAAGCAACGAGGCCTGCCTCAAGATGAAGAGCAGCAGCAGCAGCGGCAGGAGGAGCAACAGCAGCGCCAGGAGGAGCAGCAGCAGCAGCAGCAAGGCAAGACGCAGAAGAAGGGGCAACGGCGCAGCGGTCAGCAGCAGCAAAGGCAGCGGCAACAGCAGGAGCAGGAGCAGCCGGGGCGACAGGGGCAGGGGCAGAGGCAGGAGGGGCAGAGCCCACGAGCAGGCAGGCGAGCTGGGCAAGCAGCAGATCACCAGGGTGAGGTGGGAGAGCTGCACCAGCGCCGACTGTCATTTGAGCAGGTGTCAGGCCAAACAGGGCTGACAGGGGAGGGGGCAGGGGCTGACAGGGGAGCGGGCCTGCGAGGTGACAGCACCAGGCATGGCTTGCAAAGCGAGCACCAGCAGGCGGAGCAGGGGCAGCAGGGGCAGGTGCGGCAACAGGGCCAGGACAGGCCTCTTGGGCAGGAGAGGCAGGAGGGGCGGCAGGGGCAGCAGGGGCAGGCGGGGCAGCAGGGGCAGGAAGGACAGGCCCAGCACAGCCCCCGCCCCAGGCGCTCACCTCGAGCCCACCGGGTCGCCCTCCCCGCCAGTCCCCTGCCGGCTGACCAGGTGGTGGTGGACCTGACAGGGGAGGGTGAGGAGGCTGAGCGGCAGCCTGGCCCGGCTCTGACCCCGCACCTCCTGGCTGCAGGACCCACAGGGGCAGCAGCAGGGGCAGCAGCAGCAGGGGCAGCAGGGCCACCAGGGGCAGAGGCTGAGGGCCTAGGGGGTGCAGGGGCTGCGGGGGCTCCCCCGCCCTCCCCTGCTCATGGCCACCCCTACTTTATGCTGCCGGCCTCCCCCCCTCACCCCTTGGCTGCCAGCGCTGACTGGCTGGTGGCTACTCAGGTACTGGAAGAGCTGGGGCCTGAGGAGTCCTCCAAACATCCCACCAGCTGCCAAGGCCAGCTGCCTACCAGCTTCCAGGGCCAGCTGCCTACCAGTTTCCAGGGCCAGCTTCCTGCCAGCTTCCAGGGCCAGCTTCCTGCCAGCTTCCAAGGTCAGCTGCCTGCCTGCTGGCGCACATCATCGGCACTTGGTTCCTTGGAGGGCAGTGGTGAAGGAGGGAAGGAGTTGGTGAGGGGCAGCAGTGACGAGCAGCAAGGCGTGCAGTGGGCAGGGGGCCAGCAGGAGGCCAGGGCAGCAGCACAGGCTAGGGCACTGCAGGAGGTGATGTTGAGGGTGTTTGAGGGAGGAGGGGAGGTGGAGGTGGAGGTGGCAGAGGTGGCCATCCAGGAAGGGGCAGGGGGGCCTCCTGAAGCAGGCAACTGGGAAGGGGAGGAAAGACAGGCAGTGGCAGGCAGGGAGGAGGCAGGGGGGGTGTCACTAGGCGCTGCCATGCAGGATGGGACGCAGCTCTTAGATGATGAGGCAGAGGGGGGCCTGATGGGCCCTGGGGCTCCTTTGACAGGTTTGGACAGCCCCTGCCCAGCCCCAGCTCCAGCTGCTGACCCAGCCCTGACCCCAGCACCACCTCCACCATCACCTCACTTGCCCCCTGCCCCAGCAAACGGCCACATTGCTGCTGAGGCAGACGTTGAGGTGGCAGGCTGGACAGCCGGGCCCGCTGCCCAGGCCGCTGAATCTGCCATGGCAGCAGCTGCAGCAGCCCCAGTAGATGCAGCAGCTGCCTGGCTTACTGCTCCTGCGGCTGCTGCTGGTGCCGCTGCTGCTCCCTATGCAAGCGAAGCCCTTCATAGCACAGCTGCTGAAGGGCAGCCACGCTCATGCACGCATGGCCAGAGCAGCAGCCCACCCCTGCACTCTCCTCACCTGACCCCCAAACCAAATCCCACTGCAGCCCTTAGCCACGCTGCCAATTCCCTCTTGGCCCAACAGGGGAGGGAGGTGGCGGACATGATCATGGCGCAGCTGCAGCTGGGACACCCAGCCCCCTCCTCCACCCTGCCCCCCACCCCACAGCAGTCACCTAGGGGTGGGCATGCAGCTGCAGAGCAGGTTACAGCTGCTGGCAGGGCCCCTCCCCTGGACCCCGACCCTGCCACCGCCTTAGCCAGCGTCCCTGAGGACCTTGCTTACGCCCCTGACCCTGAGGCCCCAGCCCCAGCCCCAGCCCCAGCCCCAGCCCCAGCCCCAGCCCCTCATGAGCCTCATTGGCATCAAGGGGGTCCCCCTGCTGCTCCAGAGGGGCTTATGCCCTCCCCCCCAGCACCAGGACCCCATGCCAATCGCAGTGCAGTATCACCTGCTGTGAACTCTGCCTTGTGTCACACCCCTCCCTTTCAAGGTCACACTCCCGCACATGCAAGTCCATCCAGTCCAGCCAGCACCCACCCAGTCCAGCCTACTGCAGCAACATTCCATGGCCACAGCAGGTCAGCAGCAGGTCATGCCAGTGGTGTCACAGCAGTGATGCCAGGGGCTAAGGCAGCAGGGGCAGCAGCAGCAGCAGGGGCAGCAGCAGCAGCAGGGGCAGCAGCAGCAGGTGTAGCAGCAGCAGCAGAGGGTGGTGACCCTGCCACCTTCTCCCAGGCAGCATATGGCACTGAGGTTGCTCCGGCAGAAGCAGCAGGGTGGGTGGGGGAGGGGCAGGGGGTCAACACACACCCTGCCGGTCTGGTAGGCAGAAAGGGTGCCAGGGGCCAGCGGAGGACCCCGCAGGGTGACCCTTCCCCTCCCACCCTCATCACCACCACCACCACCGCTACCATCACCATGTCCCACTACATCCAACGCCCTCACACAGCAGCTGCATCTCCCACGGCCCCTGCTGCCCTCGCTGCCCCTGAGGCCTCTCCTGCCAGCGCTGCCACCGCTGCCCCTGCTGCCCCTGCTGCCAGCCTAGCCCCTGGCGTCCCTGACCTCCCCCAGGGGCTGCCCAGCACTCCACGGCCTGCCACTGACGGCAGCGTGGCAGGCAGGCAGGCAGTAGGGCAAGGCAGCAGCGTCCGCAAGCGTGCAGCAGCAGGCAGGCCAGCGGCGTCACACATGTCCACACCGACTGCACCGCCGACTGCTCCCGGGCTGCTGGCTGGGGGCACACACACTGGTGCTGCGGCAGGGACTGGAGGGGCAGCAGAGGTGGGAGGGGCAGCAGGGGCAGCAGGGGTCACACCCACTGGCCAGTTTGCTGTGGGCCTGGTGGGCAGCCCTAGCCCTAGCCCTGGCCCAGGATCAGGGTCAGGTGTGTCAGGGTCAGGAGAAGCCCGGCCCCTCAGTGAGGCAGGTAGGGCGGGGAAGAGACTGCGCAGCATGGCCTCCTCCTCCCCCTCCCCCTCCCCTGCCCCTGCCCCTGCCCCTGCCCCTGCCCCTGCTCAGTCGCCACCAGGGTTGCCAAGCTGGGGTGGACACTCTCGCCACCCCCAACCCCTACCCCACTCCCCTTTGGGCACCCTCCCCTCACCTAACGCCTCGATAACACGCAAGCATGCACTCTCCCCTGACCCTGCCCTTACACACGGACCACCCGCCCCTCCTCACCCCCACCAGCCCCATGCAGCCCCATGCAGCCCCATGCAGCCCCATGCAGGCCACACTGCCTCCACCCACCCCTACCCACCCGCCCCTGGTCCAGCTAGCCAGCTCCCTTCCCTCTCCCCCCCCGCGCACAGCACTGCTGCTGCTGTCGCCCCCCCCTCCCCTTCCCCCTCCCCCTCCACCCCCCTGGCAACCAGCAGGCAGCCCCCTGACGCCAGTGGGGCCAGCACAGCAGCCTGGGTCAGCCCACCCAGCGCCCCCCCTGCTGCTGACCAGCCCCGGCCCACCGTGGCATCACCCACCAAGCGCTCACGCACCATCAGCCTGAACCCTGAGGGCGCCAGCCCCCCCCGCCCCGCGCCCCTGCACACCCAGCTTGCAACCCAGGTGGCCGCACCCGCACCTGCCCCCCTGCCTGCCCCCCTGCCTGCCCCCCTGCCTGCCCCTTTGCCTGCAGCAAATCCTGGCAGTAGAACCGAGGTGCCGGCAGGGCCAGGGGCAGCGGGGCATGCGGAGCAGCAGGCAGGGGAGGCGGCGGGGTCCTCGGCACCAGGCAGGTCCCCTGGGGGGGGCAGCCGCCAGGGTTTGGGAGGGCAGGGGGGTGGTGGTCAGGCCCTGGGGCAACAGGCAGCCCCCCCTGCTGCTGCCTCGCCCCATGGGCCAGCCAGCCTCTGCCCCCCCTCCCCTGCTGCTGCCCTGCCAGCCCAGCACATTGGCCGTCTACACCCCAGCCCGCACCAGCCGCCCCCTCCAGTGCAGCAGACCCCACAGCAGCAAGCTGAACCAGCCCAGCCCAAGGCCGGGGGCAAGAGGCCCAGGGGGGGCAAGAAGGCGGCTGCCCAGGCTCAGCTCGACCCCACCTTGACTGTGGCTCCAGCACAGCCTTCGCCGCGCCCTGGCAAGCCTAAGCAGGCCACTGCAGGCAAGACTGCTGTCAAGGCGGCACAGCAGCAGCAGCAGCAACAAGGGCTACATCCGCTGCAACAACAGCAAGGGTCGCCGCCACCGCCGCCTCAGGGGCAGGGGCAGCAGCAGCAAGTGGTGCAGCAGGCACCACCGCAACAGGCACAGCAGTTGCCCCAGTCCTTCTCTCCCGAGCAGCAGCAGCCTGGCCCGGCTCACCACCAGCCTCCTCCACCTCAGGGCCTAGCAGCTGTGCAGGCAGCAGGGGGTGGGGCGTCAGCTCACCTTGCCGCCCCCACCCTTGCCGCCACAGCAACGACAGTAGCCTACCCCCTCCCTGACCCCGACCCTCACTTAGACACTGCCGCTGCTGCTGCCGCCGCTGCTGCTGTGGCCGCAGCCCTGGCCAGCCCCTGCGCCCCCCACCACCTGTTAGGTGCTCTCAGCCTGGACAGCTGCAGCGCCGGGCAGCAGCCCCTGCCCACACCCCTCCCCCCCTGCCCCCATGATGGCCTCAGGCAGACCTTGGCTACGCCCCTGCTGCCTGGACAGTGGCAGCAGCAGCAGCAGCAGGAACAGCAGCAGCAGCAGCACCACGCTGAACAATACCTGCAGCAGCAGCAGCAGCAGCCACACCCACCCCACTGGGCCCTGCACCACCATCCCCTGCATCCCCCTCAAGGGCTGGAGGTTGTGCTGCTCCAGCTGCTGCAGAACCAAAGGGAGGAGCGCTGGCAGCAGCACCAGCAGCACCAGCAGCTGCTGGCAGCCAATGCCAGCCTAGTGCAGCAGCTGAGCAGCCTGGGGCAGGGGCAGCACCACCTCCAGCGCCACCACACACCAGGGCTGCACCGGACCACACCTCAGGCTGCCAGGCACCACCCACCCCCACCCTCACCCCAGCCGCCTGCCCACTCTCCCCACCCAGCGCCCCATCAGCCTCCCCACCCTACTACCAGAATGGCTGGGGCGGGGTCAGCAGGAGCCTCTGGGCTGGCCAGGGAGGGGCAGCCCCCTCTACCTGGTCACCCCACACACCCCAGCAGCAGCCCTCTTCCCCCTCAGCCAGCTCCCCACCTCCCCCCACCTCGCAGCAGCGGCCAGACCAGCCCACACCCTCTGACCTCCCTGCCGGCAGCCCCGCCGGGGTCAGCAGGGGGCCTAGGGCTCCCTGCCCACCCCTCTCCACCCCTCCCCCCTCCCTCTCACCCTCCCCCTGCCAGCCTACTGGCCGACCCCAGGCTGAACCCCAGGGCCTCCCCTGTGACCCCCCCATCTTTAGGAGCCCCCCCCCCCCTTGCTGCCACACACACATCTGCACTCCCCCTGCCTTCCGCAGCAGAAGCTGTGAGCGGTGCGGCTGCAGCAGCTGCACCAACCTCCTCGCCCCTCCTGTCTGCTGCAGCGAGCCCGGGCCCTCAAACACCACTGGCTGGCGAGGAGCAGCAGCAGCAGCAGGGCCAGCAGCAGCAGCAGCACGAGCCAGGTCGTGAGGAGGGGTGTAGGCCACATGCCCAACAGGAAGGACTGGCGCAGCAGCATGGGCAGGGGCAGCAGGAGGCAGGGCACGAAGATGGGCAAGGTCAGGATCAGGCGCAGGGGCAGCAAGGGGGTGAGGCAGCAGGCAGGCCGCACACCTCCTCACCTCAGGAGCTGCAGCCAGAAGCAAGGGTGGATGGGGAGGAGGGGAGGAGGGCATCCTGCCACTGGCCCCATCTGCCTGCAAACCCTGGCCTTGATTCCCTTGCCCCTCATGGCAGCCAGGGCAGCCATGAGGCCCATGCGTTGCTGCACCAGGACCCTCTCCATGCTTCCAGCCCTGCTGCCGCGGCTGCTGACCTGGCAGGGCTGGTGGGCGGGGCGGGAGGGGTCACGGGGGGGCTGAGCCGGGTGGAACAGGATGCCATCCAGGTCATAGTGCGGAGCCTGTGTGGCGACGACCTGTGTTGTGCGGTGCGGGCCATCCTTGAGCACTACCGGGGTTGGCAACTAGCCGGGCACCAACATCCATCGGCAGTGCAGGCTACGGCAGCGGAGTTTCTGCGGTTGGAGCGCGCAGCATTTAGCAGGGGGCTTGATCGCGGCATGCGAGATACCCGGTTCGAGTCCGGCCTGGCTGCGCCGGTTTCTGAGCGGTTACGGGCAGATCAAGGCAGGCCGCTAGTTAACTCGCAGGATCGGGAGCGCATTCAGGCAGAGGCCCAAATCGCAGCCACAGCTGTCGCCGCCCACTTTGCCACGCTGTCGCCGCACGAGAATGGCAACGTGTGAAGTTGTATTCATGGGCCAGGTCGTCATGCTTCATGCAGATGCCCGCCGGATGCGGCAGCTTGATTGCCCTCGTCCATGTGTAGGGTGTTAAGCATGATGCACATCGTTATGGGTACTGGACGTTTCAAACCTTTTGTTGCGCTTGTTGGTTACACCGCTGGGAGGTTGCCCATTGAACGTAGGGGTATAGTGCAGGACTGGACAGTGAGGCCCTCACTGAGGGCCGAGGCTGAGAAGTGGGTCGGGGTCCATGCCGTAATGGTACTTTGGACAGGTTTGGTGCGGTCAACCCGGAATGCGATGAGGTACCTGGGTAATTGCGGCAAACCCACGTGTGGGCTATGCAGGGTAACCCGAAGCGACCGACGCTGTACCTGCGATGGGGCTGCACTTGTTTTCGGTGTGTATTGGGCAAGTTGCAACAACTCGCGTCACCCCGCGCCACACCGATATCTTTCCCAATAAGAAATAGCCAGGGCGTTCCTGTTCATTTGAGTCTGAGTGCCATTCCCAGCAAAAGTGGACCCAGCCGAGAACACGCCATCAGCCATCTCATAATGGACTCTGCTCTGCAGGGAGCTAGAACTCACAGCTGCTGACTCACTATGTGGGTGCCACAGGGTCTGCGCAAGCTGTGATCTGCGGTGAGCTTGCAGCCTGCAGCTGGCAAGGGCTGCAGCCTACAGCCCTGCACACCTGCAGCCTTCCAGTTACCATCTTCTGCCCTGGCCTACGTCTTGACCTTCCTTGCTGCAGGGTGTCAGTCATGGGGCTTGCGGTGTATCAAATAGTGACGGGCTTGGCCCTGGGATGTACTGCCATCGTGGTCTTCATCGTGGCTGTGTGAGCGTGCCCAGCAGGCACTGCGTAGCTTAGGCCAGAGCTCCACCCCACCCCACCCCACCCCCATTCCAAGATGCAATGCAAAGAGCTGCCACACAGCCTGCAGCAGCACAATGCTAGGAGGGCCATGGAGCATCACAGCACAGCACATCACACATGGCCAGAGGAGACCGCCACAGTCATCTTACCAGCAACCAGGCATATGAGGGTCACCACAGCCCAGTGAGCCTAGTGCCCAGTGCGCCTGACTTGGCTACAGGGAGGCCATCCCTAGCGCCTCCGCCGAACGCTTGAAGATCAACCAGAACGCCAGCACCAACGCGGTGGCCCTAGGTAATGCAGCCACCCTGGAGGCACGTCAGCTAGCAGTGGGCAGACAGGCAAGCAGGGCTGCAGGGCTCCTCTAGCATCCTGGCCAACACCAGCAGGGCTGGGGAAGCCCTGGCCTTGGTCTGTCAGCCTGCCCAGCCCTTATGGCGCATCACTACCAGCAGGGCGGCAAGCAGGGCGGCATGGCTTCACGCAGAGGCACTGTGACCTGCTGCTGCTGTGTAGCCTGTTTTCGAACAGGCTCAATGTGTTAATGCCAAAGCCATACCATCGGTGACGAGCAGTGTCAGTGTGCCTGAGTTCAATGCCGTCATCACCACTGCCATCAGCCCACTGCAGCCACTGGCACCGGTGACTTGCTGACACACTGGTGAATGGCATGGCTGACGCTGACCATGCCACGATGAGGTTGAGGCCAATGACTGGGTGTGATGTGACACCATCATTGCCGCTGCCATCACCACTGACCCTGTGATGTGTCACCCCGTGTGATGGTGCAACCAAGGGCACCACATGAGCCCCCGCACTGACCCTCAAACCGCTTGCTCCAGGCTCACCGCAACCCGCACCTGACCTGGCTGGGGCTTCCAGCCTTCAGGCCTGGTGGGCTTGCTGCGGTCCAGCTCCTCCTCACAGGGCTGGGGGCTGTTCATAGCTGAGCTGACCCTGCTGGTGCGGAACTCATCCACTGTCACCACCTTGCCTTTTACCCTGTCGATTGGCCCGCCGCTGTTGGGCCTCTCCACCACCTTGCGGCAGGCCTGAAGCACGGCCTTGGCCCCCCACCCACCCCGGGTGCCAATGCCAGCTTCAGCAAAAAACACCACCAGCTGCTTACGGGTCCCCCACCAGGCTATTGGGCCTGCAGTCCACAGGCTGTGCCCTGGACCCACCCCTTGTGCTGGCGTGCCTGTGCGGACTGCCTCGCGCAGGCCTGGTCATCTACACAGCTGCCCGCTGGCTGCTGCAGCTGTTCACTGGCCTGCAGGGCCTGCTGCTCACCGCCAGCAAGCAGGTCTGAAGATGGGGGGCCCTCATGTGGCAGGGTAAGGCAGGGCAGCACCAGGCCTGCTTTGGCCAGCTGCCCTGCCGCGGCTTGCCTTGCACCCACACTGCTCATTGCAGCAGCAACACCACCAGCAGCACCACCAGCACCAGCACCACCTCTGCCAGGGACCCAAGTAACGAGCAGCAGCCCCCTCACCAGAAGCAAGCGGAGCAGCAGCAGCACCACCCCTTACAATAGGCCATCAGAGCCAGCCTCAACCTGAAGCCAACGGCTCCATGCTGGTGGCGGAGGCAGCAGGCCGTGTGAGGGGCAGCAGGCCGTATGAGGGGCAGCAGGCCGTGTGAGGGGCAGCAGGCCGTATGAGGGGCAGCCTTTACAGCTGCGACCTGACTGGCTGCTGCATGAGCCTGAACCCACCCTTCACCTCGCCTACCCACCCTCACCCTCACCCTCACCCGCCCCTCACCCGCCCACCTGCTCACCCGCCCGGCGCCCCACCTGCTGCTGTCAGCTCTGTTGCTGACGCGCCTCCTGCTCTGCCCCCCTCCGCCCCCTCCTGGTCGCAGGGCATCCTCACCTACTCGGCCCGTGTGATCCGCATGGCCCGCCTGTACCTCATCTGCTGCTGGGCGCTGCTGCTGTCTGACCTGAACCCCCTGTCGTGGAACCAGGCGTCCTGGGCCTCCCGTTCCACTGCAGGCACGCTTAGGGGGCAGCGCCACGCTTAGGGGCAGGGTGAGGGGTGCGGTGAGGGGCAGGGTGAGGGATGGGGTAAGAGGCGGGGTGAGGGGTAGGGTTTGGTGGAGGGAGGGAGGGGTGAGGGGGGCGAGCCAGTGGGGTGGACACTGGCAACACTGGACTGACCAAGAGTCAGTTAGGGTGGGGGAGGGGGGGCCACAGCCGCATAGGCGCTCCTGACCTCAGTTTCTCCTTTGCCAGACAGGGGGTTTGCTGGGCAGCTCCACTGGGGCTAGCTGTAGTGCCATAGGGCTGCTCCTCCAGTGCTGCTGCATGCTCCAGCTGCCAGGTGTGGGTGCGCACGCTGCCAGTATCCCCTAGTGGCTGGCTGCTGCTAGGGACTGGCTGATGCTGCTCTGTTGCCTCCTTCTGGCCCATTACAGCTGTGGCTGTGCTGCTAGTGAGGGCGGCTGGACCTGGCTGGCTGCATGTGGCGGGTGTGCTTGTTGTTGCAGCACTGTCCAGCGCTGGCTTCATCCCTCTGCCCATGGACGTCATCTGCTGCTACATGGCCTGGTCCCTCAAGACCAAGCTGGCTGCGCAGAGGGAGGTGAGGGCGCTTGGATGCTGCTGCTGCCCAGGCCTTGCGGGGTACTACAAGTACTTTTGCTGGAAACTAATAGTTTTACGATAACATCTAAACATGCAGAAAATGACGATGTTTTGATCTGAGGTTGGGTGGATATGCAGGGGGCCGGGCGGGTGAGAGGGCGAGGGGTCAGGGTCGGGGTCTCTGCTGATGCCCCTGCTGGCCTGCCCTCCTCATGGCCGCCCCACCCTGACTAAGCTTGCTGTAGCTGTTCACCACGCGGCTTACCCCTTTGCCTAGCCATTGAGGCAGGCTGCCGCTCCCCCTGCCCCCACAGGGCCTGTTCCAAGGTCTGCCGGTGATGACCAGCCAGAGCAAGCCCGCCCACATTCTCACCACCCACCATGTGTGCGACATGCACGGCCCCTGGGACCCCCCCTGGCTGGACCCACTCAGCCCCCCAGGCCCCCACCCTCCTCCCACCACCATCACCACCTCCCCTTACCTCCCCGCAAGCCAGAGACAGCAGCTGCACCCTCTTCCTCAGCAGCAGCAGCAGCAGCAGCAGCACTCCTCCCTGCCCCTGCCCTCCCCCCTCTCCCCCCCTCTCCCAGACCACGCGCCCACCAGGCACGCACATCAGGTGGTCCCCGCCCTCCCGCCCCGCCCCCCGCCCCTGCAGCTGCACCTGCCGCCCCTACCGCCCCACCACACAGGCGCAGTGCTGTCCGCCCCTGGCTGGCGCTTGCGGCCCCTGCCCCTCCTGCGCGCCCTGCTGCGCCTCACCAGCCTGGCAGCCGCCTCCACACTCTCACCGGGTGCCAGGCCAGCCCAGCAGCCGGGGCAGAGGCAGGGGGGGGGCCAGGCGGGGGGGCGCAGGGAGCAGGGCCCAGAGGGGCCCCCCTCCGCCACCCCCAAGCTGCGGCCCACAGCGGGGGGGGTGCGAGTGCCTGCGCTGCTGCAGAGGGTGCTGGACGAGCAGGTGGAGCAAGGCGGGAGGGCATGGGGTGAGCAGGGGCAGGAGGGGGTGCACAGCTGGCTCGGGGGTGAGCTGGCCGCCAGGGCCAATGGGTCGCTGCATCAGGCCATGGCGACAAGTTCCGCTCCAGGCTCACCTGATAACAACATCCCAAGCCCCCTCCCCCACCATCACGAACATCATACCCACCATCATACCCACCATCGTAACCACCATAACAACCACCATCTCCAACCCCCACAGCAGCCCAGCCACCCTCCAGGGATCCACCGGGAGGCCTGGGGTGGGCTTGCACAGCCATCACCCGGGGCTGGGCAGGTAGTGGAGTCAGCTGCAGGCCTTGCCGCCCCCGCCGGCCTGCCCCCTGCCCTGCCCCAGCCAGCAGTCAGTGTGGAGCTGCACGCACACAGCGCACCCCCTGCCGCCCGCCCTGGGCCCCCCCTGGTCCCTTGCCTCCCCCCGATGCGCCCGGCTGCACCTTGGGCTGCCCAGCATCTGCAGCTGCTGCTGCGCCACTCACGGGCCTCAGGTGGGTGCGGGTGGAGAGTAGGGCGGCTGGGCAGTGGCCTGCCTGCCTGCCTGCCTGCCTGCCTGCCTGCCTGCCTGCCTGCCTGCCTGCCTGCCTGCCTGCCTGTAGTGCCTTGTCAGCCAAGACCTGCTCTGCAGCTGCCACTGCTGCTGGCACCCCCGACACTCACGCTGCTGCCTGAGGGTGAGGCAAGGGTGCTGCTGTCGGGCCGGTGGTGCCTGATCAGGCACTGTTGCCAGCACCTCCACAGCTGTGCTGCCCACAGGTGGTCACACAGGAGGCGTGGCTCTGCAGCCTGCCCACAGCTCTGGGTCAAGCAGCAGCAGCAGCAGCAGCAGGGGGGTCAGGTCAGGGGAGCAGCAATGGGGAGCAGCCAGGAGGGTGGGAGGCATCCAGCAAGACATGGCTGTCCACCCTTTGTCTCTTGGTCACCCCGCACCCCCCCTCCCCTCCTCCTCCCTGTCCTCCCCCCCACCTCCCCCCCGGGGCGGCCCCCACCTGCAGCACCCGCCCAGCCTGCCCCTTCCCTCCTCCCCCGCTGCTGCTGCTGCTTCGACCTCCTTTCCCCCCGCTCCCCAGCTGTACCCTTTGGGGGTGTGGAAGCGCGACAGCAGCAGCAGCAGCAGCGGGGGGCAGGCAGGGGAGCGCAGCAGCGCCTTCCACTCAGCTACCAGCCAAAGCTGGAGCGGGGAGGGGGCGGCAGGCAGTGACACCTACAGCGGGTCCCATGCCAGCCTGGCCAGCACCTGGCTGCTGCGCCTCAGCCGGGCCAACAGTATGCAGCGCCGCCCCTCAAGCAAGCTGAAGCTGGGGCTAGGGCCCCAAGGGGGGGCCGGGCAGGGGACCCTGGGGCGCCTGCCCCCTGACCTGCCTTGGTTGGCTCGGCCTGGGGTGCGCAGCAGCAGGCTGCAGGGGGCTGGCGGCGCCGCTTCATCAGAGTCAGATGCGCACCATGGGCAGAGGGGCCTGAGGGGGCATGGGGCGGGGGCGCCCAGGGAGAGGCGACACCCAGGTCAGCAGGGAGGCAGGCGAGGGGGAGGGCCTAGTCCAGACTGCGGCCTAGTCCAGACTGCCGGCAGCGCCTCACACTCCCCCAGTGGCAGCGAAGGCTCAGCCAGGGAGGGGTCGGCTGGGGGTGTGCTGGCAGACACCCAGGGGGAGCCTGCTGGCAGTGCCGCCCTGTGGCCGGCTGGGCTGTGGGACGCCCTGCAGCAGCACCAGCAGCCAGGGGTGGAGCAGGGCCCGGGAGGTGGCGCCTTCGCCCGCTCCCCCTCTCACTCTGCTCTGTTCTTTGCGTCAAGGTCCCTGGTCACACCTCGCTCTCACTCCCTGGCTGGCTCGGAGTCACACTCTCACGCCTCGCCTCACTCTTATGCTACCCAGTGTTATGACCCATTAGGGATGGGCAGGGCAGGAGGCTTGGGGGCCAGGACCAGCAGCTCAGTGGATGTAGCCAGGGGGGGGAGACACGCAACAGCAGCAGGGCTGAGGGGGGTGTGGCGGCGCTGGGTCTTGGTCAAGGAGGCTGTCAGGGAGAGGGGTGCTGCTGGCCTGGCAGGCGCCCCTGCCTCCTTGGCAGCGCCCCCTGGCTATGGGCCAGGGGCACCTATGCGGCCTAGGCTGCAGGCAACAGACAGCTCCGTAGCGCTGAACGCGGGCAGTGAGGGAGGGGCTGTGGCTCTGGGCCTGGGCTTACGCCCTGCTGATGACAGGCCCAGCCAGTTCAAATGGCAGGGCTGGGTGCAAGACTTGGAGGCGGGCCAAGGGGACGGGCAGGGGCTGGGAGGCAAGCGGTCAGGAGCGGGGAGGCTGGGGGCCAGGCAAAGGGCTGTGTCTGATGCTAGGTCCCAGACCGACCTCACGCTGACTGCGCCACAAAACTGCTCCGCGGCGCTACGCACTGTGAGCAAGAACGCGGCATCAGACAGCAGCGAGCCCAGAGCCTCGTCCGGGGTGGGCGACGCAGTTTCGCGCGGCGAAGAGCAGCGAACGGCGGCCTACACAAGCCACCACATGGCGGAAACCGCATCAGCGCGGCGCACCGCCCTCACACATGTCACACCAGCCTCGCGTCTGCAGCGGCGTGGCCTAAAGTGCAACGCCGACGACGTCCATCCTAGTCGAGCCTTGGAGCAGTCGGCGGCAGCATCTGGTGCCAGCACGCTGACCTGGATGAAGTCGACGACCTCCTCCGCGAGCTCCTTGATGCCGACGCGACGCATTCAGAGCAGACCGGCCCCGACCTCGACAAACCACTTCAAACCGTTTGTCAATGCAGCCGCTCAACAATCCCCTTTCGCCCGGCAGCCCGTTGCCCAGTCCGTTTTAGCCAGTGGTGCAGACAAGCAGCTGGAGCAACCGGAGCAGGTGTCGGTAGCGCTTAAATGGCACCAGCAGTTGCAGCGTAACAAATCAGGCCTGGCAAGAGACGTAGATGAGCCGCTACCAGGGGATGCCAGCCCTACCCAACCCTCAGCAGAGCAGACCCAGCATGAGCAGCCAGCAACCGTCAAACCTCCAAAGGCACCCCCCAAGATGCCAGCAGCGCACCAGCTAGGCAGCCCGGCCCCCCACCCCCTGGCTGCCCAGCCACTGCCCAGGGTGCCCAGCAGAGCCCCAGAGACCCACACTGTGTATGGCCAGCCCCCCCCTTGCGACTTCTTCCTGCGCACAGCCACCACTACCGCCACCGCCCTGTGCCTCACCCTCCACCCTCCTCACCCTCCTCCTCACACCCTCCACGCAGGCACCCAGCTGGCCGCAGCCGCCAGGATCAGCCCAGACCCCCTGGCCGCGCCCCAGGCACGCCCCGCCCCCCCGCTCAGCACGCAGGACGCGCCTGGCGGGGCTGGAGAGCTGGGCAGCCTGCCGCCCCCCGCCCCGCCCCCCCTGGCCCTGGCGCTGAGGTCCCATCAGACCAAGGAGGGAGCTGCGGCCTCTGCCCGTGGCAAGGCCCTGCTCCATGCGGGCAGTGGCAACGGCAGGTCGCTGTCCATGAAGCTGCGCCGCCCTGCACCACACCCAGCCGCCAGCACTGCCGCCGCCAACCCTCCAGCTAGACAGTGAGTAGGGGCCTGCCTGGGAAGAGATGCGGGATGACATGCAGGGGGGTGGAGTAGCGTGGCTCAGCTGGCATAGCCCTGGCGCCACCCTGCCTGCCCCTCAAATAATGGCCAGGCATAGCTGCCACACACCTTTGGCCGCACACTCGCCAGCGCAACCCACCCCTGACCTGACCTGATGCATACAGCCTTGATGCGTACTTACTGTCATGCAGCTTTAGCCACACCCTTGCCAGCGCAACTTTAGCAGTCACCAGTCACACAAGTCACAGTATCGCTTGACATGCGCATGATTGTGCTTTATTGACGGAGATAGGCGGTGCGCAGGATGGCAAAGCGCAGGGTGCATTGTGCTTCTAGTGATAGTGAGATAGCGACTGCATGCCTGCTGACCTGACCCGACCCGACCTGACCCGACCTGACCTGACCTGACCTGACCTTCAGGCCCTCTCATGTGCCCGGCCACCTCCCTGCCCACCCGCCTAGGCCAGGTGCCAGGACAGTCCCAGACTCCCAGACACTGACCGCAGCCACCACCCCTACCCCCATGCCAGCCCCTGCTGACAAACACCAAGGGCCGCAGCCAAGGACCTGGGGCACTCCACCCGGCACCAGCCGCCCGCTGCTGCCCAGGGCCGCTACCTCTGCTGCCGAGCTGCTGGTTGGTGCACCTGCTCTAGGCCCTCCCTCAGGAACCCTCATCTCCCGCCAGGGCCCTCTCACCCCTCCGGGGCAGCCTCAAGCCGGCCAGGGATTGGGGCAGCAGGGGGCCGCTGCCTCTACCTTCAAAACAGGCAGGCGTGGCAGCGCAGGCAGCGCAGCGGTCACGTGGACAGGAGGGCCTGGCCTTGACGGTGCTGCAGCTGGCCAGCGCAGCAATCAAGGGGGGGGCGGAGGGAGGGTAGCAGGGAGCAGCGGTGGTGCCAGTGGTGGCGGCAGCAGTGAGTCCAAGCCACAGTCGGCAAAGGCGCATGCTGGTGGCCAAGGTGGGTCCTGGCAGGCTGCTGTGTCGCGCCAACCATCCCTGCCCGGGGTTTTCAAGCCCTGGTCAGCCCCTGCAGCACTAGTGGGGCAGCAGCAGCAACAAGGGCAACAACAAGCACAGAATCAAAGGCTACAGCAGCAACAGCGTCAGCACCAGCAACAAGGGCAGCAGCAACAGCTGAGGGCACAGCATCAGGGGCCTGGCCAGCAACGTCCCAGTGAAATCCAGCCCCAACCACCCTATGCTGTATCGCCAGGCTGACGTGCACAACGGTGGTAGGCCATCATCATCAACAATACTGCTCACGCTACATGACAAGGCAGTCCTCCCGCTTGCACCCGCTGACCCATGCGTGTTGCTCCAACATGCCCCGGGCCAGCAGCGGGTGTTAGGCCCTGCAGTCAGCACCAGGGCCAGCAGCAGGGACCAGGCTGAGGGTGCTGCAGCTGACCCACCCGACACTTCACCTCGCAGTCAGTGTGGAGAGCATCTGCAACATGGCCATCATTAGGCAGAGATGGCTCGACGCAGGTGGCTGGGTGCCACTGCTGCTCCTGCTGTTCCTGCGTTCATAGGGTGCTTGCAGGGTTCTGCCAAATAAAGACACGCCCCTTGCATTACACAACTGGCAACATTTACTGAGCACCCCTCCATGGGTCACTTCATAGGTTACACTATGGCATCTGCATCTGCCCAGGCACGCACACATAGCATGAATGCAGAAAGGCAATAAGGCATGTTGGCTGCGGTCGAGGAAAGACAAGAACGCCCGCGGCTGAGCATCAGGTCTATTTTGTTTAACTCTGGGTTTACAAGCGCTGGGCTGGTTTTACATTAACAAGCACTGGGCTGGATTTTATAACATATGCATGATGTTGACATACACATGGACCTGTGGTATCCCAAGTTGCGTGAAAAGGCCACCGCCGTCTCAAGTCATACCGTACAATGGCTCGGAAGCAGCGGAAGGGCCCCGCCAAGCAAAAGCCGCGCTAGACAAAGAAACTGAAAGGTGCGTGTCACTAGCTGACTGCGTCGTCATCTCCGCGCTGTGTAGTAATCTGTCGCTCCTGTTGTGTAAATCGCAACATCTCGCTCACCTCAAGGAAAGCAACGACAGGATCGGAGGGACGGCAGGAAAACGAAGCGGCACCAGGTACGGGGCCGCCCCCGCCTTGTGTGTCCCCGCAGTGTATGCCGCAACTAGATTGATTGCTAATTGTGCTCGGCTGTAGGTGATCGAAGTCCTGGGTGGCACAGTGCTGTATGATCGCAAGAAGACAAAGCGCAAGATTATGTCGCACCTCCAGCAGCGGGCTGAGGTTCACTCCCAACTTCGGGTCGTAGCCTAGCTGTATGTTCCGCGTATCTTTCTGACCTGCCTGGTGGGCCCCGGGGTTCCTAGCAGCCCTTGCACCCGCAGCACCCAATGGGCCACCCCTGCCCCTAGACAATGAAGACCCAATACTGCTGAGGCAGCTCAAAGAGTTCTGCGAATTCTTTGCCAACCTCAACTTCAAGGGTGTATACAACCAACTGCAGCGGCGGCTTGTGCGCAAAGGCCAGCTCTGCCACCCCTTGCTCATGCCAGTCTTTGAGGACCAACAAACACCAGGCGCTGTTGGCCAAGCTGCAGGAGCTGGGCAGCATCAATTTTAGGGGTGACACCACCACCATTGGAGCGCATTCCATGCAGCTGGCGGTCAGCATGCAACAACATTTCACCAACCCAGGCAAGTGTCGATGGTGAGTGCTGACCTGACCTGACCTGACCTGACCTGACCTGTGACCTGTGACCTGTGACCTGTGACCTGTGACCTGTGACCTGACCTGAGTGCTTTGTCAAGCTGTATGCCAAGGCAGCCAGGGCCCGGCTAGGCTGGAGCGAGGTGGAGGCCCGGCTGTTCATCAGGATGGCGTGTGAGTATGGCATCAACGCCAAGAGCTCGGAACTGCAGGCCGTCAACCTGGACAAGGACGACGTGAGCGACTTCAAAGGAGGAGGCTGCCAAGCACCGCCGTCTGCTGGGCGTGAAGAAGCAAGGCTCCTTGCAGGACACACTGCCCCTGCCCTGCCGCATGCGACATGCAGTGCATGTGTGCCGTCGCCTGGAGCAGTGGCAGCAGCCCCCCACCCCACCCGCGCCAGGGCAGCCAAAGCGCGGCAAGCGTAGGGCTGGGCCCCGAACCCTGACCTGCCCACCCCCCTTCACCCTCATCCCCATGGCCAGGGTGGGGATCCACTTCATCAAGCTCGACAGCAGGGTGTTGCACCGGGTGTGCAAGCAGCTGGGTCTAACCAAGGAGACCAAGGCAGCCTTCACCTCAGAGCCAGCACTGAGCCAGCACTGGGCTAGTTGGTTCAACACGGGCAAGCTTTGCATCAAGGGGTTTTAGTTTGAGAGGACGGTGGACACAGACAGTGTCAGCGCGTGCCTGCACACGCCCCCTCCCCCCTCCTCCTGCCCCACCCCCTGCGACCAGCAGCAACAGCCGCCCAAGTGCAGCAGCAGCAGCGGCCCATGCAGTGGGACCCCCCCACATAGGCATGGGCATAGTTGAGCAGCGCGAGTTTGTGTTTGATCATTGATTGGGGTGGGCATCGACCCCGGCGTCACCCAGGCAGTCAGTGCAGCCTCAGGGGTGTGGGACCAGGACTCAGGCCAGCTGGTAGTAGACCAGCTCAGCCGGAAGAAGCTGAACAAGGGCCAGGTGCCGCATGCCAGTGGCCTGAACAACTCCCGCCGTGACACCCAGCGGTGGCTAGCTCCAATCAAGCCCCACCTCCAGCACCTGGCAGCAGCCAGCTCAGCCGGCACCTCCCTGGAGGCCAACCTGGAGCACATCATCGTCACGCTGGCCACATGGGATGCGGTGTGAGTGGTGTAACTGGACCCCAAGTGGGCACGTCAGCGGCTGCGACTGTACGGAGGCCAGGACAGGGCGCTGAAGCACTTCTTTAAGAAGGTGAGGGTGGGTGGGTGGGTGGGTGGGTGGGAGGGCAAGGATCTGAGAGGTGGTGGGTTGGGCATGAAGTGAAAAAGTGGTTGACTGTGCCATTCCTGACCTGGTGCCACCAAGTCAGCCACCATGCATGTGCCTCGTGTGCATGGCTGCACTTAAAGGATAAGAGGTGGCTGAGGTGTCCATGGAGCGCCATGGGCGTGCCAAGCAGCTGGTGGTGTTCTTCGGTGCAGCTAGCATCGGCACCCAGGGAGGGTGGGGTGCTGATGCGGTGCTGCGGGCCTGCTGCAAGGTGGTGTGCAGGCCCAGGGGCACAGATCAGAGGCGGGGCAGGGTGGTGCTAGTGGATGAGCACCGTACCACCCCGGTCAAGTAAACAGTGAAAGGCCAGCAGCCATGTGACCATGAGCAGCCCACCAGGCCTGCACGCTGGAAGCCCCCAACAGGGTAGGTGGAACACCGCCTGCTGCGTTCAGCCTGGAGCCTGCAGCATGACCAGCCTGTGAGGGGCCTCATGTGGTGCCTGGTAGTGTTCCCGCGCTCCCTGCCACAGCCCCCACACAGCCAGGCAGCCACACAGCCTACAGCCTCGGAGCCTGGGCCCAGCACTCTCCCGCCAGCCAAGCGCAACAAGCGCACCACGGCTGAGCAGGCAGCTGAGCCCACCCAGCCCACCAAAGGCACAGGCAAGGGCAAGGGCAAGGCTGCTGAAGCCAAGCCAGCACCGCAGCCAGGCAGGTGGCTGGACAGGGACTGCAATGCAACGCTGAACATGCAGCGCATTGGGGAGAGCAGGTGGCGGCTGCTGAGCTATGCTACTGGCCAGAGCAGGGGAAGCTGCCAGCCAAGGGCAAGGAGTACCCTGGCCTGGGCTACAAGCGGCTGCGAGACCGCCCACTCAAGTCCCAGCAGCAGCCTGTTGAGGCATAGTAATGCCCCCCCCTTTGAGCTGCCATCAGATTACATTAGCGCATGTTTGTCATGCCAACTCGAGACTACAGCCCTCAGGGGTCAGGCAATAGTGTAGGTGGTAGGCGACCATGACCACGTGTATGCGCATTGGGTGTACTCCACACAACCCCTTGGCACCATTTGAGTTGTCCCGCTCTTCATCCCTAGTGGTCCCAAGTGGTCTGACTTAAATGTAGACCCCAGTGTGGGACAAGGGGGCTGAGCATCAAGCCACCCTGCAGGCCAAGAAGAGGTGATGACGCAGGGCACCAGATACGGGGGCAGGCCACCTGCTGCTTGTTGTACTTGGTAGAATATGTATTTGAGTAGATGGCCGCAGGCGCCCACATTGCCCACCGCAGATGTTCGCCTTCCAAAGATTTTGTCCTGACTACAAGAAACAAGCTGCAGCGGCTCTATTACAAAATAGTGGCTAATGTTTAGTTTTCCATCTACTGCATAAACATGACAGACCCACAAGAACAACCACGCATCATGTACTCCACGTCCAGCGTTCCCGTTTCCGCCCCTCAACGTCGTCCATCAATACCAGTCTTCGGAATTAAACGAGGCATATGAACCGTGTGCAGTCACTGATGGCGTGACGTGAGGCTTGAACACGGGGCTTGAGGAGGGCTTGGGGGAGCCTGAGAAGGCTTGGGGGAACTTGAGGAGGGCCCGTTGCGGTGGTATGGCTCCTCCCTCCATGACTGTTGCATGACGTCCATGCCCAGCACCATGCACATGAAGTCCAACATGTCGACGAGGCGAGCAGGCACCAGATGGCTGGCGCTATCAAGCTGCCAAGCGCCTGTGGTCAGCAGAGCGTACAGCTCAGAGTTACTGACAGGGGCAGTCAGGCGGAGCAAGCCATTCCTACAGACCCGGGGACATCGGGCCGTGCCCTTCCTCCTCTCTCTCACCTCTGCCCTTGACCTTGACCTCCTTCCACCTCTCCCACTCCTTTTCCTAGCACCTCCCACCCCACACCCGGCCCCTCCATTGCCTGCACCTGTTGCCGTGAAGGTGTGCTGCCACCTGCTGCCCTGGTCCCCTGCCAGGGCCTGGAAGTCTTCCATGCTCAGCTCCATCAGATCCCCTCCAGGCTGCAGCTCAGCAAGCACTGAGGGCTGGTAACCCATGCCTGTCAGCTGGAACTTCAGCCAGCCGCGCTTGCTGCAAGCACAAGCAGGGCAGGGGGCAGGGCAGGGGGCAGGGCAGAAGCAGGGGCATAGGTATGGGTAGGGGCGGGGGTGTGGGCGTGGGCGTGGATGTGGGCTGGGCGTGGGCGGGGGCCGGAGGGCAGTGAGGAGCTGGCCACCTTACCAAGCACTCACGTCATGCAGGTGAAGGCCAGCAGCAACGAGGTGCGGCGTGTCACATGCCTCACTAGGGAGGGGTCAATCACCGCTGTAAGGTAGCTTGCAAAGAGTGACAAGGGGGCAGCAACCACTCGCTTATCTGGAGCCAGCCGCCAGGCGCCTGCAAGGGGTTGGGCAAGGCAGGTAGCTACTTGGCTAGAAGCTGTCAGCTGTTCCTTGCCCTCTACCTCCCCATCCTCCATGCCCACTCTGCCCACCCCCTCCTCTGCCTCACCCTGCCCTAGCTCACCCCACCCATCCCACCCTGCCTCCTCACATTCTAACACCACGTCGCCTATGTCAGCGTCCTGATCAACGGTCGCCAGCTGCAGCCCCTCGCCGCAACAGTCGTACCACAAAGGCGGGTCTTCACCGCTAGTGAAGGTGATGAAGCTGGCAGGGGGGTCAGAGGACTGCGAGCAAGTAGGGCAGCAGGCAAGCAGGTTAGAGGCTGCATGAAGAGATGGGTGCAGAGGGAGGAGGAGGAGGAGGAGGACCAGAGAAAGTGGGGAGGAGATGACATGCCTACGTTGATGTCGAAGTAAATCATTGGGATTGAGGTTTGGCGACCCCATCGCGTGAACTGTGGTTAACGGGTTAAGGGTTTGCATCGACGTCAACAACTTCGTGTGTAGTCGCGCGATGAAGCTGCAGAAGCGCTGCTGACCTTGCTATCGGCCTCCATGGCACGGAGCTAACAAGGATCAGCAAGAGACAAGGGACAGGTGTGAGTGGGCTGGATATGACTGTTAGATTGTCTGAGGGTTGCATACGCCTGGCAGCGCTATTATGCAATGGGCACTGCGTCGAAGGGTCGGTTTCTGCTGTCGGTTAGCTTGGGTTTTCCTTGTTAGCCTCCATAAAGAATAAGACATCTCTATGTCCCATGTAGTAATAGTATAGACTAGAGATAGTAAATAGTGTAGTCTAGTCGACTATTTCGTCACCAAATCAACTCGTTTCAGTCGCAATGGGGCGTACATCAGCCTGCCAGACACGTCGTGCTAGTCTTAAGAGCAGTCAGTATCAGTTGCAATTCTGTTGATTTGCCGGCAAAGGGATTGCCCGCGTCCGCAGTCGACGAACTCCGATGGCGGCAGCTGCTGGCCCATCGGGCGGCACGCAATCAAAGAGGAAGCTGGGAGCATAGCATCTACAGCATGCGCTTCTCATTTCAGGTCTATGAGTTCAAGGACAAAGCGTTTGCAAAGCCGTTTGCGGCGATTGTGACCAGTCCTACAGCTGCGTGAACATGTCTACCACAAATGAACACAAGTGCAAGCCAAAGCGACAGCGTGCGACACGACAGCAGATGCAGCAGCAACAGCAGCCGCCGCAGAGCTGCCTTTCCAGCGAATCCGCCGCAGAGCTGCAGCCGCCGCCGCCGCAGAGCTGCCTTTCCAGCAAATAGACATCTCTATGTCCCATGTAGTAATAGTATAGACTAGGGCTGTCAGGGTTGTCAGGGCATGTTTCCAGCATGCAAGCTTAGCTGTTGCAGCTGCAAGCGTAATAGCTGTCAGCGCAGATTCAGATGTTGCAGGGTGCTTTGTCTCTTAAACACGCATATTTATATTTTCAAACGGTTCTTAAACAGCGAAAAGCGTATCTTAAACAGCGAAAAGCGTACTTTAAACAGTCCTCGCCCCCTATTATGGCCTCCTAAATGAGCCGTAAATGAGTCTTCAAACGCTAGTAACACCCAACTACATCTAGTCTATGGGCCTATCCGCGAACGGGCTCGTAATTCAAATTTTCTTTGATTTTCTAGTTCGGTAGTGGTTGCGCCAACCGCCTCGGAATGGCGTCCTTCCTCGCTCTGTAGCAGCGCGAAGGGCAAACGAGTTACTACGCAATAGCGATGCGCGCTCACAAGCCCGAAAACTCCAGTCAGTGAGGCGGGCGGCCAAAAAGTGCGACCGCGATTAGGGCCGAAGCATAATGGTCATATTCATATTTGAGGCGCTGCGGGGCATGCACACATCGCGGTTACCATTCGCTATGAGGGCTATGAGGCCTGAGCTGCTCCTCAACAACATGCTGCAGCACGAGTTTGCGGGCACCGCCATTTGAGGAGGCGCATTTCCTCCGGCGGCAGCTACGTGGGCTGTATCCCTCTAGCTATGAGGGGTGCCACTGCCAGGGCATTTGTCTCCTCCAGCAGGCCCTCCGGCGCGCGTGACCGTGTGTGTGAAAGAGATTATTTTCAATTTACTCCTTTTTCTCGGCGGGGGAAACCAGGCCGAGAAAAAGGAGAATATTTGAAAGTTATCTCTGCCGAGTGAGGCCCCTAAACTTCGACCATTTGCAGCGCTGAACCATTCCCCGGGCTGCTGCTACAGCACAACAGAATACTACGGGGTCAGACCAGTGAGAGCTGCAGCCAGTCGTGCGGGCGGCCAAAAAGCGTAGCGGTTGAGGCGAAAATTTTGAAAGTTTTTCTCGTCGGTTCGCGGATAGGCCCTATATCTAGTCTATTTTAGGAACCTTAATAAAGAACACGCCAGGGTTGACACGCTAGGGGTGGCAGAGTCAACCCCCACTCAACTAGAGCACTAGTACCATCGAGGAGCAGGGGAAAGGCACTTCCTTACCTCGGTCACCAGCACAGATGATCTTGTTGCACTTGACTTCGATGTGAATAGGAGCGCAGTGTGTTTCTGTGTTGGTGTATAGAAACCGGGTTGAAAAACAGAAGGGAGGAGTATAACCGGTGGCTCTAGTCTGTTCACAGCGGCGCGGCAACTTTCCGAGGTGCTGCTCAAACCCCTACAGATAAGTCCAAGTCGTGAACGCGAGTTAAACGCAATGAGCGCCTGGCTTGCAGGACATCAGGCCGGCAATGCCGACTTTTTGCTGTGGTTCGCCCCGAGGAAACAATCAAGTTATGCAGTACGGAACCCGCCGGCTACAGCTTCCACTTATGCATGGCGGGGCGGGGCGGGGCGCTTGTCTTTTTCAACACCGGCATTCGTTTTTAGGCATGGGAGGCAGCGGTGTCAATGGCGAGCAGCAACATTAGGAATGGCTGCTTTGTTCCATGTGACTGCCATAAGGGGCGGCTGCCATCACGGCAGGGGGCGGCACGAGTCCAGGGATAGTGCCAGAGACATTTGGGAGCGGCCATCCTTGGCCAGTGCCAGCATGCCGTCTACAGCGTTGCGAATCTGCGCATGCGAGGGCAAAGCAGGAAGGAGGGCAGGGAGGAGCAGGGAAGGGCAGTGGGCTGACGACCAGTAGAGGTGTTGGTGAGCAGCAGCTGGGGCGAGGCAGCGCCCGGTGGGGCAGGGCAGCAGTTGGGGGGCGCAGGTGCCGCTGGGAGGGCAAAGCGCTGGCAAAGGAGGGGAGGATGGCAGAGGGGCGAGAAGGGGAGGGGGGGGGGGGGAGGGGGAGGGGAATGGGGAAGAGGAGAGGGGAGGGGAGGAGGTGAGGGTGGTAGGGGTCTGACCTGCAGCCGCACCACCCGGGCCTCCCAATCCACCTCCACCAGGCCAAAGTTGGGTTGGGGTGCGTATGCGCATCGCCCGTCACCACCTCCCCCGCTGCTGTTCCCCGCTCCTGGGCTAGACGGCAGAGGTGGGCGCAGGGCCACCAGGTCCTCGTGGTAGCTGCCCTCACAGGCCTGTGGCCTGCAGGCACCCCAACACACACCTCGACCCCCCCAACAGACCCCAACCCCTGCCCCTGCCCCTACCCCCAGGGTGCCTCCCCCTCCCCTTACACGCACCCAGCCGTACCCAGGCAGCTGCTTAGCGTGAGATGCAGTGGGGGACGGCACCCAGCCGGTCACCCCGCTGCATTTCACGCTAATGCATTGCCCAGCCCTCACTGCTGCTTCCCCACCCCCCCGTGACCCTGCCCTGCCACACCCACCCTGCCCCTGCCCCCGCCCTCTAGCTCCTCCCCCCGCCATGCAGGCTGTCTGCCCCTGTTGCAGCAAGGTGTGCTAGGTTCCCAGGTCCCCCCGCCATGCAGGCTGTGGCCTGTCTGCCCCCTGCTGGAGCCAGGTGGGCCAACCCCCAGGGGTTCAGCCAGGCCGTCAGGGGCTGAGCTCGTGGCGCAGTGTTTTGTGCTGCACTGGCTTTGCCCAGCCAGCGCCGAGCCTCAGAGCCAGGCCGTGTACCTCCCTCAGCCCTCAGCCCTCAGCCCTCAGCCCTCAGCCCTCAGCCCTCAGCCCTCAGCCCTCAGCCCTCAGCCCTCAGCCCTCAGCCCTCAGCCCTCAGCCCTCAGCCCTCAGCCCTCAGCCCTCAGCCCTCAGCCCTCAGCCCTCAGCCCCTCACCCTGAGGCAGTGCTGGCGGTGAGGCCGCTGCTCATCAGCTGGTACACGGGGCGCTGCAGGCTTGCTGTGGACAGCGCTGCGGAGTACGGCCAGCCCCCTCCGGGCTGCAGGGCAGGGCAGGGCAGGGAGGGGCAGGGCAGGGAGGGCCGCAAAGGCAGCAGGCGGGGCTGGAGCTGGGTGCGTGTGCGGGGCAATAGGGGCAAGGCTGCAGCGGCAGGGGCAGGGGGGGGAGGGTGCAGGGGCAGAGAGCAGAGGGCAGGTAGTGAGGGCAGGGTGAGGTGAGGGCAGGGTGTGGTGGGCAGGGGGTGGGTGGGAGGGTGTAGAGGGGGTTGGGGGAGACAGTCATAGTATGACATGGCAGCGGGTCAGAGGCTGATGGGACAGCGCACGCACTAACTGCGTGTCACAGACCTCTGGTCAACCTCCCCTGCATCCAGTTCCCCCCTCCTTTTACTGCACCCTCCCTCCCTCCCTCCCTCCCTCCCTCCCTTCCCTTCTTGTCCCCTGGGCCCCCTCCTCCCCTCCCCCTCCCCCTCCCCCTCCCCCCCTCACCTCCCTCTTCCCCTGCACCCTTCCTCTCCTCCCCCTCCCCCTGCCCCCCTCACCTGCGCCACCTTGATATCCCCATAGTGGTAGTCCCCCGTCAGCACCACCACGCAGCCAGGGCCACTGGCATTGGCCACAGTGTGCAGGAAGTGAGTCTGGACACACCACCAGCCAGGAGCAGCCCGGCGCAGTCAGGTGCAGCCAGGTGCAGGTGCAGGCAGGCCTGGTGCAGTTCTGGGGCTGTCCAGCGTCCCTGCTAAGGCCCAGGGGTGATCACCTCGCTTACACCCTACCTATGCTATATATACCCCGCCCCGCCCCGCCCCGCCCCGCCCCGCCCAAGTTGGCTCGCTGCGCAGTCGTAGCTGTTCTATGTTGTGTAGTCGTTGTTGGGCCGGTGTCCATGCAGTGCTTTATTTATATCAGGGTCACATGCCTGTGCCAACTGTTGGTTGAGTGTGCCAGGTTGATCTCCCCTGCTGGCTGCTGTGCCGCACCTGGGCCGGTTGGTAGCAGACCCAGTCGTCCCCTGAGCATTGGATGCGGTCAGCAGGCAGCGCCCCAGGGCTCTCATAGCCCAGACTGCCCAGCAGCACTGACCCAGATGCCACCAGGCGCAGCGCAGGGGGAGGGCCGGGGCCGGGGCCCAGCACAGCCTGCAGCCAGGCGCGCTGCCGCCTGCCCAGCACCTCACACAAGGGGGAGTCCTGCGGGGAGCCAGGCGGGAGGGGCAGGGTAGCGGCCTCAGGCAGGCAGGCTGGCTGGGCTGGGCTGGGCTGGGCTGGGCTGGGATGAGATGTGGACGAGGGGAAGGGGTATAGATGAGATGGGGAGGGGTAGTGGAGGGGGAAAGAGCAAGGGGGGGTAAGGTGGCGGGGGAGAGGGTGTTGTGATTGCTGTTTGCATGAGAGTTTGGCACAGCTCTGGCCCTGCCCCAGCCCCTCACCCCCTGCCCGTGGCCCTGCCCCTAACCTCACGCCCCTGGCCTTGACCCAGACCCTACCAATCCGCCCCTGCCCCTACCCCGGCACCCCTGCCCCTGCCCCCGCACCCCCGCCCCTGCCCCTACCCTCGCACCCCTGCCCCACCTGCATCAGCCACGGCCAGGTGTGCGGTGTGTCAGCTGCTGCCTCCCACTCCCCCTCCTCAGCCTCCCTCAACTCCCAGACCCCGCCTTGTGAGCCCTCCCCCCCCTCACCCCCCCCACCCCCCCCACCCCTGCTGCTGCTCCCACTGCTACTGCTGCTGCCGCTGCTGCTGTTGCTGCTGGAGGGAGGTGCGTGTGGAGGTGGTGCTCGCTGCTGCAGCACCAGCAGCTTGGAGGCAAACAGGGTGGAGGTGGGGTCGCAGGCCACCTGGTACAGGGGGTGGCTCAGGCTGCCTGCCTGATGACAGCCAACACAGGGCAGGGGCCAGGGGGCACAGCAGCCACCACCAGCTCAGAACAGACTAGGGCAGGGGGGCAGGGACCAGAATCACGAGGGCGAGCAGGGGCAGGGGCAGGAGCAGGAGCCAGGAGCATGTCCCCGGCCATCAAGCAGCGCCGGCCCCACCTGACTGCACCAGGCCCCCCGCTGCTCGTCCTTGAAGCAGCAGGAGCCTCGGTCCCCCATCACGCCCTGCACCCACCAGCTGCATCAGTGAGAAGGCGGACGGCATGATGGCGTTCGAGCCGGGAAGGGTGCAGAGGTTTGGTCAGAGGTAGGTAGCCTTACTGCTGCTACATGCACTGCTCTATGGAGCCCCTCCCCCAGGACACTCCTTAAGCTACACATGCCACACCCACCAGCTGCACCAGGCCAGGACTCTGACTGCTGCCTGGGGGCTGGCAGGCTGGTTGGTGCAGGCTGTGTGTGCGGGCCATGCCTCACCCTGATGCGCGGCCCTCACCTCAGCTCTGCTCAGGCTGTGAGGCTGGCCCTGCTGCCTGCGTGAAGGGGCAGCTGCTAGGCAGCTGCTGCCAGGCCTGAGGGGGTGCATGCAGTGTGTAGTGTGTAACCCTGTGTGTGACCCTAGGCTGCTCTGCAGCGCCTCAGCGCCCTGCCGCCCCCCAGCCCTCCTGCCCTGGTAACCCCCCCGGCCCTGCCATATCATGACGGGTGTCGCACATGGTTTTTGCCCAGATTCAGGGCAGACCCTGGGTGACTCACTGCCTTGGGCCTTGCCCTGGCCCTCCCTGCCCACCCCCTGCATGGTGCCTTCCCTGAACTGGAGCCTGGGCATGGGCCAGCCCATCCCCTGCCTTGAGCCCCTAGCCGTCCAGGCTTGCCTGAGCATCTTGCACCAGGAAGTCATGGCACCACACCGCGTCAGGGCTGCCGGGGGGGGACAGGGCCAGCCGCCGCTGACACCTGCAGCCAGGGGCCCCCCAGGGCAGGGCAGGCGTGGGGCGGGCAGGACAGGGGTGGGGCAGGCATGGGCCAGCAGGGCATGACGAGGTGTACAAGTCAGGGGGCAGGCAGGGCAGCGTCACATGCTCTGCCACACATCCACCCCTCTGTATGTCACTCCTTCCCACCCCTGCCTTGTTGGGCCCCTGCCTCCCAGCTTCCCCTCACCTGCTGCTCCCCCACCCTGTAGCCTGCTCCCCCCTGCCTGCAGCTGCCAGCTGCCAGCTGACAAATTGACAAACTGACAAACTGACGAAGTGGCAAACTGCCAGCTGCAGCATGCGAGCCCTCTCAGCCATGGCCTGCCCTTACCAGGCCCGGCGCATCTGGCAGGGCAGCGGGTCGCGGTGGTAGCGGCCGTCTGTAAGCACCACCTGCACCTCCCGCCCTGCCTGCCCCGCATTCAGCAGGTAGCTGGTCTGCAGCCAGCAGGAGGCAAAGGCCTAGAGGGGCACACACAGGGGGGTCAGGGGCGTGGTGGGGGGCACGATGCGGACAAGTGCAATAGCAGCAGCGGGGCCACAGCGGTGCAACGACAGCAGCAGCAGCAACAACAACAATTGTGATGATGAGATCAGCAGCAACAGCAGCAGCAGCAGCAGCTCCAGGAAGCAGCCAGACGCTTCCTGGAAACCTGGGACGTGGCGGTTGCGAGACATGCAGCAGCTCTTTTGATCTCCTGCTCCGCTGACTCCAGCTTGGACTAAGTACCTCGACCTTCCCAAGATTTAGATTTCAAACTTTGCTAACTGCCGTCCAACTACCTTTACTCAAGCCCGACGGCCCTCACCTCACCCCACCTGATGAGAGGCCAATTTTGCCAATAACTTCTGGCCCCTTCCCAGTAGTCGATCCCCCAACCTCTCGCAAGAGAGGGAGGCTTGCAACCACTTGACCCAATACACTATCACGCGGTTGCCCCCAGAGGTACCCCCCAGGTCACCCTACCTGCAGGCCATCTAGGCTTGACCTGCGGCTGCTGCTGCCCGGCTCCCCCAGAGCGTCCAGGTAGGCCCCCTTGAAGGCCGCCTTGTTGGGCAGCCGGCTGTTGGCATTGTTGTAGCCGTAATCGTGGTCATCTGCCAGACCAGCACCAGGGCCACCACCACCACCACCACCACCACTGCCTTCACCATCTGCCCCACCCATCACCACCATTGAGAGCAGCAGCAGCAGGACCAGCAGCAGTAGCTGCAGCGAAAGCAGGACCAGCAGCAGCAGCTGCAGCGAAAGCAGCAGCAAGGGCAGGCACCACCCAGAGCCAGCCAGGGCTGCAGGCCCTCCACATCCACTCTGGCGCCACGGTCCCGCTGAGGAGGGGAGGCTTGCAGGGGCAGCAAGAGCGGGTGGGCAGGGTGCTGGTTGGCCCTGAGGCCCAGGGATTCAGGGCAGGCTGTGGATCAGGAGGGGTAGGGGGTGGGAGGCCCCTCACCATAGGTGCCCAGCACTGGGCGGGGGCACGCCAGTGGGTCCGCCCCTGCAGGTGGCCAGGCCCCCCCAGGCCCCAGAGCCCCCGGGCACATGAACTCCAGGAAGGTGCGGTACTCCTGCCCCCCCACCTGGGCAGCCGCAGGCAGGGGTGGCGGGGGAGTCATGCCACAAGCTCGCTGGGTGGCCAGGTGCCAAGTGGGGTGCGGGGGATGAGCGGTGGGTGGCAGGCATGGGTGGGGGGGCCTGGGGGGCAGGCAGCTGGCGACCCCCCGGGGGTGGGGTGGGGTGGGGTGGGGTGGGGTGGGGTGGGGTGGGGTGGGGTGGGGTGGGGTGGGGGTGGGGTGGGGTGGGGTGGGGTGGGGTGGGGTGGGGTGGGGTGGGGTGGGGTGGCTCCAGTAGGATTGTGCTGCGGACTAGGCTTGGCACTTGGACGCCTCAGCAGGGGTGGTGTTGGTAGGTGGCGTTGCAGCAGGCAGCAGGGGGCAGCAGGGGTGGCAGCAGGCAGTTCAATCCAGTTCAGGAATGGTGCAATGGCACGCCGGACGGCTGGTCTGCCCATGGGCATACTGGGTTGCACCCGCTGCAGCCTCATGTGAATGTGCCTCAGCTGAGCGCCCGGGCGCCAATGAGTGTGGGCCATAGCTACCTCATCCCTCTGGTGCCAGCCTTGGGTGTCAGCAGCAGGGGGGAGGGGGCAGCCTTCCAAAGGCCGCAGCAGGGGTGGCAGCAGCAGGTGGGGGGCAGCCTTCACAGCCGAAGGCCATCCGGGCTACGCAAGGGGGGAGAGGGGGGTGTCAGCAGCTGCCCTCTCAACAGCCACAGCCACAGTCACTGTCCTGACATGGGGCATTGCATGGTTGCCCATGCAGGCGTCGCCCTCCCAGGTCCATGGGCTGTGAGGGGACGAGCAGCCGCAGTGCTGGAGGGTTGGGCCTTCCTGCCCTGGCGGTCAGCCCAGGCCATGTCTGGTGGGCCGCCTACCCAGGTGATGCCATGTCTGGGTGCCAGGCCCGGCCCACCCGGCCCCCCTGGCTGCTCCAGGTCACACCTGATGGGCCAGGCGGCGGCGAGCGTGGTCCAGATCCCCTGCCGTGCACATTGCCTGGTTGCCTCGCATCCAGTCCAGGCTGCAGTTGCAGTGCGGCTGCTGCCGTGCCGCTGTGCAGCTCACCTGCGCAGCGCAGAGCAAGGGACCGCAGCGCCCTGGGCAGGCCAGGGGGTGCCAGGGGGCCGTAGAGGTCCAGGAGGTGCCACAGCCAGCTGCCAGGAACAGGCACTGCTGCAGGCGTGGCTGTGGGAGGGTATGCAGCGGAGCAGCTGTGAGGGCTGCAGGCCCCAGCCACGCCTCCGCACCACCCTGCAAGCCTCTGGCTGACTTGTGCTTAGCAGCGCAGCTCAAGCGGCTGTGAGGGGTGGGACTTGTGGGAGGGGCAGCTGCTGGCGGAGGGTTGGTTGGGAGGTGGGCTGATGGTGGCCGAGGGGGGGTGGGATGTCCCATCCTCCCCTGGCCCTGGCCTCTCCACAGCTTCACTGGTAAGCTGAGCAGCCCTGGGCGCTGTTCTGCTCCTGGTCACACTCACTGCTGTCTGATCCATGTAGGCCATGTCGCCTAGCCAGATCCATGCGTCAGGGGCCAGGGGCAGGACGCCCTGCTCTGCGCCACATACACTCCACATGAGCTGCACAGTAACTCAGCTGATGCAGCGGCATTGGCTGAGCGCTGCCTGGGCAGGCGGGCTTGGGAGTGCGGCAGCCGACACGTGACACACCCACAGCACCTCACATGGGTCCATACGGGCTGGGGCCGCAGGTCGTAGCTGCTACAGCTGCCGAACGCGATGCGGCTGACGGTTCTGGAGCCTGCAGCTGCTGCAGCTGGCGCAGAACGTGCGGACTCTGGAGTTTCATGTGGAATTGAAAGCGTGAGCGCGACTATCGAAAAGATCAAGCTGGCCACGATGAGGAGCCAGTGCAGCGCCGTGAACGCCCAGTGGGACCGGCGCGAAGCTATTGGCGTGTGCAGCAGCAGCCCATCCCTCTCCGAATAGGGCCCTAGCTCAAACGCAGACGCGGTGGACGTGGACATAGGCAGTGGCACCGTCAATAACAGACGGGCAGCTTCAAGAAACACATCTTTCATTGTTTTTATGCTTTGGCTACTTTTACCGATGGCGAGCCATGGTCAATCCAAGGGCTGCATCTCGTTCACCGATTCCCATGCTCACATCACAGTTCGGCCAATTCCATCGGGTCGCCGCGGGGCTGCGGGACCGCGGCGAGCGTGAGGCCTGTCCGCTACCTCCGCACCAGCACCAGCACCTTCCCACACCACTGCCGTTGTGCCCTCAGGTGTTGGCACATTGCCAGTGTGTCGGTGCTTGGGCACAACCTGGGTGGGGCCCGACATCAAGAGGGTGGTAAGTTACCATGTAACTAAACTCTAGGTTGACCAGAAAGGGCTGGTTCACATGTACTTGAACCCACAGTCACATCTAAACGACAGCGTTACTACCACCAACGGGTGTAGGGAGGAGGGGTTGTTATAGCTGGGCTTCCTATTACGACCAGCAGCCAGGAAGCCACACGCACAGCAATCAACGCGAGGAGCGAAGGGCTGAATGGAAGACCCAACGACGACAGGTACTCACCCGCCCCCGCCTTGTATGCCCCCGCACTGTTTGTGTCCCCGCATTGTGTCTTGGCCTGTCAATGTTGCCTGCTGCAAGGTGGTGTGCAGGCCCAGGGGCACAGACCAGCTGAGGGGCAGGGTGGTGCTAGTGGATGAGCACCGCACCACTCGGGTCAGCTCAGCAGTGAATGGCCAGCAGCCCTGTGAGAGGCAACTAAACAAACGTAGGGCCACCAGGCCTGCAGACTGGAAGCCCCCAGCAGGGCAGGTGGACCATCGCCTAGTGCGCCCAGCCTGGAGCCAGCAGCGTGACCAGCCAGTGAGGGGCCTGATGTGGTGCCCTGTGGTGGCCCCCCGTAAGCCTTCACAGCCAGGAAGCCCCACAGCCAGCAGCCTCAGAGCCTGGGCCCAGCACTCCCCCGCCAGCCAAGCGCTGCAAGCGCACCAAGGCTAAGCAGGCAGCTGAGCCCACCCAGCCCACCAAGGCTGCCAAAGCCAAGCCAGCACCACAGCCAGGCAGGTGGCTGGACAGGGACTGCAATGCAGCGCTGAACATGCAGCGCATTGGGGAGAGCAGGTGGCGGCCACTGGAGCTGTGCTGGTGGCCAGAGCAGGGAGCTCTGCCCGCCAAGGGCAAGGAGTACCCAGGCCTTGGTTACACGCGGCTGCGAGACAAGCCACCCAAGCCCCAGCAGCAGCAGCAGCAGCCTTTTGAGCTGTCATCGGCTTACAACCAGTGCATGTTTTCATGCCAACTCTACACGATAGCCCTAACGGGTCAGGCATTACTGTAGGTGGTAGGCACTCGTGCACCATGTCCATGTGCATCGGGTATACTCCACACAGCCCATTGACACCATTTGAGTCAGGCCACTATTGCCCACTAGTATTCCCTCTAGTGGCTGCTAGTGGCCATTACTAGTCCGGCAATGGAGGCCCTAGTGATGGACAGGGGGGCTGCAGAGACCAAGTTCCAGTGTCGACTCTCGGCTCCCTTCGGCCCTGACACCAAAATGAAATGGAGAAGTGTAGGATACAGGTTTTCTTGACGCCAATTACGACCAAACACAGCATTGAACACAGCGCTAGTTGAGGCCGTGCGCGACAAGAAGTGGCAATGGCGAATGGCGCCGCCTGGAAGGTGCCAAGCAAGCCGCGTTCCGCGTGACAGGTGCGCCACGAAAAGGTGCTTAACACGCCGTGAGACAGCGGCAACAATCAAACATACGGAGAGGCGCCGCAGCTTTGTACACAGCACCTGCGCACACCAGCACATTCGCCCACCGAGCAAACACCTAGTATTGTCGGACCTGTATACCATGGGCCTGCCGCGTCAGTCTTCGCTCATTGCCGTAGTCCTCGTCGCACTAGCCTGGCATGCGTGCCGCCTCACAGCGGCGCGCCCCACTCCGTATTCCTTAACGACCCGGGAAGGTGAGCTTTGCTGAGCCAAGCTATGGGCTTCGTCTTTGTGGGAGGCAGCGCCGCGTCTTTGTGGGAGGCAGCGCCGCGTCTTTGTGGGAGGCAGCGCCTATGGGCTTCGTCTTTGTGGGATTCGTCTTTGTGGGAGGCAGCGCCGCACAGGCCACAGGAGCACGCGAATGCTTGTGTGCCGCGACATGTCATTGTGCCCGTGACTGCGGCCACGCTTGCAGGCGCGGCTTCCTCTAGGAACACGCACAGCGAACACGTCCACGGCGCCAGGGCTGGACAGCACCTGCGGTCCCAGGAACCGCGCCCCGAAGCCTTCGACACGATCAGAACCAGGGGCCTCCTGCAACAGCAGCCGCAGCCACTATCACCCACTCAGCCTGAGGGCGGGGCTGCTGCCCTGGCAGCTAGCGCAGTGTCTGGTCTGGCAGGCCTGCTGAGCCTGCCAGTGCTGCCCCCTCTTCCTGAAACCGTCAACATCCCAGGTCAGTGTGACATCATGGGGTAGGGCCTGTAGACATGTGCAGCTCCGAGCCTCCTGGTGCTGGTGCTGCTGGACATAAAAACCCCAGATCAAACCCCCAGATCAAGGAGTAGAATTTTGGCAGTGCATGAACATGGAAGGGGAAGATGCATTGAACATGCATGCCCTTCGCGTCTGCACCTGACGCCTGCCTGCTTGCCTGCCAGACTGCCCACCCTGACTCCCTCCCTGCCTGGGGGGTGCTGCTCACTCACACATGGTGCTGCCTGCAGGCGTGTTCCACATGCAGCGCAACAGCAGCACTGGGGAGAGCACCATCGTGGTGGGGCCTCGTAGGGCGCCCTGGGTCACAGTGCAGACCCTGGCCTCACCCACTGCCGCCGCCACCAACACTACTACTGTCACATCTACCGACCCCACCTCTGCCGTTGGTAGCAGCAGTGTGGCCAGCAGCAGCAGCAGCAGCAGCAGCAGCAGCAGCAGGTGGGCTGGCCTGAGCAGAGAGGTGGAGATGGCTGCAGGCACGGGGCAGGCCACCGTGGGTAACATCACCGTGGTGAGTGTGCTGCCACCTGCCCCTGTTCCACAGCCGACACAGCCAAGCCTCAGGTCAACACAGCCTGTGGTCGGGGCCGTCACGCCTTCAGCACCTGCATCTGCCTCCACGGCTGTTGCGGCCATGAGCAATGCGGTGCAAGGTCCTACTGTTGGCAAGGTGGGGCTGGGGCTGGGGCTGGGGGCTGGGGCTGGGGCTGGGGCTGGGGCTGGGGCTGGGGCTGGGGCTGGGGCTGGGGCTGGGGCTGGGGCTGGGGCTGGGGCTGGGGCTGGGGCTGGGGCTGGGGCTGGGGCTGGGGCTGGGGCTGGGGCTGGGGCTGGGGCTGGGGCTGGGGCTGGGGCTGGGGCTGGGGCTGGGGCTGGGGCTGGGGCTGGGGCTGGGGCTGGGGCTGGGGCTGGGGCTGGGGCTGGGGCTGGGGCTGGGGCTGGGGCTGGGGCTGGGGCTGGGGCTGGGGCTGGGGCTGGGGCTGGGGCTGGGGCTGGGGCTGGGGCTGGGGCTGGGGCTGGGGCTGGGGCTGGGGCTGGGGCTGGGGCTGGGGCTGGGGCTGGGGCTGGGGCTGGGGCTGGGGCTGGGGCTGGGGCTGGGGCTGGGGCTGGGGCTGGGGCTGGGGCTGGGGCTGGGGCTGGGGCTGGGGCTGGGGCTGGGGCTGGGGCTGGGGCTGGGGCTGGGGCTGGGGCTGGGGCTGGGGCTGGGGCTGGGGCTGGGGCTGGGGCTGGGGCTGGGGCTGGGGCTCCCTGCTCACAGCTGGGTCACGCAGTGTCAGTATCTGACTGATCCTCCCTGATGCTGGCCACACGTCAGGTACGCTGCATCGCGCACCCTCAACAACTAGCCAATCCCTTGCCCTGGTCCGCCACTGACCTGCCACTGGGAGGGTGACCGGCCGCTGCTGCTGCTGTTGCTGCTGGCTGCTGCTGCTGGTGCCAGATGGGTCTTAGAGTTGTGCGCCTGCCGCTGTGCCCCAGCAGCCCTGTGTGTGCCTTATGACTGGTGTGCAGGTGACTGTTGGTCCACAGGGGGGCATCTTCACCATGAGCAGCAGCGGCAATGCCAGCACCTTCTCGGTGGGTCCTCCAAAACCTTACCCCTCAACCTTGAGCCTTCATTGCAGTCGAACACTAGTTGTGAACCACCACAAAACGGTGTTTTGTCTGTGTGATGTTCCCATGCTCATGGCATGCACATGGCTTATACATGGCATACACATGGTCATGGTCGCCTACCACCTACACTATTGCCTGACTGTGAGGGCACCTAAAGGGCACCTCCAAAGGGCACCTCCAAAGGGCACCTCCAAAGGGCGCTGCCGGCTTGTCCTCGCGTGGGTCCTCCAGCAGCATCTGGCAGGCCCTGCCTGGGCTCTGTGGGGCAACAGGCATTGGCACTGTCAGTTGTCATCTCACACATCCTGCTAGTCTTGGCGGAGCTGTTGCAACTTCTGACTAACTGCCAGCTTGGGAAACAGGCAGCCTGTGTCAGTAGCATCCTGCTGCAGCGAACACTGCTGCTGGGCTTGATGTAGCAGTGGCGTTGTGATGCCACGGTCCTGGCTATGGTGATGGTTGTTGCTGCTTTTCCTGCATGGAGTGGCAAGCATAACCCAGTTTACCTCTGTGCTTGCAGCCACACTCCCTGGCTGCTTGTAGTGTGCTGCTTGCAGTGTGCTGCTTGTAGTGTTGTGTGACAGGCTTCATCACCAGCAGAGTGTGGGTGCTGTGCAGGTGCTGCGTGGCGCGTTGCAAGTCCAGTCCGCTTCGGGGCCATGACCCCTCGCCCCTGGACACCTGGCCTTGGTCCCTCGTGATCTGATGATCTGATGCATGCCGCCTCCTTCTCGTGATCTGCTGGGGTGGGGTAGTGCGGCGCGCAAACCCTGCCTGCCATGCCTACACGTGATATGTTGTGTTTCACCTTGTGTTGGTCCTTGCTGGTGTTGAACGTGTTTGGTGCCAAACCTTGTAACAATATGTAGCTTCACCTTGTCGTTGAGTTACCAGTAATGCCATGACCAATGTGTAACGCCTTGACCCAGTTGTTGCCTTAATGGCAGTCGCCTGGGCCTAATGCCATGCGACCTCCCCGTAGCATGGCCTTGCATCCCCCGGAACCCAATTTATCCATGTTGGTGCCCATGAGGCTGCGGCTGGCATGACAAACATGCGTAAATGTAGGCTGACACAGCTAAAGCAGGGCACACTGTGCACTGCCTCAGGCTGCTGCTGCTGGGCTTTGGGTGGGCAGTCTCGCAGTCGTTTGTACCCCAGGCCTGGGTACTTCTTACCCTTGGCTGGCAGAGCTGGCAAGTCTGGCTACCAGCACCTCAGCCCTCAACCTTGAGCCTTCATTGCAGTCGAACACTAATTGTGAACCACTACAAAACGGTGTTTTGTCTGTGTGGTGTTCCCATGCTCATGGCATGCACATGGTTTATACATGGCATACACATGGTCATGGTCGCCTACCACCTACACTATCGCCCAAAATAGGGCACCTCCAAAGGGCAAGCCTCCAAAGGGCACCTCCAAAGGGCAATGGCAATACATCAGCACCTTAGCCCAGCCCAGGCCACCAGCACATCTCCATTGAGCGCTACTCGCTCCTGCCAATGCTGCTCCACAATCCCTGGTCTACTCACCACTGTTGTGCATCAACATTCCGCCTAATGCAAGAAAGCCCACAGGAAGGGCGAGAGCATGGCTGAAGGAGGCAGTGCCAGCCTTGGTGTGCGTGTCACAGCAGCAAGGCAGCGTTGGTCTGGTGGCTGGGTAACGTGTCACCGAGCTGGGGATCAGCATGGATCAGCATGGATCAATCGCGGATTGCCCACCCCAGGCCAACACCCCGCAGAAGGTTTCTTGCATGAGGCGGAGTGTTGAACGCTGGCAGGTATGGGAAGATTGCCAGTCGATGCCAGGGTGCACCATGTGGTGATGGCCCAATGGCGGGCATGGGCCATGCACAAACAATCGCCCATCGTGCTCAGTTGTTGCAGGCACCACATGCTTAGATGTCCTACGTGAGCCCTGTGGTGATTGAGTCCATCGCGCACAGCCTCGACATCCCGCATCTGTCCAGCGCTGCTGCGAAAGCACTCGCACCCGACGTGGAGTATCGGCTACGCGAGCTCATTCAGGCAGGCGCAAGTCCCTGCCGCGCAGCTGAGGGGTCCTTGGACCCCTGACCCAGCCTGCCCGCATTGTTGATACAGGACGCTCAAAAGTTCGCTCGGCACTCCCGTCGGACCCGTTTGACCACCGACGACGTTAACAGCGCTCTCCGCCTGCGCAATGCTGAGGCATGCGAACCCAACAGGCCTTTACTTCAAGCCAGGCGTGGTGCTCCACCGCTGAACCCGCCCCTCCCTCCTGCCATGCCCTTGTGTGCAGCCCCTGTACGGCTTCGGCAGCAAGCACCCAGCCAGGTTCATTCGGGCAGCAGGGGAGCCAGATCTGTACTGCGTGGCTGACCCAGAGTTACCCCTGGAGCAGGTCATTGACGCCCCACTGCCCAAGCCGCCCATAGAAGTGGCAGTCAGGCCCCACTGGCTGTTCATTGAGGGGGTGCAGCCGATGACACCCGAGAACGCACGGCTCAGCAAGCCCATCAGCCCGGCAGTGCCACGAAGGCGCAAGGCATTGGGCCTGGATCAGGCCTCCAACGCCAAGAGGGCATCCAGTAAGTGCCCGGGCAGGTGCAGCGCATGTGACATGACAGGCACAGAAGCCCCCTGCATCCCCCCTGCCTGCCGCCTGCTCCACGCCGCCTGCGGCACGGGGGCGCCATGGCCACCCTGCCCGCTGCACATCCTCGGCCAGCATCCCACCCCACACTCGGCCCGCCCCCTTGCCCTGCAGGCCAAGCACCCAGCCTGAGCCCACCCCCTGGCGAGGCTGCAGCCGCCACAGCCACCGGAGCCAGCCCCGGCCCTGGCGCCCCGGCTGGTGCTGGATCCGGGTCAGGCGCTGAGGTGCAGCCGGCCGTCTCCCACGTGCTGTCCCGTGAGCTGCAGCTGTACTTTGCCAAGGTGGCCAAGGTGGTCAACGCCGCCACTGCCGCGGCTGCAGCGGCTGTGGCTGGCCAGGTGAACTCTGACCAGGCGGCGGCAGGGCCTCGGGACTCTGGGCAGCAGGCAGGGGGCAGCCGGCACTGGGGGGCCGTGCTCCCGCCCATACCCACGCCAGCAGCTGCTGGGGAGGAGGCGGTGGCGGCGGCAGCAGCAGGGGGGCCGCAGCAGGGCAAAGGGCAGGAGGCAGGCCAGGGCCTGGCGGCAGTGCAGGCGGTGGAGGGGCAGCTGAGGGCGGTGCTGGCCAGCGTGGCCACAGACCCAGGTGAGGGGGAACCCAGGGGAGGCACCTGGGCTGGACCCCACCTTGGTGGTGTACAGCCGGTCCCACCCACCCGCCATCAACCTGTGGCCACTCCCCTCCTCCTCACCACATACACCTTGCACCACACACGCCTAGCCACAGCTTATGCACAGGCCACCTCTCAGATGTCCTCACAACCCTAACCTCAACTTCCTACCCCTACCCCTCACTCTAAACCCTAACCTCAACCCTAACCCACTCCCCTCCCTCCTATGCAAGCTGGCGGGTCTACACGCCGCCCCTCCTCCTACCTCCCTCCTCCAGGGCGCGTGTGGTGCTGCAGGGCTGCACCCCCTGTGCCCCTACCTGGTCAAGCTGCTGGCTGACGGCGTGACGGCCAGCCTTGCCTGCGCCTCCGCCCTGGCCCTGCTGCTGCGCCTGGCGGACGCGCTGCTGCGCAACACAGCGCTGGGCCTGGAGCACTACCTGCACCAGCTGCTGCCCTGCCTGCTCACCTGCCTGGTGGCCAAGGGGTTAGGTAAGGGGCAGGGGGGGGTCAGGGAGGGGCAGGGGAGGCAGGCAGGGAGGGTCAGGGGCAGGGGCCAGGAGGGTGTGTCCAAGTATGAGGCTAGGCCTGGGCAGCTTGCAGGAAGTGAGGAGGTGGAGAGGTTAGCCAGCTGGAGGTGGCTGTGCCCTGGGTGTGTAGGTGATGAAGTGTGAGGGCGCAGCAGCTTAGTTGGCTCCTGGCTGCAGGGGTTGGTGGGCTGAGGGGCTTGGTGTGGAGCCCAGTGGACAGGAGGTGCAGCCTGGGCAGCACGCACTGCACCCGCTGCGGCACCCTCCCAGGCCGCCTTGGCTGCTGCCCCTGATGGTGGCTGCAGGCAGCCTGGAGTCAAGGCGTGCCCCCCTCCCCTCAGGCGCCACTGACCCCTGGGCTGTGAGGGACACGGCGGCGCAGCTGGTGGCTCAGGTGCCCTGCCCTGACCCGACCTGCCCCGCTGCCCCCCCCCTGGCCTCCCCCTGGCCTCCCCCTGGCCCCCCCCTTGGCCCTGAGTGTCCCTGTCTGATGAGGTGTAGCTGTCTGATGAGGTGCAGGTGTGTGCTCGCTTCAGCGACCCTTACTTCAACATCCAGCCACGCATCAGCAAGACGCTGCTGAGGGCGCTGCTGGAGCCCCAGCAAGCCCCTGGCCACACACTACGGTGCGGGCAGCTGGGCGGGGGGCTGCAGGAGGGTGGGCAGGGACAGCCCAGGGCAAGGCAGTGAACCAAGGCAGACCTCAGGTCAGGTCGGGTCCAACAGCAGCCGGGCAGTCCTAATCAGGCAATTGTGCAGGCTATTGCCTGCCTGCCTGCCTGCCTGCTGCCTGCCTGCCCTGCCTGCCTGCCTGCCTGCCTGCCTGCCTGCCTGCCTGCCTGCCTGCCTGCCTGCCTGCCTGCCTGCCTGCCTGCCTGCCTGCCCTCTACTCCCACCCCAAGACGTCGGGGCCTTGGACCAGATCCCTGCAACCCCTGCTCAGCTCTTGCCCGCCCTGGCCATGCCTGGGAGCCCGCAGGCGCCATCCGCGGCCTAGGCGCCCTGGGCCCCGCCAGCGTGCGCCAGCTGCTGCTGCCCCAGCTGGGCCTCTACATGGAGCGCCTAGGCCCCCTGCTGCCGCCCCTGTCCGGGCCCTCCACCCCCCCTCCGCCACCCCCCCTCCCTCCCTCCCACCGCCAGCAGCCTTGATGGCCAGCACAGCAGCGCAGACCAGGGTCAGGCGCAGGCCATGGAGGTGGACAGCGACGCAGGAGGGGGTCAGCCAGGCTTGGCCAGGGCAGGGGCCCTTCGTGGTGGTGGGGGAGGGCAGGAGGCGGGGCAGCGGCGGGGCGGGGAGCCTTGCAGTGGCCAGCCAGCGTCAGGCTGAGGCCCTCAGGGTCCAGGGAGCGCTGGTGGAGGTGGTGGCCGGGGCGCTGTACAGCCGGGTGCTGGAGGCGGCTCAGCCGGACGTGCAGCGCTCAGATGCAACGCTTGCGGCTGCCAGGTGGGTGGACAGGGGAGGGGGAGGGGAGGGGAGGGGAGGGGGAGGGGAGGGGAGGGGAGGGGAGGGAGGGGAGGGGAGGGGAGGGGAGGGGAGGGGAGGGGAGGGGAGGGGAGGGGAGGGAGGGGAGGGGAGGGGAGGGGAGGGGAGGGGAGGGGAGGGGAGGGGAGGGGAGGGGAGGGGAGGGGAGGGGAGGGGAGGGGAGGGGAGGAGGGAGGGAGGGAGGGGAGGGGAGGGGAGGGGAGGGGAGGGAGGGGAGGGGAGGGGAGGGGAGGGGAGGGGAGGGGAGGGGAGGGGAGGGGAGGGGAGGGGAGGGGAGGGGAGGGGAGGGGAGGGGAGGGGAGGGAGGGGAGGGGAGGGAGGGGAGGGGAGGGGAGGGGAGGGGAGGGGAGGGGAGGGGAGGGGAGGGGAGGGGAGGGGAGGGGAGGGGAGGGAGGGGAGGGGAGGGGGGAGGGGAGGGGAGGGGAGGGGAGGGGAGGGGAGGGGGAGGGGAGGGGAGGGGAGGGGAGGGGAGGGGAGGGGAGGGGAGGGGAGGGGAGGGGAGGGGAGGGGAGGGAGGGGAGGGGAGGGGAGGGGAGGGGAGGGGAGGGGAGGGAGGGAGGGGAGGGGGAGGGGAGGGGAGGGGAGGGGAGGGCGGTGCTGGGCCGAGGGAGCAGGTGTCTCTGGGGAGGGCGGCAGGTCGGGGCGTAGGGGGAGCAGCAGCAGGGGGGTGCCTGGGGGGATCAGGGGCGGCAGGATGTCCACAGTGGTGAGGTCATGCCTGGTGACCTGAGTGTATGCTGTGTGCTGTGTGGTGAGCAGGAGGCCACTGGGGCCTGGCCCAGCCCCCCAGCCCCCAGCCCCGCACCCTTCCCTCTGGCAGAGAACAAGGGGTCGAAGGGAGCCATGGCCATGGACTCGGAGACAGCAGCAGGGTCAACAGCGGGCAGGGGCACGAGGCGGCGCCGGCAGACCTGGACTCAGCAATGGTGTGGGTGGCAAGCTCGTGGCACACAAAGCTGCAACGACGCATCGGGCAACAAGCCAGGGCAAAGGTGGGTGCAGTGCCTGGGCTCGGTGTCCCCTCTACCTCCAGGGGCTCGTGCTGATGCTGTGGCAATGATTCGGGGCAGCAGGGTGACGATGAGGAACAAACTCTCTTTGGACAAGGACACTCATGGGTGCAGCCATAGCGGCAGGCATAGGCAGGCAGGCAGGCAGGCAGGCAGGCAGGCAGGCAGGCAGGCAGGCAGGCAGGCAGGCAGGCAGGCAGGCAGGCAGGCAGGCAGGCAGGCAGGCAGGCAGGCAGGCAGGCAGGCAGGCAGGCAGGCAGGCAGGCAGGCAGGCAGGCAGGCAAGCAAGCAAGCAAGCAAGCAAGTGCAGCCTCACACTGCAGCTCAACATTATGTGGCCCTCTAGGAGGCCCTCTAGGGTGGCCCTCTAAGGAGGCTGATTGGGTGCTGACGTAGCGGATGGGTGTGGCTGCCCCGTCAAATGCACTAAGTCCATAGAGGGCAAGGGCGGCCAGGCAGCCTGGCAGATGCCGCAAAAGCTCCGCGACACCCCCGACACAGGACGATGTCGTGGGTGTGCGCGCAGGTCCGCAACCGCTGTGCTGGCGGAAGCTTGGCGAGAAGACAGCGCCCTTGCGGAGGTTGTTTGGGCTGTAGGCGAGGTGCTCGGACCCGCATTCATGGCGCGAATGCCGCTGGCACATGCGCCACATGTGTCATTGTAAGGCAGGTTTAGGGTGTTGTGCGATGGGGCACAGCCGTGCCAATGACATTAAGCGAGATAAGACAACACCAGCAAACAAGTTTGCGGTGCACGAGAGGCTGACGCCCTATGTGCTTGGCAACCACAAGTACCATACCCACGATAGGGCACAGCCGTGCCAACCATCGCAGGACACCACAAAGCCCAACTACGTGGATGCCGCACATCATGCAAGCTAAATATTGCAGGTGGCCTTGGCCTGACCGACAGCGTTTCCACTCAGGTCTAGGACTCAGACCTGACAATGAAGGGGACGAGTAACATATCATTGTCACACCTGTCCAGTTCTGGCTGGGAAACAGACACAAGGACAGACATGTTCACTTGACAAGAGCATTTCAGGGTTTTGATCGCACACGCCTTATGATTGCTCCGCTAGGCGCAGGTATGCGCACTACCTCGCCAAGCCCTAAGAGGTCTTGAAGGTGAAACCGCACACCCAGGACGCTGCTCCTGAGTCGCAATCCCGGCTTCCGCACCTCCCCGCTCAGCCGGCCTACGTCCGCGCAAACTGGCTGCTCCGGCATCTGCGTCCCAGACTCCTGCACGTCTTTACATTGATCCCGCCAATCATCCCGCAGGAAGCCGCCGCTGCTAACAAACGCGGCTGCTGGCCGTACCCGCCTTCGTTTGTTCGCCCAGCGCGCGTCCCGCTCCTCCGTTGGCACAGCCACCTGCTGCCCTCTGTGTGGCTGCAGCGGGGCCCCGCTTCCGATAAGCACCTTTTCCGCCACCTCTTGGTGCTGCCTGCGCGCCAGCCAGGCTTTCAGCTCTTTGCGGCCCGCCAGCACGCTCTTGATCACTGGGCCAGCCCCTGGGACACTGAAGCTGTAGGTGGCGTCCTCCTGTGGCTGACGGGCCAGCACCCCTAGCTGCAGCAGCACCGACACCTGGTCGTCAGGGGCCAAGCAGCCAGGATCACTCAGGGGCCCAGCAGGCTGCTGACCCCCCTGGTACTGAGTAAGAGGCGGAGTCCTGGCTTGGTGCCTCACTGGGAGGGGCAGGGGGGTCGGGCTCAACCTGGGAAGAAGAAGAAGAAGAAGAAGAAGACTACTCCGGCGGAGCCGGCGTGTATTAAGGGAGGAGCTTCCGCCTGGGGCGCGGCTTGCTCCCACCGCCTAACCTGGATGTGAAGAAACCCTTCAGCCCCCATCCTTGACACCTGCCCTGAGTCTGTAGCTGGTTCTGGCTATGCTATGTGAGCTTATGACCGCATGTCTAGTCAGCTTATTTAGCAGTTTAGTGGTGTTGGTTTGCGTGATGCCTATGGCTTCCATGTGTAGCTTGGTATGTGTGTTGTAAGTGATGCCGCCTATTCCCAGCAGGATGGGTCTAACTGAGACCGTGTGTCCTGCTGCGATGATGGCTTCTGCCATGGCAGCGTGTTGTGTGGTAGCGTTGTCTAGCTGATCGGCCCATCTCGAGTCAGCGCAGTACTTGATTTCCAGCAGGGTGACGTGTTTGGTTGACTCGTTCGATCCCTGCTTCCTTTTCTTCGTGTTGTTGATCATGATGATGTCCGGGCGGGTGGTCGTGTTGGTGTCCCTGGCTGAGAGGCTCAGGACTTCTAGGGCCTTGCGTAGCGTGGCGCTGGGTAAATCGATGCCTTCCGTCTCGCCTCGTTCGTGGCTGCCGATGTCCGCGAACTTGATGCACCCTCCTTGGGCTCCCTTGCTGATAGCTTTCGTGATCAGGCGCCCCGCCCCGTTATGTCGTTCCTGTACTAGGGCTGCGGTGCGGCTGCAGCCCGAGAGTAGGTGTGTCGCGCTGTCGGCCTCCCCGCATAGCGGGCACCGGTCATCCGCCGCCTTTCCCCAGCGCATTGCCAGTTTCTGGTTGTAGAGCCCGCCCGTCCGATAGAGTAGGGCGGTCCTCTGCGCCTCTGTTGGGATGCCCGCGTCGGTCATCACTCTTTCGCAGGAGCCTTTCGCCGCTGCCTTGGTGATTTCCCGTGACATCTGGCAGTAGATGCTCTCTTGGTTGGCGAGGCCGAGTTTATGTTTGTTGCTCATGTGCGCGCGTACACTGTGGCGGCAGTCCGGCATCGGGGTGGTGACGTTGAGTTCACTTGTTGTGCTCAGCCACGCGTGTTGCTCGGTGTGCCTGGGCGGGCAGGGGCCCGGCGTTGTGGCTTGCTCTGGGTGCCTCGCTGCGTGCTTGGCCAGTGCATCAGCTCCCTCGTTCCCGATGATGCCGGAGTGGGCGCGGACTTTGAAGAAGTGTACCGTGTCCTGGCTGTTAGTCAACATAGTTGCTATCTTTGCCAGTATGTCTTTGTGGCGGTGCGTGCGGAGCGACATCGGGTTGGCGAGCGCCCTACGTATCTGGTAGAGTGAGCAGAGGCTGTCGGTGGCGATGCGCTTGGCTCCTGCCTGCAGCGCTGAGAGAATAGCTATGAGCTCTGCTCTATTGATGGTGGTGTCGCCGGTTAGGGCAATGGTGATCCGAGCGTCGCTGGCCGGCGTGTACACGCCTGCTCCCACTGATGCTCCCTCGGTGCCTTTGATGCAGCTTCCATCCGTGTATGTCACCTTCTTCCACTCTGGTATGGCTCTGTGTGTGTGGGTGGTGGGCTGGAAGGCAGGCTGGTTAGTTTGGCGTGTATGCCCCGTGGAGGGGAGCTCATGGTCTGCTGGTAGGCCACGGTGTTTGTGGTTGCCGCTTGGCAGCGGGGTGGGCTGGTTGTGTTGTGAGGGCTTTGCCAGAGCCGGATGTGTCCTTAGTCGTGGGTGGAGTGCAGTGGCTGTGTTGGCCAGCCAGCCCTGTGGGTTCCCATGGGTGACGAGCTGTTGCCTAGCCTGGTTCCAAACGATGTAGGTGATGAGCTTGGCATGCTTGTCTGACTTGGCGGCTGCGTTGGGTTTGTTGAGAGGAATGGTGGCTATGTGTTGGCAGTACTCTGGGTAGCTTCTCAACATGTCTATGTGTTTGGGGTACGAGATGCCTTTCTTGCCAGGTATGAGCAGGATGGTGGCCATAGCCTCCTCTTGTGTGGCAGAGTGTATGGCATGTCTGATGCATTTCAGGGCTATGGCATCCTCTGCTGGCACGTTCCATGTGGAGAGCCCTGTGTGTCTGACAAGGAGGCAGTTGTGGTGTGCCCCATAGGCTGTGTCATTGATGTCCGGGCTCCAGTATGTTGTGGTTTCAGCCCTGACTGTGAGTGGGTTAGCCCATCTCTGGACCGTGCTAGGGAAGTGGTGAGTGTTGTAGAGGGTAGAGATGGCTTTGTCTTGTGCTGCTTGAATGGGTTGGGGGGTGTTTTGTGTGTCGTGCCTACGGAGGAGGGCTACCAGCTCGGTGGCATGATCCCTTGGGTGTGGGGTGTGTTGCAGCCACGTGGCGAGGTCTTGCTGTTTGCTTTTAGTGATCAGGCCCACTGTGCGTCCTGCCTCGTCGTGGGCTATCACATGTGTGGGGAGGCTGTATTGGGGCAGGGTGGGTCCCTGGCTCCCTTCACTCGTGGCTGGTGTGGTGATGTGGGCGTGTTGCTGGATGGTGGTTTCGCATCTCCCCGTTCCTACGATGTCAGTCTGCGGGTTCACGGGCGAGACTTGGAAGGTGGCCTTTGAGTGCAGGTCGATACAGCGGGGCATCCATGTGTGGGGGTCGGGTAGGCCCTGCCGGGTGTGACCTGGGAGGCCCGCGTCGGGTGGTGGGCGTCCCGTCCCTTGCCTCCTATTGTTCTCCGCGTCGTACTCCTTTTGCTTGGCGGTGTAGTCTATGTGCGCTTGGATGAGCGCCTTAGGTTCAGTGGTGGGGTGCCAGTGGACCTTCATCAGGTCAGTTGCCGCTGATTTTCTCATGTCGTCTATGACATCGTCGGGGCCGTGTGCGCAGACGGGGCAGAGCCAGTGTTTGTCAGCCGTCATCCCAGGTAGGCCTGTCTGAGCTAGGCAGGCTGGGTGGTAGGCTCTCATGCAGTTGTTACACATAGGGCTCTCTCCTCTTGGTTCCCAGCATAGTTCACAAGTGCATACATGTTTGGCATCTGCCCTGCTGATGTCTTCTGTGTGCATGGGCGTGTAGCCTTCTTCCTTGCACATCTGGAGTGCCCATTTCTCTATAATGGTGGGTCCCCAATGCACGTTGTTGTAGCTTTCTTTGTTTATGCCATTCCAGTGCCATCCATCGATCTTGGTGATGGATTCTTGGTGATCATACATGGCTCCTAGCGTGATCCCTAGTTCCTTGGCACTGCGTTCGCACGCGGCATTAGCTTTCCAGCTGGGGAGGCTATCTAGGGTCATGATGGGTATGTGTATCACATCCTCTGGTATGGTCTGGATGTGTCTGTCGTCTGCTTGTCTCTTACTGCCGATCTTGGGCGGTGGTTTGGGTTGTGGGGTCGCGGGTGATGGCTTTGGGGGTTTGTTCCTAACCCTAGAGCTGCGCCGTAGGGTGTCGTCGGGTGGTTGGGCACGCTCCGCAATGGGTTCTTGTGCGGGTGGCTGTGTGGGTGGCAGCTTGGCTACCGTGAAGGCCCTGATGTCAGCGTAGCGGTGCGTAGTGTCCTCTTCGGCTCCGATGGGTGCGAGTTCTGTTAGTCCCGCGGCCCAGTGTTTTATCTTTCTTTGTGCAGCTGTCAGGTCCATGGTGGTGTCACGTTTATCTGCGATGGCTTTAGCTTCAGTCGCGGTCGGGCACTTATCCCGGGACGCCATGGCCGCCAGCTTGTTGAGGGCGATGTAGTGTTTTTGCTTGACCTTGTTGCCGAAGCGGTTCTTTAGCATCTTTCCTGATATGATGTATGTGTCGTCGGCAATGGCTTGTTGGAGCTCGGAAGCATGCTTGATACCAAGGCTCTTGAGGCATGTGATGCTTGCGTTGACTATGTCATGTGGGAGGGGGCTGTTGTCCTGTGTGATGAGCTGCCCAAGTAGTTTGGTTTCCTTAGGGTACAGTTCTTCTCCTTGGTGTGTGGCCTTGAGCTGGGCTGTGGTCGCATGGAGGAGTTGCCTGGCACGAAGGGTGTGTTGCAGCATATTGATCATGCGGTGTCCATGCTTGGCAGCTTGAGCGTAGAGCCAAGTGATTTGTTTGTGGAGCATGCTCCTGGTTATGTGGGCATGTGTGTCGTCCGCAGATTGGAGGCTATGTATGAGGGCTGTGGTGTTCCTTGCATGATACTCCTGGGCTGTGGAGCTGATGCCTAGGCCGAGCTTGTCTATGTCCTCCCTGATGACGGCATTGGTTGTGCCTAACGGTAGCCTCAACTTTTTCTTGACGCATTGGTTGACTGCTCTGTCGTATAGGTCTAGGTCTCCTGGTGTGCACGGGACTACGCAGAAGCTGTAGGCCAGGCTGGGAATGATGGCTGTCTTGATGATGTGGATGGCTTGTCTGGCGCTGGCAAAGGAGCGCCGTAGTCTCTCCAGCTTTTGTTTGAGTTGTGCCGCCATGGCCATGTGTTGTGGTTTCCAATTGAGTGTCATGGTGAGCAGGACTCCTAGGTAGGCGAAGGGTGCGGTTGGGGGGAGGTAGGTGACCGGCTTTCCTTGCAGCCGCACGTGTTGCAATTCCCTGCGGGCTTGCTTTTCCGCGTCCGCTAGTGTGCTGCACCTGCCGGACTGGTGTGCCTTGTGGAGTGCGGCTGTGGCGAGGGTTTTGCTGTGTGATATGATGAGGTGGCCCCAATCGGAGTAGGCGGAGAGCTTGTCTGCCTGGCAGCGTAGATTGCTGATCGAGTTGCATAGGATAGCGATGTCATCCGCGTAGTCGATGCTACCAATTGTAAATCGCCCGGCGCTGTCGGTTGTCTCTGATGTAAACTTGTACCCCCTCGCTCCTACTTGGAGCCAGCGTAGGAGGGGTTCGATATAGATGAGGAACAGGAAGGGTGAGAGCGAGTCTCCCTGGATGGTGCCCCGGTCGACGGGTACGGGGTCGGTGTGGCCGTAGGGAGTTTTGAAGCGCGTTGTGGCGCCCGTGTATAGGTCCTTTACAGCGTCGGTAGCGTCCGTGGGGAAGCCTAGGTCGTGCATGATCCATAGTAGTTTGTCCTGGCAGGTGGTGTTGAACGCGCTGGTAAAGTCGACAAGGAGCGCGTAAATATCTGTCTTGGCCAGTTTAGCATCTTCAAGAGCCATGACTAGCATCTGTAGCTGCTGGGTGGTGTCTCTGTGGGACCGGAAACCAGCTTGGCAGTTGCTGAGCATCCCGTTGGCTTCTGCATATTCGTACAGTGTCTTGGTGATGAGACTGGTCCAAAGCTTGTAGATAGTGTTTGCCAGCCCTACAGGTCTGTAGGCATTGAGATCAGTTTCCTGGCCCTTGTCCTTGTAAAGCAGGCAGGTGTCACTGGTTTTCCATGTTGTGGGTGTGCAGCCAGTGGCCCACATGATGATGAACAGCTGGTGGATAGTGTCCCTCATCTCCCATGGCAACATCTTGATGATCTCGTTCTCAATGCCGTCTGGCCCTGGTGCTTTGCCTCCTGCCAGCCTGCTGAGGCATTCTTGAAAGCCTGCTTTGTCCATGATGGCTGTGTGCAGCCAATGTATATTTTTGCAGGTGTGCAACGTGAAGGGGTCGTCGGCTTTGGGGCGGGCCCAGGGATAGTTTCTGGTCAGCGTGTTGGTGTAATGGCCGGTCTTCGGGTTTGGCGGCGTCAGCTTCTGTCCGTAGGCGGCGGTGATAATCCGGTTGAGGTCGGCCGGGGCTGTGCAGGTCTTCGTTGTGTCGGGATCCGATAGCGCTTGCAGGCCCTTGTGGTCGGTGCGGGACGGGCGAAGAATGTGTTTGTTAGCTTTCTTAGGCTGGGTGCTGATGAGTTGTTGCATTCTGACTCTGGCTTGCGCGATGGCGAGAGCGGAGTCGTCGTCGTCCAGCTGGTGTATTTGGTCGCGGTAGGAGTTGGTTAGCTTGGCGAGTGCGGCCGGCACGTGATCCTCGGTTGGGTCATCTCCCTGGCGCGCTTGTACCGCCTCCCTCACCTCTGCGTTGGTCGTGTCCGTCTCTGGGATGAGATCTCCAATCGTCGGGTGGGAGCCGTTTTGTTTGAATAGCAGTCTTGCCTGCCGGCAGAGGTTCCTAGTAGTCTTGAGCTTTTCCCCTAGTGCCAGTCTGATCCTGCACATGGTTCTGCGTTGGTAGTGTTGCCCTCCTCTGGTTAGGGTCTTAGTGTTGCATGTCTGCATGGCAGTCCTCCTGCAGGTTTCCAGGAGGGTAGTAAGCATAGTAGATGCGGTGTCCACAGCCTCCCTGGCTGTGAGACCTGCCACTTGTGCTAGACGTTGTGGATGGTGTGGGTTTGCCTTGTCTAGCGTGGCCAGGAAGTGGGTGGCTTCTGTGTACATAGGTGCCAGGTAGGCTGTCAGTCGTGCATGTAGCTGTGGGGCGCCTGAGCTGGGCTGTTGCACAGCTAGGCGGTAGGCTTCCCTGTCGTTGTTGGTGATGGGGGTGGTGAGGACGGTATGGCATTGCTTCTGGGGTGTACGTATGGCTGCTAGGTTTATGCCCAGTCTGGCTGTGGTTAGGGTGGCGGTGAGTGGTCTGTGGTCACTGAGGTACGCGTGCGTGTCGACGTGCGTGCGGTGCTCTGATCCGTGTCGAGCATCGCGCGTCAGGATGGCGTCGATGCGGCTGTTGCAGTGTGGTTGTTGGTAGGTCCAGGCCCGGTCCCCGGGGTCGGCCTCGGACAGGAGCAGCATATCGGCGAACTTCCTCATCATGCGGTCTTGTGTATACTCGGTGTGTCCGTATCGATCTTCTTTTCTCATCGTGGCGTTGATGTCTCCCGCCAGAATGAGTGATCCGGGAGCGCGTTCTGTGGTTGTTCGTATGTGTTCCTGCATTTTCTCTCGCAACGGGATCGCGTCGTCGTTGTCTCCTGAGGGCCAGTACGTGGCTACGATGGTAAGCTCTTCGCATTTGTGCTGGCGTAGGGTCAGGATCACGCATCGAGTGTTTACTTCCGCGTCTGTGCACGGCGGTAGCATAGTGGCATGCGTCTGGATAGCAAGGTCGTGTTTGATGCCTATGAGTACCTCGCTGTGGCCTCGGTGGCGGTGGACAATATAGTTGGGCATAACTCGTTTTAGCCATCCGCAGCTGGGGTTGTTGCTCTTTGGTTGGGTCATAGTCTCAGTGAGAATCAGAATGTCCGGGCTGTGCGTGTGCACTAGGTGTAGGACATCTTTTCTGGACCTGTGGAGGCCTCTGACGTTGAAGGTAGTGAGGGTGATGGTTGTCCGGCTAGGTGTGGGCTGTGGCATCTGGCTTGGGAGGGTATTGCGTTGGCTTTGGGCTGTTGTGTCTTCAGGTGGGTTAGCTGTTTGGTAGGCGGTAGGGGGCAGGGTGGGGGCTACATTGAGGTATTGGTACATTGACGTCTGCGTGTGCGTGTCTCTAGGCAGAGCCCTGGGTTTGGGTCGCCGTATGGTGCTGCAACTGGTGGGACGTGATGATGCGGGCCGTGTAGTGTTGCGTTGCGTGGTGGGAAGGGTAACCGTGGGTGCTGCTTGGCGGTTTGGCGGCTGCTGGGTGGGCTTAGCCGGTGGGTGGGCATCCTCTCGTGGCGTGTCTTTGCGCTTGGTGCTCGTTTGTTGTGAAGTGTCGGTTCTGGGTGTGGGCTCAACCTGGGAGTGCAGGGCTCCCTGACATGTTGCGTGGCGGAGGTGGCAGACGAGCGGTGCGGCTGGGGGCTGATGTTGTGCGCCCCTAGGGGCCCATGCGCCTGCTCACTCCTAGGGCTTGATGGGGTTGTCCCTGCCCCACCCCTTGCTGTGGGCTCGGCTAAGTGTGCGGCAGGCATGCGAGGGCGGGAGCGAGCAGAGGGGCGGCGCAACCCTGGTTGTATGGCCCCTGCCCCTGCCCCTGCCCCTGCCCCTGCCCCTGCCCCTGCCCCTGCCCCTGCCCCTGCCCCTGCCCCTGCCCCTGCCCCTGCCCCTGCCCCTGCCCCTGCCCCTGCCCCTGCCCCTGCCCCTGCCCCTGCCCCTGCCCCTGCCCCTGCCCCTGCCCCTGCCCCTGCCTCTTCTTTCCCCACCACCAGCTGCGCCCTGCTCACAGTCGTCCTAGCCTGTCCACCATGGCATGCACCCCCATGTAGCTCGGGCCCTGCCGTTACACCTGCCCCCTCCTGACTGCCACCACATGTGGTTCCACCTGCCACAGCAGCTGCTGGTGCGTTGTGCACTGGTGCCCTGACCCAGCTGCCAAGCCCAGTGGCAGGGGCTGAGGCTGAGCCGTGGGAACCCTGCCCTGGCTGCAAAGGACCAGGCACAGGCCCGCGCAGGGTGGGCGGTGGCCCTTGGCTTCCTAGGTGCCTGGCCTGCCCTGCCAGTTGGCCCATCTGCTGGCGCATGGGGTGGCAGGGGGGATCAGGGGTGGGGGTAGGGGGCAGGCAAGGTGGGTCCTGCCCCTCGGCCAGCAGCGCAAGCAGCTCGTCGTGGGTGATGGTGAGGTGGGTGTGTCGGGGCAGCACTCTTTGGCAGAAAACCTGTGCCACTGTCACAGCCTGCTGCTGCTGTTTTTGCTGCTGCTGCTGCTGCTGCTGCTGCTGCTGCTGCTGCTGCTGCTGCTGGTTGGCAGGTAAAGTGAATGAGTGGGTGGCCTTAGCGGTGGTTGCAATGTGGCGCACATACTCCGAGGTAGGCAGCACAGCATAATCATTCACGCCTGCAGCGCCAGCAGCACCAACAATGGCAGCTGCGAGGATAATGGCGGCAGGGGCTAGAAGAGGTGAGGGTGAGGGGCATGAGGCATCAGTGGGAGGAGCTGGGAGGAAAGGAAACAGTGTGATATGAATGGCAAGGGGGCAGGTTGGGATTGTGGCCACCCATGCGGGGTGTGGACTGGCTGCTGCTCGCAACCCAGCTGGTTTGCTCTGCTACTTGCACTGCACGCGCGCTGCGCACCTGTGCTGAGCTTGAACACACGCACATAATTTGTTTGCTGCAGCCGGTCGAGCTCATACTCCAGGGAGCAGCTGCTGTCTTGGAGCACGCTTCTCAGCTGCGTGGGCAGGGGGAGGTGTCCTAACTGCCTAGCTGGGCCTGGTGCCGCTGGCTGATCATATCAATCAATCATATATTGGTCAATCAGTGGTGGTCAGGTGAGGTCAGGTGAGGTCAGGCGAGGTCAACTCATGTCAGGCTGGCTTAAATCAGGCTGGCTGGCATGATTGCGGGGAGAGTCAGCATTTCATGTTAGCTCGAGAGTGGTTGTCATGACGGACAGGTGGCTGGACAGATGGACCTCTGGTGCAGGAACCTCTAGTGCAGGAACCTCTGGTGTATGTGTATTTGACCTCACTGTAGCACTGCTGCTTTCCCTTGCTGTCAGCCCTCCCATTTAAGACACTAGTTCTACAATACCTGCGAGGTGAGCACCAAGGCCGGCAGCTGCTCTCCGATGGCATACGACTTGAACTGAGCATGGAGTGACCATAGCGCTGCTTCGACGTCCTGAAGTGGCTGTCCATCGCTCATACGGCCTCGCTAATGTCAGGCTTGAGTCATATTCCAAAACGGAACTTCAGCGTAAGTCGTAAGATGAGAACATGGAGAAAGATGACGCCTCGCTCCTTCCTCGCTTCTCGCTGCTATGTTCGTAACGAAGCTGCCGCAACGCAGAGGTGTTTCTCCCACGACTCGCCCAAGCTAAAGGAAAGGGTTCGGGACGACGAGCCGCGACTTGCCACAGCTCGCGGGTTGCAATGTCTCGAGCTGCTGCCCCTCACCTACTGCGCGGGGAGGACGAGGAAGAGCATCATTGGGTGTGGGACCGCCTAACTGTCATCGCGCCCAACACCCTGACAATGAACGCGAGAGGGCGGCAGCTTGTGTTGACGCTTGACGGGCAGCAGCAGTGAGGAATCTCTTCAGCCTCCGGTGGCGTGACATTTGCCCTTGACTCCGCCCCCGCCTTGACCTGCATGCTTCGCGCTGTACTTTGTGCACTGCAGCGACTACGAGATGCCGTACGATGTAGATACCTCCCACCCCCTGACTGCGACACTGCACTACACTCCTGCTGCTGATGCTAGTAGTCCGGCAGGTGAAGACAAGAAACAGCTGTCCACATTATCCAACCCTTGCCTTGCAGTACATACTTTGCTTGCTGGCTGCAGGGTCCAAGCTGGTGCTTAATATGCGCAAGAAGCCAAACGATGGTGAGGGTACTGCTGCCACTAGGTGGCCATGCCTCTGTCCAGGTCAAACTTGCTCACTCAAGCTGTTGAATCCCAGGGGGGCAGGGTGGCCAAGCAGGGTGGCCAAGCAGCCGGGTCTCACAGATCCTACTCCTGTTTGCATTGTTGTTCCTCAGGCCATATTGCTATATGCTCAGCTGCATGCCAACAGGCTTCAGGCGAACTGTTGTCTGTCAGTGCATCAGCCCGACCTGTTCAGGTGCACCTGTGCCTTGCCTTGCTGCCAGCACCATCACCCCCTCTCCAAGCACGCACACACCACACTATCTAAGAGCGTTGCCCAGGCACCCCCACTGCCTTGCTCGGTTGCACCGTCACCCTTGCAGGCAGCCATGAGACACTGCAGCGCTTGAAGCTTGAAGCCATGGCCGACAATAGGCTGCTGAGCATCAGCGTGACGCAGCAGTAGAGGCGGATGCTCACCCTCAACTTCCTTTTGAGCCAAACAGCCTCACGGCTGATGGCTGAGTTGAACAAAGTGAATAAAACTGACGATGAGTGGATCAGCCGTCCACAGATCGATTGAAGTTATCACGACTACCCAATGTTGTTTGGCGCACCATGTATTAGTCATGGGCTGTATGCACCATCTTGAGGTTTTCAATGAGGTACATTGTGTGGCAGAGCGGAAGAAAACGTTGTTTAGGGCAGGAGCTGCACATCGACCGAAAGACCAAATTACACGTATGATTGTGAGGCTTCATCCAGCACCTTAGCCCTCAACCTTGAGCCTTCATTGCAGTCGAACACTAGTTGTGGATCACTACAAAACGGTGTTTTGTCCAGTGATGGGTAATACAAGATACGTGTATCGATACCGATACGTATTATTCGTATTTAACACAGCTAGGGTCTGCGATAAAGCCATGCCGTGCGGGGTTGAAGCAATCGGCCTGCTCCCGGAGCAGTCGGTCGCATGTGCCGGTTTTACATGCAAGAACATCAGAATTGGGAGGCCCTGACTTTCCGCCGTCGCTGTCCTGCCCAGCCATCAAGGACAGGCTGCGGGACTGGCTGTGCTGCTCCTAGCTGCTCCTTTCCCGCGTGACATGTAGCCTCTGTATCGCTGTATTGTATCGATACAAAAAATACACGTTTTTCGTGTATTTTCTTGTATTTCCTGTATCGATACATGTATTACCCATCACAGGATGGCATGCACATGGCATGCACATGGTCGCCTACCGCCTAAACTGTTACCTGACCCCGGAGAGCTTTGATGTAGAGTTGGCATGACAAACATGCATTAAGTGTAAGCTGATGGCAGCTCAACAAAGAGGGGCCACACACTACTGTGCCACAGCGGACTGGGTCTTGGGTGGCTTGTCTCGCAGCCGCGTGTAACCAAGGCCTGGGTACTCCTTGCCCTTGGCGGGCAGAGCTCCCTGCTCTGGCCACCAGCACAGCTCTAGTGGCCGCCACCTGCTCTCCCCAATGCGCTGCATGTTCAGCGCTGCATTGCAGTCCCTTTCCAGCCCCCTGCCTGGCTGTGGTGCTGGCTTGGCTTCAGCAGCCTTGTCCTTGCCCTTAGGGCTGGATAGGGGGGCTAGACTTCAGCGGGCTTTCAATCGGACTTTCAATGGGATGCGGCTCTTGATCTGCGGTACTGGGCCACTTCCTCGGAGGCGTTGCGCCATCGGGCTCATATCTGCCCACACCTGCTCATACCCGGAGGCGATGTCACTCACTGGACTACACAGGGCAAGCCGCCAAACGGCGCCTCCAAAGGGGCAGCCGGCTTACAGCAATGGCCAGCAAGCATATGCCTACCTGCTGTTGGCAAGCAGCAGCAGCCTGGAAGGATCGAGGCGAAGTGCATCACAATGGTCAATGCGTGGCATAGAGCAGAATTGGAGTGCGTCGAGGCCATCGAGAATCACTCCGAGTCATCGAGGCCATCGAGAACCACTCGGAGAACCACTTAGTGTCCGTCGAGAACCACTATTCACGGCCAATACATTTACCCTTTCGTGTCCAATCGTGCACTTTAGGTCATGGTAGGTGAAAAATGTGCGACACATGCTGTCGTGGGGTTCTGGCACCTCCTGTATGTGCAGGCCGCACCAGCAACACATCAAGGACTGTGCTAGCCGCAGTTTCTGGCTGAAGTTGCCGGCTTGGCTCAGAGCTCGAGTTCAGCTGCTGTGTGCTAGTGTGCAAACCCCCGGTGTTCCTGTCCATCATTGCACTCCTGCTCCGAAGAAGTTCATCCTGCTCATTGCCAGCCATCAAAACCGCCCGACTAAGTGGCACGCTGTGTGCGGTCGTCAATCATGTTCACTGCCCACTCAGTCTCAGCTTGCAGGCCAGTTGTGGCACGGCAGTAGTTAACAACAGACTCCCAATCGCGCTTTGCAGTGTGCTTGAAGATAGACCCAGCTACCTGCGAGCAGTAGTAGCCCATACATCATGCAGCATTGCCACAAAGGGGTCTAGCTGGCATGCCGTGAGCTGTATTGCTCGTGATGAGCCAATGCAGGACCATCAAGCATCAAGCAGCTGCACAGCAGAGACTGCTGTGTCGAGATCCACGTCACACGCAACCAACACCAAACATTGTGGGTGTCTAATACATGCTCGTGTATGAAGCAGGCACAGCACATCTGGGCAAGCAGAACCTGACATAGGCTGGACTCACCGTCATGCAAGCACAGATGTCCCCCAGCAGCATGACAGCGGACTTGGCTACGTCTGCGTCTGGTTCACTGTTGGGTCCTGCCTCAGCACCAATGCTGCTCACAAAGTCCAGGACTGGAGCAATCTCGTTGGTCAGGTACTGTTGACACTTGGCAGGGCCCAGGCCTTGAATAATGCCCGAGTAGGCGTCCATGATGCCATTACGAAGCATGTTGTTGTACTCCACAAAGTCAGCCTCTGCAAGCGCAGAGTTTACGAGTCACTGGGCATGAAGCGGCTTTCACCAGCCTCAGCTGCCCTGCCAATGTCTAGGCAGCTATCATGTGTGGGGCACAGCAAACCATGAACACAAGTCTACATTGGGCCTGTGGGTAGCCCCTGTCAGCTCAGATCGCTAGTGAGGTTGCACCTTTACGTACCGCCTGACTGTGCTGAAGCGATGGATAGCTGCATGGCCTGCTGCAGGACGCGCAGGACTGCATCCAGGTACTTCTCAAACTTGTCACCAATGAAGATTGCGATGTCTCCAAAAGCAGCCAGGATCTGGGGCTTGATGTTACGGTGCACGTCCTCTCGCCCCAGGTTAGTGATCAGGATTGACATGATCTCATCACAGTATGGAAGGATAGCCTCCTCCACGTTGCGGCACACATCACCCAGAACCCCTACTGTGCTGAGGCACACCTGCACCCAAACACACAGCCAGTGTTTTCAGCCATTCTCAGCTGGAAGCAGGCAAACATCATGCACCTGGTACAAGAGGTGGCTATGGAGTGAAGGCAATGCTCTGAACAGATGTCAAGGAAGCATCAAGGCGTAGATGAAACAGAGCCACACCTGCCACTCTTTGTAGTTTGTGAGCCCAATCTTGAGATAGGTGAAGAAGGTGGGCAAGTACTTGATGAAGGCCTTGCCCATAGCATTAGAGAATGCGCCTACTGCCAACATGGCTTCCTCATGGACTGTGCTGCTCCTGAAGTTGAAAATCCGTAGCAACGTCTCCATGATCTGCAAAATGAGCACATAATAGACACTGCATGACAGCAGACCTGGCAGGACAGGCTGCTTGTTAATGTGTGGGACAGTTGTGACAGTGTTGATGTAGCCCATGACATGCCTCACAATGGCATCACCCACTGCCTGTCTCCAGATAACATAGCCACTCACGCTGTCAGCGTAAGGCAATACGGCAGGCTTGGTGTCCTCTTCGTCAGCCAGCTTCTGTACGATGACTTGCAATACACCGCACAACTGGGTCTGCACCTCTGCCTGCTTCTCACATGCTTCACTGGTGGTGGCTGGCAGATCAAATGTCTTGTGTATCTCAGCCAGTATGACCTGCAGCACCAGCAATGGTAGGCATCAGCAACGAGATGGTGGGCATCAGCAACAAGACACATTTATGGCCAGTATTGCACAACACTGGGTTTTCTGTGTTTAACTTGCCTGGATGAGCTGCGCCACAACATCCAGTGTATCGCGGGAGGCTGCTCGCACAAGGTCGTTGATGGCCTCAAATGCACTGATTTGCACGCGGCTGTGCTCATGGCTGGCATGTCGCTGAGCACAGTGCAGCAACGCTGAGATGGACTCCTTGAAGAAGGGTGACATAGGAGAGGTGCCACCTAGTGAGCAGCATGGCATTCTGGTTTCATATGGCTGTAACAGACGGATGCAGCAAAGCAATGCATAGAGCTACAAACTCGCTGACACTGTAGGGATTCCCAGGGGACATGTGGACAATATGAATTACCTAATGGCAAGTGCCCACGACGATGGCATCAGATGCTGGTAATGCGCTTGACATAAGCCTGCTAGTACTGGACACCCACTGACCTTGGTGGTGTGTGAAACCCATAGCCAGCTGAGAGATGGCGCAACACACACGGTAGGCCACATGAGAGGCATCTTTTAAGGACTCCAACAAGACTGTCATGATGGCTGGAAGGACATCATTGGTGACGATGGGGTTGGGCTGAGAGCTGTCATGGAGGAACTCAAAGATGCGGCCTATAGTCCATGCTGTCACGTCCTTGACTTGAGGGTGTGGATCCTGCAATGTGTCAAGAATACTAATATTAACCATACTTTGGATAGCAAGCAGCAGCCCAGGACACAGCCAGCACGGCACACAGCATGCATGGAAGACCCACAACAGCAGTGGCAACAAGGAGCACAGCCACTGTAACATACACACCTTCATGGCCTGCAGCAAGAAGCCAAGAGCCTGCTTGGCTGTGTCCTGAAACATTGAAGGTTCCGGCCCATCCAATATGAGGCCAAAAGCAAAGGTGGCTGCTTCCCGAAGACGCCAGTCCTCAGCTGTTGTGTTCTTGCTGATGTTGGCTTGGATGAAGGGCATGACCTGCAGCCAATGTTGGCTACGAGTACTGAATCTCAGTGGCAAGGATCTGTAATCTGCTTCAGCAACATGTGAGTACAGCTCATCCATGGCTATTAGCAGTCACACTCACCATTGGCACGATGGCGTCCTGCACCACACGCGCAGCCAAACCAAGGCAAGTCCCTGAAGCAGTCGACAGGTTCCATGCTGTCTCATCCTGCTCCTGCCCCTCCTCTTGCTTGGTTAACTGCTGCAGAAGGATGGGTACCAAGTGCGGTGATGCGGCTTTGATAAAGTTGTGACAGGGGGCGTCTGGATCAGCGTCTGCAGTGAGGTCATACTCCTCTTCACAGATGGTGTTCCAAAATTCGATGGCCTGCAATGCCACCTCCTCCGTGTCATCATTGATGGCCTTGACAGTCAGAGCGTAGATTTCTGCAAACAAACACAGGGTTTACTATTGGAAAAACATAGTGCCTGTTCCACAAAACAAACATATACGTAGCACAGCCGAGTATGTGATGACAACCAGGGATGCCATGTGGCAACGCACGTGTCATGTACGGCACCAGCTTGGAGTAGTACAGAGCAGCGATCTCATGCAAACACTCAAAGGAGGCCACCCGGATGCGCAGCTCAGAAGCCTGGGTCCCTTGGCATACCACCTGGGTACATGGATGCAAGCCCGGGGTTAAGCCGGTCACCTGCTCGCCAAGTGCCAACTGTGCGGGCTTACAGGCGGCGTGCTACCTGCATCAGGTAGTTGCGCTCTCCCTCGTTCTCAAAGTTGTGATGTGCAAACTCGATCGCGTTGCCTAGCGCCACGGTTGCTGCCAGCCGTGACTCGTTGGGCTCTGTGTCGCCCATCCCAGCAACTACGGCAGTCAGAATCATGTTGATCTCGCTGGGAGTCAACACATCGTTTTTGACCTGGGCCATCTCCTCGCAGACGTAGCCCATGGCCTCCAAGGTTGCCTGCCGCGTGCCAGTCGACACCGGCTGCGCATTCATGTTGCTGAGGAGCGTAGAGATTAAGGTAGGCCATTCCTGGCGGGGCAAATCGACAGCGGCAACTTTGGCCACTGCCATGGCAGCAGTGTGCCGCACGTCAGCTGCCTCTGAAGCAAGGGTGGCCAGCAGGGCGTCGCGAACATGCTGCCGCAGGGCGGGGTCTGTCGCTTGCCAACGGGCATAGAGCTCGCGCTTGCGAGCATCGTCCTTGGCATCCAGGGCGTTCTTCAGCATCAACCCGGCCAGTCGCCTAGAGTCCGCGGGCTTCCCATGATTTGCGAGCTCAGTAGCAAGGCTCGCAAGGAAACCAGGGAAGTTTTGATCCTGAAATGCTCGCAACTGCTCCTCCGCTGCACTGCGCTGTGCTGTGTCTGCACTTTGAGCTTGAAGGAGGATTGCGGTCACCTCCACCACCGCAGCCATGTCTCTGGTGGCCTGTCAGCGGTGTGTACAACAGTGCAGCAGAGTTGCAAGCCTTCGTAAGCGGTGTGATTTTTCATTCTTGAATACCTTGTTCATTTCACCAGCATCTTTCCACCTGCCTGCCGATACGTCAACAGCTGGCCGACATTTCAGTAACTGTTCCGTACAGCCCGGTCAGCACCATGGCATGCATCCTTTGCCCTGACCTCAAGCCAATCATAGCCTATAACTAGCAGTGACGTGTGTGTTAGCAAGCAGGTGAATGCCCAAGGCCAACCCCTACCCTCAACTAAATAGCTGTGTAGAACTCCCATACGCCACGCATATAGCATATAGCACGCCCATCCCCCATCTAAACCGGCATGGTCCTTCATGGGGCGGCAAGCAGCGGTTGCTGGTGCGGTTCTGCGCCGAGGTAAGTTGACAGCCTACCTAGGCCCCCCCTCCCCCTCCCCCACCACCCCCAACCACCGACTCACACACACACACACCTCATCACTTAAGCAACCACAGCTAAAATAGGACCGGATATTGGGTCGCCGGGGCCGACCGTCAGCGCCCACCTTCAGATTCCTGCGGCACTGCATGCTCGAGTTCATAGTGGTGGACGAGCTCCGGACCAGCGCTGTCAGCGCCAGCGACTGCTCGCGAAGCACCTCAGAGGAGGGGTGGACCGGTGGCTGCGGGCGGTGCGCAGTGGCGCAACACGCAATGGGGCATTGCTCCACCATCAGTGGATGAAGCAAGCTCGTGGACCGCGACGTGAACGCGGTGATCAGTTGGGCAGCACCGTACCACCACCACCACGCCAGTCTATGCCGGTGTAGTGCTCGATGCCATTGCACACGGCTGCTGCTGACGATGAATATCCGGCGGTACCTGGTCAGCTGGAAGCGACCGCGGGAGCTGTCCGCTGCGCTGGCCGTTCGCGGCAGCCCAACCTGGGCATTGGGCGCAGGCAGTGGGTCGACATCCCCGACGCCGAGGCCAGCCTGGGTGCAGCGGCTACAACGGGACATCGACCGCTTGGACCAGTGCATGCAGCGCTAGGAACGCTTAGTGCAGGATCCAGCCAAGCTGCAGCTCGTGCGGGACCGCCAGCGACAAGAGCAGTACAAGAGCAGCACCGGCGATGGCGGCGACAAGCTGCGCGGGCGGCGACGCGTGCACTGCAGCGCCCGTTATAGAGGAGCATGCCGGCCCCAAGCGGCGGCACGTAAGCACACCTGAAGAGGCGTACGTGTAAGAGAGGGGTGACAATACATTTGGTTGGCTGAGGCTAAGTAAGCTGATTGTAAGCTGATTGTATGCTGATTACAGCTCAACAAAGGGGGGCACACACTACTGTGCCACAGCAGGCTGGGTCTTGAGTGGCTTGTCTGGACTGCGGCGAGTCACGCTTGCCGGGTGAATAGCCCGCTTAGTTGGGCTGCCTGTAACACGTACTACCAGCTCGCTTACTCTGTGAACCCTCACATATGTTGTCATCGATACTGTTCCGCAAGCATGGCCATCAAGAGCTACAACCAGGAGCAATGTTATCTGAACTCCGGACCGGTTGAAACGAACAGTCCGCACAATACCTAATTCCTTACCCCCACCCCCTTGCGAGGGTGGGGCGATAGATATTGGCATGACTCACATGCTCTTAGGATAATGATGTAATCATTGCTTAGTGTTGCTACTGTGCTACAGGCTGTTGGGATTGGGCCTTGGGTGCTAGGTCTCGCAGCTTCTTGAAGCCCAGTGTTGGGTATTCCTTGCCTTGCCGCTGCTCGGTGTGGCCACCAGCACAAGCTCCAGTGGGTGCCATGCAGCCTTCCTTGCCCGCTGGAGGTTGAAAGCTGCGTTGCAGTCCCTGTCACCCATATGCCTTTTTTCAAGTCGAGCTTCAGCAGCATGCAGGCATGTGTGAGCAAGTGCTGTTGCTGTTGGCACTGCTCTAAGCAGCTGATGGGCTTGTGGGAGCTCCCTCGCTTTGCACATCTGCCACCAATGTTGTCGAATTGTATTCATAGGTCTGGCTGTCTGCTAGCAGCCATCTGTCATCTTTTTCAGGCGAGCGTAGGAAGCGACACCGCTCGTTGGTAACCATCCAGGCGTCAGCGGCTGGAATAGGTGCACCCTGGGCATGTTGCACTGACCTGCAGCACCACAATCCAGCAGCACCTCAACCCTACGTGGATGTGCTGTGACAGCGAGCCGGGAAAGTGAGCCGTGAAAATGAGCAGTGAAATGAGCCCAGGTCAAGGTGCTGATCTGCAGCAACAGCATCAGCAGAACCACACACCCCTAGCATCAGCCCCACTGACCTTGCCACCTACCCTACCGATTGCCTCATGGCAACCTGCAAAACCCACATTCCGCATTCAGCAGTCACAATTGTCAAGACAAGCATGTTGGTTTCTAAAATGGGTCATCCCACAATGCCAGGCTGCACCTAGATGATCCGTGGAGCAGTTGAATTGTGGGCACAGGTAGGGTGGACCAGGCATGTGCACAGTTCCATCAGCAGCCATTGAAGACACTTACGCCGGCAAGGCAAGGTGTCAGCTGTGGCTCAGTGCAAGAACCCACTTGTAGGACAACGACACAAACGCCTCGTTCTCGTCCGTGCCAGCTTCGGTGCCAACCACTTTGAAATCAGTGTACACAAACTTGGAGCAGCCAGTATGAACGTTCGCTGCATACTTTGCTTCCGCAGCCTACAAGTCAGTGGGGTGGGTTGAAGGTCCTCAACAACAACAAGGAAGGCCCCAGGGGCGGTGAGGTCTGTGGTGAGGTGCTGACAATGGCACTTGTACGGCATCATGTGCGTAGCTTGTGCAGCACAGCCCTCGCAGGAACGCGTTTGGCTGGCTTAGTTGACAGTCTTAGCTGCTCCATGCAGCATGTGTGGGTCAGGTGCGGCACATGTAGCTCAGCGGGAAGACTCGGCCTTGAGCAAGTCCAGCACTGTTGGTAGGCTGCCAGGGGCGCACCTCTGGTGTCATACCCTCATAGTGACTGGTCAAAAAGTTGGGGTGTGTTGCGTCTATGATGAATTGATCTTTGCCCTTGATGAAGCCAGAAAAGCGGGCTCGTAGTGTGGCCTCAGCTGTTGCTGCCTTGGCTGTGCCCGCATGAATGGGACCACAGCACTTCTGAAATGGCACCAGGTGCCCCATGCGCATAAGCATAGCCTTTTTCGTGTTCTTTTGATGGAGACGAAGTAGCTTTGCACAGTGCCCCGGTTGGCATACCAAAGCATGGGCACACCTTATAGTTTCGGCCAGACGCGCAGGGACAGGGCTCGGGAGGTGTTACAGGAGCTTGAGTCCTTGATTGGGGTGCTGATTTTACGCCAAAACCTCCCTTGGCTGCAGCTATTGGACTGCGGCGTGTCACGCTTGCCGGGTGAATAGCCCGCTTAGCTGCGCTGCCTGTAACACGCATTGCCCCTGGTCCGATGTACCCCCTGGTCCGATGTACCCCCTGGTCCGATGAAATCCGCAATGCTACGTTCCATGCAAGCTGCATGCCTTCCTTGGGCACGGTATGCAGCTCTCCAACCCAGTGCAAACACGCATGCTCAGCTTTCCCAGGTTTGCTGCCAGGGTACGTAGCTCAGTGTCAGGCCTGATGGTGCTGCATGAGTTAGGGTGAGGGTCATCAAGGCAGATGTGGAGTTAGGCAGGAGGTGTCAGGCCAGCTGGAGTGCTCAGTTCCAGCTTGCCGCCAGAGAGCTGATGGGGGGTGAGTTCACTTTGAGCCCGGACATGGTCCTAGGCACCAAGGCTATGGAAGTCAAGTGGCTCGAGAGGTGGGGGAGGCGTTGGGTTGGGTTTGAGGGAGACCCTAGACTGCCTGAGACGGTGCATCGGGAGAGATGCTCGTATGCTGCATGGTTCAAGCATGGGGACGGCATTGGCATCAATCACATGGCACCACACCTGCTGAACAGACAGCTCTCTACAGAAGTTCGCACGAGCCTGACTAGGTTCAGGTTAGGCAACAGCGGTCTGGGGGTGGAGAAGGCTCGGTTTGAGGGGGTAACTTTCATTGATCGCACATGCACCAGATGCACAGAGGGGGTAGTGGATGACGCCATGCATTTCATCTTTGAGTGCACTGCCACGAGTTCCATCAGGCAGCAGGCGGAGTTTGCCATGACTTTCCAGGACAGTAATTAGAACTTGCATGACTTCACGTTGAGCCCATGTGCACCTTTGTTTGTGCACCTTGCTTTGAAGTGCGTTACAGAAAGTCCCAAACCCCTAGAGGGGGAGGGCGGCCAAGCAGCCTAACGGCTGACGGCTTACACGGTGTAAGCCACCTACCCTATCCATGCAAGTTGCCATGATACCCCGGCGCCAGAGTTTGCTTGGTGACGTGTCGCCGATACACACCATGGCGCCTTGCTCTAGGGCCTTTCCCAGGTACATCACCACTTTCACCAGGCCGTAGCGCTGCCTGGCCACGACTGTCAATAACTACACCACCTGCAAGGTGGTCAGGCCACGTCGTGCCATCGTGCCGTCGTGCCCGTCAGGTACATACCAGCCCCCACGTCCCTCATTAGGGCTCATCAGAGCTCAAGAGAGGGGCACACACCACTGTGCCTCAGCCGGCTGGGTCGTCGGTGGCTTGTCTCGCAGCGGTTGTAGCCCAGGCCTGGGTACCCCTTGCCCTTGGCTGGCAGCTCAGGCAGGTCTAGCCACCAGCAACTTCATGTGCCAAGCACTCCAAGCCCTCGGCCCTTTATCCCTTACCGTTACCTTTCCCAACCAACCCCTCCCTGTTACCCCAGTTCCCTCCAACACCTTTCCTCCCTCTCTTGGTCCCCACCACACCTTCAGACCACCTCTACCCCACGGGTCTTCCCCACCCTCCAAGGGACCACTGTGAGGGTCTTTACCTCCATGCTCACCCCCCACATCACCTCCGCCCGCAGGCAGGCCCACCTCTCTTACATCACCCAAGCTCTCTCCACACCTCACCCACCTACCAGTCGAGCTCTAGCCCTCCAAGCTTTCACTACCAACCTCTACAAAGCTTGGAAGGTTCCTTGTTCCCACCTCCTTAAAGAGACCCTTTGGCGCTTGAGCATCAATGCCAACCCTGGGAGCCGCATCACCCCCTGGTCTTGCCCTTGCGACCCCTCTCACCATCCCCGCCACAGCCGCCAACACAACTTTTGGAGTTGCCCTAGCGCCATTACCATTAGACAACAACTCTCCCCAGCCTCGGCACGCAAGTTCACCAATCCTCCCTTTGGTGCCTCATCCCCCCCACCCCTACCTTCCCTCCTTCCCTCTGGAGCCTAGTCTGCATGGCAGCCCTTGATGCGATGAACCTTGGCCGCCGCCGCCTCTGGGCTCTCACCCCACCACTCAAGCGGCCGCTCCTTCCACCCTTTCCCCCATTTCTGCAGCCAGCCAGCTTGCTATCACTGACCTTTGGCATCACCTTCAAGACTTCACCCTGATCCATCCCAACCCTCCTGGCTGGAATCTCCCCCATCCCCATCCCTTCATTTCTGCTCAAGACAGATCCCTTAGTGTCACTCTCCCGGTTACCCCTCTTAGTCCCCCTTACTCATAACGTGTTTCTCTCCCCTCTCCTTTCTAGCACTCCTAGCTCCAACCTTTTGCGTCTCTAGCTCCTCCGCTTCTCTGACTCCTCCGCTTCTCGAGGTCTCTCCCCCTCTCCCTTTAGCTCTCTTCCCCTTCCCTCTCTAAGTTCTTTCTCTCCTTGGTAGTTCTCCTTCTCTTTCCCTTTTTCTCTGTTCTCTCCTTAGTCTTTTACCTTTGGAGGTTGGCTTGTATCCACCCAAGCCCTACCTCCTTAGTGTAACAACAACTACTACTACCAGCACAGCTCCAGAGGGCGCCACCTGCTTTCCCAATGTGCTGCATGTTCAACGTTGTGTTGCAGTCCCTGTCCAGCCACCTGCCTGGCTGCGGTGCTGGCTTGGCTTCAGCAGCCTTGCCCTTAATGGGCTGGGTGGGTTGGGTAGGCTCAGCTGCCTGCTCAGCCTCGGTGCGCTTGCTGCGCTTGGCTGGCATGGGAGTGCTGGGCCCAGGCTCTGAGGCTGCTGGCTGTGAGGCTTCCTAGCTGCTGCATGGGGCCTGTGGGGGCTTACGGGGGGCCACCACAGGGCACCACATCAGGCCCCTCACTGGCTGGTCACGCTGCTGGCTCCAGGCTGGGCGCACTAGGCGGTGGTGCACCTGCCCTGCAGGGGGCTTCTAGTCTGCAGGCCTGGTGGCCCTACGTTTGCTCAGCTGCCTCTCACAGGGCTGCTGCCCATTCATTGCTGAGCCCCAACATTGACAGGCCAAGACACAATGCGGGGACACAAACAGTGCGGGGGCATACAAGGCGGGGGCGGGTGAGTACCTGTCGTCGTTGGGTCTTCCATTCAACCCTTCGCTCCTCGCGTTGTTTGCCTGGAGGGGTGCTAGGACCTGCGCTGGCATGAACAATAGCGATGTGAGCAGCGCGGAGCATACCGGACTGCACAGTTGCAGCGGACCAGAGTGCCAGGTGCTGGAGGTGGGGCTTGATAGGGCTTGATCGCGGGCTTTCAATCGGATGCGGCTCTTGATCCGCGGTACTGGGCCGCTTCCTCGGAGGCATTGCGCCACTAGGCTCATATCTGCTCACACCTGCTGATACCTACTTATACCAGGAGGCGATGTCACTTACTCTCGCACCTCCAAAGGGCACCTCCAAAGGGCAAGCCCCCAAAGGGCACCTCCAAAGGGCGCTGCCGGCTTACAGCAAGCCGCTTGCAGCTGGCGTCTGCCAGACAACCCACCTGTGTCTTGGATCAGCAGAGGGGCGGAGGGCGGCAACTGCTGCAAGCTCACCAGCCGCGTATTCAGCCAGATGGAAGTGGCCACACTGGTTCAAAGTAATGTTTAATTGATGCAGAACGTGGATCCTCATTATATCCTTGTCCTTGCTCAGCATCTTCTACCCAATTCGTCCTGGCGCCTTACACTAGATCCAGCTCAAAGCTACACATCCACACGACATGCATGACATTGCAGGCGTGCTTATGCTGTGTGCGGCTCTTAGGATGGGCTGCTGGCACTGAAGAAGAGGAAGGTGCAGCATGTCAGGGCGCTAAGTCACTCCTCTCCGTCCAGCCCCATGTGGCTGGCCGTGGTTTAGCAGGCTTGTAAGCTCGGATGAAAGCCAGGGTGCCTTCCAGGGTGGTGTACTGACACCCCTCTGCTGTCCCTTGATGGTCAACCTCCCGCAGCCTGCCGCCAGGCTTGTCCAGCACCACAACCCGACCAGGGCCGACAGTAAGCTGCGCCCCAGGCATGCCTCCGCCAGCGCTGGCAGAAAGGCGGTACAGGGCAGTGGTGCTGGCAGGGGGTGGCGGCCGCAGGGCTGCATGAGCGCTGGGCTGCAAGCCGGCCAACCTTGCTCGGACGCCTGCCAGCTGCAGCCTGCGCATGCTCACAAGCAACAATTTCCCTTGACGTGGCATATAACAGCTGATGGTGATGCTGCTGTTGAGGAGGGAGCCCTGAGCCATGAGCCCTGTCTGAGGTGTGTCTGCAGGGCCAGAGCTGAGAGGCAGAGCTGGGTGGGAGGTAGAGCAGCAGACTAGGGCCTGCTCACCTGAAGCTCCTGTCGCAGCCTGCCTCGGCCACCAGTTGGGAGGTGTTGACTCCAGAGGTGCGCAAGGCACTTGCTGCTCCTGCCACCAGCTGCCTGCATGGTGGTGGGAGAGGGCGCGATGGAGCACACTCATCACTGCGCCTGAGGATGAGCAGTGCTGGTCATTAGTGTTGTGAGATCACGCATGGCAGGCCAGGTGATGTACACATGACAGGATGGCCTTCTCTCTCCTCCCCTGCTGCTGCTGCTGCCGGCACTGACACCGTGCTGTTGCTAGGCGCACGGGAGACAGAGTGCAAGCTGTATGTTCGCATGCCTACTCTAATGCGCAAGATACATCTATGTCGATCCTGGCCTGGTCAGGTGCAGGACCGCTTGTGTGACTGAGGCAAATGGTTGGACAGGGACTGCAACACAGCCCCCGACCTCCAGCGGGCATGGGAGGCCCCATGGCGCCCATTGGAACTGTGCTAGTGGCCACACCAAGGGCACCGGCTTTAGGCCAGAAGGACCCAGCAGTGGGCGTTGAGACCGAGCACCCAAGGCCATAGCCCAGCAGCCTGTAGCACAGTGATGTGTGCACTAGGCAATGCTTAAGCTGTTGCTTACATCAGAGCATGTGTTTCATGCCAACATCGATCGCCCAATCCTCGCAAGGGGGTGGGGTCAGGAAACTAGGTATTGGTACTGCATGTTTGTCTCAACCCCTACCCATTAGTAGGGGAAGAATGTGCTGTGACTGCTGCCCCATGCAAGTCGTGCCCTACCGGTTCCACATGGCACCTGTCATGCAGATTGCGATAGTGGAGTGCAGCATATCTAGCGACATAGCCCATCCCCTGCACTGCCTGGTCGCCATGCCGCCTATGTCCATTCCATACCCAGCCGTCAAGGAGTGGGCAGGGGCCTGTTTGACCTCAGCACCGCCTGCCACTGTTGATGCTCTTCCTGCTGCTGATAATGATGATGCTGTTGACGCTGACAGGAGGAGGGACAGGAGGCTAGAGGTGCTCAGCATGGCCCGGCCAGGCTACTCACCCGCGCATGTGGGCCAGAGTGGCAGGGTCAAGGAGGCCGGGCGGCAGCGTTTGGCCGTGCAGCAGTGCCTGGTACCTACATAGCCCAGGCATGACAGCCTTGGGTGCACTGTGGCTGCCACCGCAATCACACATATTGCGCAGGGTGCACACAACTCGATGTCCATGGTCAGGCTCTACAGTCCATCAGCACAGCGACAGCAGCAGTAGCAGCAGCCCTGCGGCCATTCCTGCTGCTCTCACCTGACCAGCGTGTCCTGGGCAGCATTGCCAGTGCTGACCGCTCCACGGTCCTGTGTACTGCTGTCATGCTGCTGGGCTAGCGGCTGCCTCATCCCTGCACTGGGGGCTGTCATGTGGCCTGGGCTGGCCAGCAGGTTCTCAGGAGCAGGAGCTAACTGGTCCGGCATGGGCCCCTGCCGCCCTGATGCAGCAAGTGGCTGGGGACGTGCCGGCTGCGCTTGGTCTGGTGCTGCTGGGGTGGCCTGCTGGGCCTGCCAGGGTGCCAGGCTTGGCCCCTGAGAGGGACGGAGCTGGCTGCAGCTGAGGCTGTGGGCGTGCACTGCTGGGGCACTGGCGGCCAGGGGACCTGGGCTGGGTGTCAGAGCTGATGCGGTGAAGTCCATGGTGTAGGCCACGGAGGAGGAGTGGGGGGTCCTAGCAGGAGCAGCGGCAGGGGCAGGGGCAGGGGCAGCAGTGACGGGGACAGATGGCTAGGAGCCCACGCCAGCCAGTGCATTGTGTGCAGAGCTGAGCTAAGCGGGGCCAGGGTGCAGGGCATGCCATGGATGCAATGCACTGTGCAGAGCACATCATCACACCACCACAGGCAGTGTTTGCAAGGACGCAAACACACAGCCACTGCCAGCATGGGTGAGGACGCCAGCAAGCAGCACACAGCTGTGACGCACATCAAGCCAAGCTGCACCTCACAGCCAAGTCCTGACAAAGCCCGCTGCTCCCTCACCTGCTGGTGGCTGCCTCCTCTTCTTCCTCCTCCTCTTGAGCCGGGGTGGAACTCCTGGTCACATGGGCCCCCACAATGCTCGTCGCTCTGCTGCCCGCCGCCCGCCCCTCCTCCAGCACCTCTGATGACGTGGCATAGTCTGTTGAAGTTGTTGCAGATGGCACCGTCTCTGCACTGCTGTCGTCCCGCTGTACCCCCCACCTGTGACCCACACCTGCCTTGTGACCCCCCTGCTGCTCCTCCCCCGCCCCGCCTCCCTCCTCCTCCCACTCCTCACTGTACCGCTGGCTGGCCCCGAGGACCGAGTGTGTGGAGCTGAGTGCGTCACGAGGCAGGCGTTGCAGCTGGCCGCCCTGCTTGTCCGGGGAGGCGCCCCAGCCTGGCCCACTGCGCAGCGTGACGGGCAGGGTGCGACTGCTGCGCCCCAGCACAGAGGAGGTAAAGGAGGCAGACTGGCGCTGGCCTGACGCCTGGCTGCGCCCCCGCAGGAGCTCAGTGTCGGCTGCTGAGGGCGGGCCTAGGGATTTGGAGGTGAGCAGCTGACGCGCCCAGGGCGTGGGGCTGTGGCGCCCTGCCCCTGCACTGGGTTTGACAGCCGAGTGGGGAGGGCCAGGGGCTGGCTCAGGCCCTGCAGCACCGAGGTCAGGCTGGGGCAACCCCTTGCTGCCGGGTAGGTGTTGCTGCAGCTGGTGTGATGGTGGAGGGTGGGGGGTCCCTGGCACCCTGGTGCCTACGCCGTGGGTTGGTGGGCTGGCCCTTCCAGGGGTCTGCCACTGGGCAGGAGGGTGCATGTGCCCCCAGCGCTCTGTGCCTGTGCCTGTTTGCTGGGTTGCTGGGGCTTCAGCCGCAATGGAGGTGGAGGTGGCAGGTGGGGTGAGTGTGGTGGTGCTGGCGGCAGCGCAGGCGACTGCAGCCTCCAGTTGCTGCAGCATGGCGGCCGTGCGCATGTTCTGCGCAGCCATGGCCATCACCCCCCAGCCTGAGCTGGCCAGCAAGCCAGGCGGCAGGCCCAGGGCAGCCCACTGGCCCTGCACCGCGGCCACACCCCCTGAGTAGGGAGCATTGTGGGCTGGAGGGTACTTGAGGGTGGCCTGATCGAGGCTGGGATGCTGCCCTGGCTGGGGCATGGCCGGCCAGGCTGCTCTGGGTGTTGGCATGGGCTGGGGGAGGTGCTGGGTGTGCAGGTCAGGGCTGGAGCCGTGGCCTGGGCCGGTGCTGAGGCCAGGTAGGTCTGGTCCCAGGATCAGGGGCCCGCAGCTGGCACCCTCCAGCAGCAGCTGGCGCTCGGAGTCAAAGGCCACCTGGGTGCACACCTCGTTCATGGAGCCCACCTGGGGCATGGCAGCAGGGCACCGTTGAGCTAGCAACAGCTGCCGCCACTGCCCACAATAGTAAGCCAGGTGGGGCATGAACCCTAGCCCCAACCCTAGCCGCAACACTCATGGTGAAGCTCAGGGTGGGGCCATGTGGGTTGACCTGGGGTTGGGCGGGGCCAGTCACGTCAGCTTAACTCAATGGAGCAAGCTGCCTCCCTTAGCAGCCTGCCGGCCTGTTTGCCTGCCTGGGTTTGCCTGCCCGCCTGCCGCCCTGATGCAGCAAGTGGCTGGGGACGTGCCGGAGCTGAGCGGAGCCAGGGGGCAGGGCAAGTAAGGAGGCATGACACACTCTAGCCACAGGACAGCCTGACCCGTGTGTGCCAGTCATGAGAGCCCAGCCATGAGGCCTGCTTCCATTGTACGCCATTATGCGCCACTGAACGCCATTTGCCGTGACGTGCTCTGCTGTGCCGCACTGTTAGCTGTCTCCGCTGATGTCTCCGCTGAGGTCTCCTTTCTCAGGACCTAACTAGTAGCTAACTGGCCTGCCCTGGATGGCTACCTGATGTGCCTGCCTGCCTGCTATGCCTGTGACCCTAACACCCCCCTGCTCCCCTCCGGCCCCCCTCCTGCTCCAGTCTCACCTGCAAAGCCACAGTGCGCATGACGGCATGCGGCTGCCTGCCCTGCGCAGCCAGCTTCCACGCAGCTTCTCCCAGGGGTGTGAGATCAACCACAGGGTGCACTGCAACCTGGGCAGTCTGGCTGCCCATCCCAACAGTGGCTGTGGCAGGGGCAGGGGCTGCAGCTGGGGCAGGGCGGCTGGGGAGTGAGGCCTGCAGGTCTGGGGTCTGCGAGGCCATAAGGGGCGGGTCATGAGAGGGGGGGGGTCGCAGCAGGCCAAATACTGCCGGAGGCGCAGCAATGCCCCGTGCTGCTGCCTCCCCATGCTGGGAGGGGGCTGCCGGCCGGCCCTGCTTCATTTGGGCCGCCGAGACTGGCACGTAGTCAGGGGTTGCGGCAAAGGTGAGGAGCCGAGGCGCTGCGAAACGACTGTCTGGTTCATTGGCTGAGCCAGAGCTGGAGGTGTTGACGACCTCCTGGCTGCGGGGACCTGGGGCCAGGCTGTGGGACTGGGGGGCAGGCTGGCTGGCAGGGCTGCTGCCTCCACTGCTGGCAGCTGGGTGGGTGCGCCAGGCAGTGGCCACCTCGTAAGCCCAGCCGCCCTCCGCCCCCTGAGCGTCAGAGGTGGACAGGCCGGGGCCAGCTGTGGCGGAGGAGGTGAGGTGGGAGAGGGAAGCGGGGCTGGGCTGTGCCTCGTCCTCCCAGCTCAGCCGGCTGCTCACTGCATGGCAGCACCAGGGGGAGGGGGCAGGGGGGCAGCGGCAGAGTGGGGAATAGGGGTAGAGCTTGGTAGTGACAATGCCGTGGGCAACATGCAGTCACACTGTAGAGATAGGTGGAGAGGACTAGCAATTACACCATTGCACCTCTGAACAATAGGTAGGCCTGCGGTAGGGTGCGTACTCTCTGGCTACGAGGAAGTTTCCACATCCTCTGTCCCAGCACATGCTTTGGCAGACAGAGGTGAGGGTTGGGGTGGGGTACGCAGTGAGGAGCCACCCACTGCCTGGTGCTCAGCACCTTAGCCCACCTAACTGTCCAGCCCCCTTATGCTGTGTCTGTCCCTAAGCCGCGCTTTATGCTGTACCCTTTGGAGGCTTGCCCTTTGGAGGTGCCCTTAGGAGGTGCGAGAGTGAGTGACATCGCCTCCTGGGTATAAATAGGTATGAGCAGGTGTGAGCAGATATGAGCCTAGTGGCGCAATGCCTCCGAGGAAGCGGCCCAGTACCGAGACAGGCAGGTGGCTTGACAGGGACTGCAATGCAGCGCTGAACATGCAGCGCATTGGGGAGAGCAGGTGGCGGCCACTGGAGCTGCGCTACTGGCCAGAGCAGGGAGCTCTGCCAGCCAGGGCAAGGAGTACCCTGGCCTGGACTACAAGCGGCTGCGAGACAAGCCACCCCAAGACTCAGCCCGCTGGGGCACAGTAGTGTATGTGCCCCCCTTTGTTGAGCTGTAATCAGCTTACACGTAGTGCATGTTTGTCATGCCAACTCTACATCATAGCCCTCGCGGTCAGGCAATAGTGTAGGTGGTAGGCGACCATGACCATGTGTATGCCATGTATCAGCCATGTGCATGCCATGTGCATGGGACCACCACACAGACAAAACACCGTTTTGTAGTGCTTCACAATGAGTGTTTGACTGCAATGAAGGCTCAAGGTTGAGGGCTAAGGTGCTGAGCATTGCAAGCTTGTAAGTTGAAGGTTAAGATGCTGAGCACCAGGCAGTGGGTGGCATTGCAATGCTCAGCGTGATGGCCATGCGGTACGTGCTTCTGTGTGCCTGGGAGGTGTGTGTAAGGTGGCTGAACAAGGGCCCTTGACTCGGGATCAAGCACCTTTGGCAGGCGGCTGCGGCTCCTGGGCGTCTGAGGGGGTCCCTGCCTGGTCAGCTCTTGCCAATGCTGCGGGAGGAGGTGGAGCGCTGGGTGGGTCCATCTGGTCACCTGGAGCAGGCTGTGAGGTGTTGCACCTGCTGCTGCGCCTGCTGCTGTGTCCGCTGCTGCGCCTGCTGCTGTACCGTCGACTGTGCCTGCTGCTGTGGCTGTTGTCGCTGCTGCTGCTCCCCGCACCCACCTGCAGACAGGTCAAGGCTTGGTGTGCCAACAGGTTATCAGGCAAGCATGAGGCAAAGCTAGCGAGGCACAACATGCAGGGCAGGCAGCACAGACAGCGCAGTGCAGCATGCGCTCCAGCCTAAGCCAGTCCTGAGACCCCATGTCATGGATTGGAGCCAGCAGCATGATCAGCAAGCACAGGGCCTGGTGATGCACTGGATGTACCCGGGCTCGCACGCTATGCCTGGTGAGGCTGCCAGGGGCACGTAACGCAACACTGAGGCGTGAAAGTGAGCCTTGATATGAGCTGAGTGATGTGGAGTGGTGACACACTGGTATGAGCAGGTATGAGCTGGCACAAGTTAAGGTTGAGGCCAAGGGCCAGGTTAAGCGCTGTCGGCCCATCAAGGGACTGGGAGCCCTGACAGGCCAGAGGCAGCATTCCTCAGTGTTCATGCCCCTAGCAGCACCTTGACCCTCACTAGGGCCTGTATTGAGTGGTCCACTAGGGACCACTACAAAACGGTGTTGTCTGTGTGGAGTTCCCATCAGTGTTTTTTTTTCAAAACAGCCAAGCTGATGCTGGTCACGAAGGGTCCAGGACCGTCACATGGCTGGTTACGCAGTTGGTCCCAACAGGTAACGAAAAACAAGTATCGCAGCATTTTCTTATGCCAAAAACTGTTTTTGTATAAATATTATACACCAAAAGGCATTTTTCGGTTACGAAGCAGCCGTGGCCAGCCAACGCAAGGGTCCGTTTGGTAACGAAATCCCGGCCTAGAAAACAAGCTTTTGGTTCCGATCGTTACGTATTACGCAAAAAAAAATTCACTGGTTCCCATGCACATGGAATGGGCGCCATCCACCTACATTATTGCCGGACCCCTGTGACAGGGCTATAGTCCAGAGTGGGCATGCCATGCAGATGTAACCCATGCAACTCACAACTCTCATGGTCAAGCCTGCCAGCAGGTCATCTGCCGCCGACTCCACGCCCTCCAGGTCCGCCAGGGTCATCAGCCGCGGCCTGCCTGGGCTGCTGCCCTCGCTGTCACTACCCTCAGATCCTAGCGCTGAGGCTGTGGGCTTAGTGGGGTGGTCTGGGGAGAGCCCGTCGTGGCTGCCCAGGGCAGTGTCCCTGCAGCTCAGTGGGGCTGAGGCAGAGCTGGACGGGGAGCTGGGAGAGTGGTGGGCAGTCCCAAGGGCTAGGTGCCCAGATCTGTGAGGCCTGTGCCTGTGTCGTAATGATGAGCCAGATCTGGCAGAGCTGTGGCGAGAAGAGTGATGGGGGTGGCTGCTGCTCCTACTGCTGCCACTGATCGTCGGGGTGCCTGAGCTGGCGATGGACCCGCTGGCCTGGCTACTTCCACCTGGGCTGCCAGCACTGGCTTGCTCCAGGTCCGCTACCGTCAACCACCTTGTTTGTGGCCGCTCGTCTTCACTCTCACTCTCACTCTTGTCCATGCTGCCACTCACACGAGACCCACTGAGGTGGGAGTGCCTGGGGCTGCTGCCTGCCTGGCTGTGTGCATCCCCTCCATAGTGTACAGGAGGCTGGTCTGGCGACAAGGGCGGCTCATGCGTGGCCCCATGCCAGCCAAGCTGTGGCTGCAGCCCGCTATCAAGGTCCATCGTGTCATGGCCTGCACTGCTGACCCCCTCCAGGTCTGCAATGGTCAGCAGCTGGGGACGAGGGCCATCGTCATCCGAGTCATCAGTCTGGTCTAAACTGATGGAGGGACGGTGCCGGTCACTAGGGGCTGAGCTCAGCTGACTGCTGTCAAACAGGGAGCTCTGCTGCTGGGGCTGGGGCTGAGCCTGGGCGCCTGGTTGCTCACACTGCTGGGTGTGGGGTTGCTGGCGCTGCTGGCCCTGCTGCCAGGGGTGAGAGGTCTTGACTGCTTGGGTGTGCTGCCAGGGGTCCTCCTCGGAGGAGCCAGATATGTCTGGGGTGGAGCCAGGGGTGCCAATATAGGCTCGGGCGGCAGGGCGGGCGGCAGGTGCTGGCTGGGGGCCCTGCCCAGGCCTGGGGGCTGTCGCCTGCTGCTGCTGCAGGGTGGCGGGGGCAGGAGGTGGCGCCTGCGCCTTCAGGTCTGCAGTGCATTGCAGGGGTGAGGGGGCTGCGAGGGTGTATGGAGGGCGGCCAACGCCAGCTGTGCTAGCAGTGTTTGGTGAGTGGTGTCCTCGTTGGGAGTACATGCACCTGTCAAGCTGAGCAAGAGCTTACTGCTCATCTCCACCCTGCACTTGCATCTCGCACCCATCTTGTGATCCCACCTTTACTGCACCCATTCCCCTGCACCACCCCGCCCTTATGGAGGTCCCACCTCGCCATACCCCCAGCCTGGTCCACCGCCTCTACACAGCGCACCTGCCATTCCTGCTACCACCACCACCATTCTTGTACCCAGATCCTTCAGCACCCACCCTATGTGCAAGACAACCCACCTCCCTCCACGTCGCTGTACTCAATGCTGAGTGACAGCCTGCTGAGAGCAAAGGAGGATGCTGCGCTGGAGGCTGAGGGGCGGGCAGCCATGGGGCGACCCAGTGCCCCCCTGCCGTCACCAGCTCGGGCAGGTGCAGGTGCAGCTGCTGTGGTACGGGGGGCTTGGGGGGGTCTGCCTTGGTGCTGCTGCATGCCATTTGTGGCGACCACCCTGGCAGTGCACAGGAGAGTGAGCAGGGTGTGAAGGGCCAGGGTGGGCCAGGATGGGGCAGGCAGGCAAGCAGACAAGGTGATGGGCAAGCAGGCTGGTGGCCATGCCAGCAGCTGCGGTCCGTGCACTGCAGCAGCACATGTTGGGGGGTGTGGCCTCCTGGTTGGCATGTGGGGCACGTGCTTTGGGCGTATCTCACACCTCAATGGACTGCGGGTGTCTGCAGGCGCTTGCCTTGCCTCCTGCACAAGGTGTGAGAGCACACACACCTCACAACTCACCTCACACATGTTTACGCACATACATAGTAATATACAGGGATCAGGGCTTCTAGGGACCCACTGTCAAGGCTGCCAGTCACAGACACAGATACAGCTTTTAACCTTAGCCTGAATTCCTGAAAGTCGAGGGCACTTGAAATGAGCCGAGTGTTGTGGAGGAGTGACACACTAGTATGGCACCTCCCTGGAGGCCAACCTGAAGCACATCACCGCCACCCTGGCCACCTGGGACGCGGTGTTGGAGGTGTACCAGGACCGCAAGTGGGCACGGCAGCGGCTGTATGGAGCTCAGGACAGGGAGCAGGATCAATTCTTCAAAAAGGTGAGGGTGGGTGGGTGGGTGGGTTGTGTATTGGCAGGTGGTGGGTTCTGAGCATGAAAACCTGACTGTGCCATACCTAACTTGGTGCCACCCTGTGTGCATGGCAGTGTTTTTTTTTTAACGCTATATAGCGATCGCTATAAAAAGCGACATTTCAGAGGGCTCCGTGCGCTATGGATTGGACCCCTTGCGGACTGCGATATAGCGCATCGCGTTATAAAAAGTGAACTTTGTACTGCAGCCGCAGCTCGGCTAAGAGCCGCAATTTGGATAAGCGCCGCATTCCCGATGGCTGAGGGCCGTGCCCGCCGAGGGTATAGCGATGGTGCCTACTTACAAGCCAGGGCACACGGTATCAGCAACAGGTTTCAGGACAGCTGGCTCACTGGCAATCGCCCACTGTGGCTTACAAACCAAGGGCTCGATGCCTCAAACCAGTACAAGGCGCGCTGCGAACGCTGCAACAAGAGCTTCAACTGCAACTTACATACCATCAAGACCCATAAGGCGACCTCCGCCCACAAGACGGCAATGGCGGATTTCCATAGGCTGCAATCAAAGATCACTGACATGTACTCAGGCCCTCCCCCTTCTCTGCACTGGACTTTCCTGAGCTGACAGCCTTCACCAATGTGGCAGGACCTGGCAGCTGCCTGGTGTACAACGGCTCTGGCCATTTGGCATTGCAGCCGCATGGGAGTGGCAGTATGACAGTGCAATCAGATGAGGCTGACAGTGACAGTGAGGATGAGGAGGAGGTAGGCAGCAGGCAGGCAGCAGCAGACATGGAGACAACATTTGGTAAGAATGATGATGAGGAGGAGGAAGGCAGTGAGCTAGGCAGTGAGCCGGTGCGGCTGTACGCCATCCCCCCAAAAGGGCGCCGGGTTGCTTTAGTGCCAGCTTGTGACTTCCAGCAGCATGTCGACAGTGCCAAGCAGGAGCTGGCAGCAACAGCAGATGCTATGGTACGTCACCTACACAGCCGCTTCCTCCCACCGGAGCATGCCAAAGGACTGGCTGTTGTGTACGCCCACTACTGGGACAAGCAGCCCAGCGATGAAGACTTCCTTGAGCGCCTGGCCATTGTCAAGGCCCGGTACTGCATGGACGCGACCCTGGCTGACGGCCAGTTGGAGCCAGCCTTTTTGGACCAGCAAAAGCTATCTGCCCAGCAATCAGCATTTGTGGAAGTCATGCGCTGCCAAGCTGAACACCGTGGGCGCTACCGCCTTTGATTGGGCCTATTGCTTTAATTTGACATTTTTGTTGTGCGCTATGGGGCCCAATAGGGTCGCGCTATGAACATGACAGTCCCAATCTGAGCCATGACACTTTGTGCTATGAAATTGGAAAGAGGCCAAATGAAAAAAAAATGGTGCATGGCTGCAGCTAAAGAAAGAGATGGCGGAGGTGTACATGAAGGGCCACAGCCCTGCCAAGCAGCTGGCAGTCCTCTTTGGCGCAGCCGGCATTGGCACCCGGGGAGGCTGGGGTGCTGGTGCGGTGCTGCGAGCCTGCTGCAAGGTGGTGTGCAGGCCCAGGGGCACAGACCAGCGGCAGGGCAGGGTGGTGCTAGTGCATGAGTTCGCACCAGTTGTGTCAGCTTGGCAGTGAATGGCCAGCAGCCCTGTGAGAGCCAGCTAAACAAACGCAGGGGCACCAGGCCTGCAGACTGGAAGCCCCCAGCAGGGCAGGTGGACCACCGGCTGCTGCGCCCAGCCTGGAGCCATCAGCGTAACCAGCCAGTGCGGGGACTGATGAGGTGCCCGGTAATGCCACCATCCAAGCCCCCACAGCCCCCATGCAGCAGCCAGGGGGCCCCACAGCCAGCAGCCTCAGAGCCTGGACCCAGCACTCCCACGCCAGCCAAGCGCAACAAGCGCACCGAGGCAGAGCAGGCAGCTGAGCCCACCCAGCCCACCAAGGGCAAAGGCAAGGCCAAGGGCAAGGCTGCTGAAGCCAAGCCAGCACCGCAACCAGGCAGGTGGCTGGACAGGGACTGCAACACAGCGTTGAACATGCAGCACATTGGGGAAAGCAGGTGGCGCCCTCTGGAGCTGTGCTGGTAGCCAGAGCAGGGAGCTCTGCCAGCAGCAGCAGCCTGTGTCACAGTAGTGTCCCCCTTTGAGCTCTAACCTGCTTACTATCAGTGCATGTTCGTCGTGCCAACTCTAGACTATAGCCTTGTCACAGGGGTCAGGCAATGGTGTAGGTGGTAGGCGGCCATGCCATGTGCATGAAAACCCCAAACAGAAAACACTGTGTGTAGGTCCTTCAATATATGCCCTAGTGAGGGTCGAGGTGCTGATACAGCGCTGTCGCTAGGCTGTGAAAAAACCTGTCATAAAGCAACCATAGTAGGAGAACGAATGTGGCATGTGCCTACCCCCGGGGATTGCCTGCAGAGATTGCCTCGCCCGCACCTGAATGTCCAGGCTGTTTGCCAGCGAGCCTGTATCAGAAAACTCAATGGAATAGGATTCCAGGCTCCTCTGTATGCGTGATTAAGAGTGGTTGTTCAGGTGCGGGTGATTGGTAGTTCAGAATGGCTAAGCTGTCAGCATGCCTGGCTGTCATGTCAGTATACCTGGTGCGAAGCATTCCCTCCAGAGGGCCTGGCCTTGTCCAGCCTGCTGCTGGGAGGGGGCGCCTGTTCCTCATCTTCCGAGAATACAATGTCCAGGGATTGAGAGGGTGCACGGTGCCTACCAAACTGCCCATCGTCACTGCTGTCAATTGAAAAGCTCAAGCTGGTGTTGCGCGGCGCCATGTGTCAGGGGTGTTACACCCTAGCGCACATAGTATCGCGCAGACTAGCTCGGGTCAACGCATCAGCTCGTTGAGGTATTTGATCGTATTGTATCGTACTCCCCGGGCGGCAGCATTATCCTAGTATTGACAGCCTTGGCGTGGTCAAACTCTCTTATAGTTTTATATATATCCCTCAGACGCCCAGGCTTCGTGCCCGCTATGAACCTGTCGACCTGGAGACTGCCCTGTTACAGTCATGTGCACAACACAAATGTCAGCCGTGGGAGGGTACACACTCAGGTGAATGCAGAACGTGGAACCTCAATTCACCACACCACACCAAATCCAGCTCAATGCTACACATCCACATATGCCTTGTCTTCACCAGACCTGTTACGTGATGCGTTAACAAGTTCATGTATTATCATCATATTGCAGGCGTGCTTGTGCTGTGTGCGGGCAGGCCAGAGGCAGTGTTCCTCAGTGTTCATACCCTTAGCAGGTTAAACAACAAGTAGGTGCAAGCATGCATGCACAGCCTGTATTTCCATCAGTATAATCACACTACATTATGCCATCTCATATGCCATCACACTTCCATCATTATCACGACTACCAAGCCTGTAGCCACGCACATGCTTGCTTGTCAAGGGCCAGGCCTGTCACCCCATGCTGCACACCAGGTCGGTGTCAGGCAAAACCATGGCAGACAATGACAGGCGGCCTACAGAGTAGCCGCTACCAGCAAGCAGTGCGATGGGATCGCTTAATTGTGGCAATGGGTGGTCTTGGGCATGTAGACAACGCCGCTGAAAAAGCAGTAGCAATATGATAGATGTGCCTCACCCGACCCTCTCATGCGCGGGGGGAAAAACCTCAGGAGCAAGGGTAGTCTGCATTGGGCGCTTTGCCTGCTGACATGGGCGCCATTACCCTGACCTGTAGCCATAGTGACTAGCAGCCTGAGGCCCTGCACCATAGGGTCTCTGCAGCAAGGTGTGTGAATAAACAGACTGTGTTGGCAGGTGAAACAAGGCTGGCCAACCCCCCTTCCCCCTGAATGGAGCCATCACCCCTTCAAGTGTGACACATGGCTGCTGCTGTGACTTAGAGAGCTGGCAGCGTCCACATACACAGGCTCTATGACACTGCTGCCTTGCATGCACCTGGGCACCAGCAAGCGTGCTAATGCCAGCAGCGGGTGGCGCCCTGCATGCCTGCCGCACCTGCTGTCCCCCCTGTGACCCTGCTGACCACCCTTGGAAACCACCAAGGAGGCGGAGCTGTGGGACAGCCTTTGCCCAGCTGGCTGCTGCTGCGGGTCACTGGGCTGACCACCCTGATGGCCCGTCTGGCCTGCCGGCATCACCACCTGTGCAGTGGGTACTTGTGCAGGGCTATCGCATGGGGCTTGCAGATGGCTGGGTGCAGAGTGCCAAGGGGGGCTCTGCCCTCTGCTAGCCAGACTGGGGTGCTCCGAACCTCGTGGCGACTGCACCACGATCTCCCTAGCGCTGGTAGCGTGCCAGCACTCGGCTGGCCATGGGAGCGGGGGCTCTGGGCAGGGACCCCGCAGCGTTGAGTTGGAGTCAGAGACCCTGCTGCTGGCCCAACTTACGCGCTGGGTTTTCGCAGGGGCGAGGGAGAAGGAGTGAGCTGCTGTGGCTACCACCGGAAGCTGGGCTCTGCTGTGCAGCAGCATGGCTGAGCTGACGGCTGGGTCCATGCGGCCGGTGAGGTGGGCCGTGGCTGGCCGGATGCTGCGGCTGCGGGAGAGTCGTGAAGGGGACCGGGGGTAGCAGCCAGCCTCGCCTGCTGCTGGCGCCAGGGATGTATTGGTGAGCGGCCGCTGTGCTGCGGGTTTGTGGCCACCCAGCTTACTTTGAGAGTTATGGGTGGTCATTGCCCCGCTGCAACTGAATGCCGGGGGGCGGGTGGAGGGCCAGGGGCCCTGGGATGGAGCGGTGCCAGGCCCCCCAGCAGGCGATGCTTTGAGGGACTGGAGCAGGTCAGCTAGACCGCTAAGGCTGGGGCCGAGCTGTGGGCTTGCCTCACCCGGATGGGGAGCACTGCAGGCAGTCCCATCCCTGCTGCCTGACTGCCCTGACCAGTCCTGCTCTCGCCATTCACTGGTGGAGGCCCTGCTGGGTGGTTGGGTGAGGTGGCAGGAGCGCCGTGGGATTTGCATCAGCATACGAGTGGCGGCGGGGCTCAAACCAGCCATCACTGCCACATGGGACAGCTTCTGGGTTTGCATGCGGTACATGCCCTGTGCATCACCCTCGCTGCTGGGTGAGGGGCCCACCACTGGAGCTTCGGCACTTTGGACTCCAACATGACTGGTGCTAAGCGGGGGCAACTTCTCTGCGGGCGGCATCTGGGCCTTGCACTGTGCGTTGTTCTGCGCAGTTGCGGTACTGCTGGACCACAATATCTTAGTTGCTGATCGTTAAGGTGGGGGCCGCGCCTAACGTCGTCGTTTGCTATAGATATCGCAGCATGTCTGAACCCAACAGCCGTCCTGCGCCAGGCCAGGCCACACCAGGCTACCGGGATAAGACGGCAGGCTGATGGGCCGAAAGGTGGTAGGACTCTGTGCGATGTGCCGTCGAACTCTTCAGCTTCTGCGAACTCCTATCTCGCATTTTCGCGGGTTCGAACTTGGTCGGTTGGTTTCTTGGCTGCTTCCTGATGAGTATCCCTGCAGGCTCGGCTCGCAGAAGCGATGCTTTGCATCGAAGTTTAGGAACTCAAGGGTTTGAGAGTCGGAGTATCCCAGCATTCCGGTCCGGCATTCCAGATGCACGTCAGCGCAGGACACGCTCTGGCGCACCGGTACCAGGCGTGTTAACGCATGCTGGCGCTCAGACTAGCCCGGGCCAAACCCAGATGGGCCCCATACTCAACGAGTGCCGCACAACGCTTTGTTGTCAGCTGTGGGGACACGGCAGGGTCCACGCAGTGCCTTGTCCTGTGGGACATTGAGAACGTGCCTCTCTTCAAGCCTTTGCTGACTGCGCCTGTGCAAGTCCTGCGCATCAAGGTGCAGGCATACCTCATCCGGGAGCAATGCAAGCCAAGGAGGACAGCCACACAACTTTTGACACCACCCCAAACCTTTCAGTCTTGTGATGTTGCAGGAGTTTCTGCACAGTGCTGGGTGCAAGTCAGTCAGTGTCCAAGCTGCGGCAAGCCAGCGCACTGTAGAGCTTTGGCAGAGGACAGGCCTGTTGAGTTTACTGCACGTCTCTGGCCTTGGCATCACGACAGTCAGCAATGCATCTGATGCAGCAGATCAAGCTCTTATCAACCACGCCTATAGCTTCATCCAATGCTACTCATTTGCACCCGTAGTGAAACTGCAAGGGGTGTCGGGCGGCAGCCTAGACACGACAGGCCCGCAGCGCACCTCCCACAGTCGCGCGTTGAGCTGCCAGCAGCGCCAGGAGCAAGGGCACCTGCTCAGATTCCATCAGCTCGGTGGCAGCAGCCTGGGAGGCAGGGGTGGCGGCAGTAGGAGCAGGTGCACAGCTACACAGCTGGGCAGGGCAGCGACAGTGGCAGTGGCAGATCTAACAGTGCCAGCCGCAAGTGGTGTCGGGCGCTGCAACACCTCCGGCACCTGGGGCCAGCGCTTGCATGGGCGCCTGGCCCCACCCTGCCTGGTGTGCGTGTCAGGCGACAAGCGTGAGTGATACCTGGTGCTGCCTTGGCACCCAGCTCTGGCTGCCCATTTCTTCACACTAACTACCACCAACTCCTTCACCCCCACTACCACCAACTACCCCCACACCCACCAACTACCACCAACTCCTTCCTGCGCTAAGTCTTTGCCTTCTATGGCATTTCCAAGGCTTGGCTGCTTTGCTGCTGGTTGGCTTGGTCCTGCTGCTCGTTGAAGTCCCTCCTGCCCAGGCTCAGGCATTGCTGCAACACAGCAGACGAAGCTAATCTACACCACCTTGCAGCACTGCGCCAGCACCCCAGCCTCCCCAAGGGCCAATGCCAGCTGCTTCCAAGAACACCACCAGCTGCTTGGCACGCTCATGGCGCTTCATGGACACCTTGGCCATCTCCTCCTCCAGCTGCATTAATGCATACAAGGCACACAGGGTGGCTGACATGGTGGCACCAGGTTGGACATGGCACAGTCTTCCACTCTCTCAAGACAACACAGCATACTCTCCCAGTGTAACTTGTGGCCGGTGTCACCCTGTGTGCTGCTGTGACCCGCGGCGCAGGGTTTGCAGGCATCATGCAGTATGCTCGCAGCAGAGGTGTCTGCACCCTGGCCATTAGCCCCTCCCGCCACATCCGGGGCAAAGCCGCCCTGGCCCTTGCCCACAGCACCGCCACGCTGCCCAGCCATGCTCTGGGCTCAGTGGCCTCTGCCTGTGACTATGTGGCGCAGTGGGAGGCGGCCCCAGCGCCCCTCATGCTGCATGAGCGCCAATGGCTGACCCAATGCCATGCTGCAGCAGCACAGGCTGTGGCTGCGACTGCCAGAGCAGATGTTGGAGTTCTGGTGAGCTATCAACCGCCATCACCCCAGCTACCAGCTCACATTACCCAGCAGGCACCCAAGGGGCCTGGGCTGCACTGCAAGGATGCAGCAGGGGTTGAGGAGAGCCCGGGCAGCATTGTGCGAGTCTGGCAGCATGCATGAGGCGTGTCAGGTCTGCTGAGCTCATGATTCTGCTGCATGGCGACATGGCTCAAGCTTGCCTAGGGTTAGGACGCGGTTCTGAGCCTGGACCCAGCACTCCCCTGCCAGCCCAGCGTAGCAATTGAAAGCCCGCGAAAACAAGGTTCGTCAGTAGCAAGCGCACCAAGGCTGAGCCGGGAGCTGAGCCCACCAAGGGCAAGGGCAAGTCTGCCAAAGCCAAGCCAGCACCACAGCCAGGCAGGTGGCTGGACAGGGACTTCAATGCAGTGCTGAACATGCAGCGCATTGGGGAGAGCAGGTGGCAACCACTGGAGCTGTGCTACTGGCCAGAGCAGGGGAAGCTGCCAGCCAAGGGTAAGGAGTACCCTGGCCTGGGCTACAAGCGGCTGCGAGACAAGCAACCCACGACCCAGCCTGCTGCGGCACAGTAGTGTGTGGCCCCCCCTTTGTTTGAGCTGTCAGCAGCTTACACTCAGTCATGCCAACTCTACACAATAGCTCTCCGGAGTCAGGCAATGATGTAGGTGGTAAGCGACCATGACCATGTGTATGCCATGTCTTTGCCATGTGCATGCCATGAGCATGGGAACACCACACAGACAAAACGCCGCTTTGTAGTGGTCCATAATTAGTGTTCGACTGCAATGAAGGCTCAACGTTGAAGGCCAAGGTGCTGGTAATGCTGGCGTAAGAGGTCGCTTGAAGAGTTGTTCACGCATGACGGCCATGCCGAACCCTTCGCATGCAGGACAGCAATAGTCGAAGAGGTGGCAGAAGAATTGTTAACAACAATCATGTCTACAACTGAATTCATTCTATCTACATGCATTAAAACAATTCAAATGCTCATGTTATCACGCAGTGCAGCCTGTGAGGCAGTCATTTGTTTGGGATGTGAAAGAATGCGAAGTTCAGACAAGATCACCTCGACACTGAAGCATGTTCCTCACTAGGCAGTGCACTAGGAAGACATAAATGTGTGCACCACACACTCTCACACACAGACCATCTTAGGTGCCAATCACTAGGGTGGGGACGAAGGCAGCATGCATGCCATGTTAGCTGCTTCATCCACCCCTAAGTGTCCTCATCTCTACATCCATACTTCTGTGTCCCAGCCATGCTGATTCAACTGGAATGCAACCTCAGCAATGTGTGACAGTAGGCTGCCTTCAAAATCAGCAGCATGTAATTCTTGTCGAGGACAGATAGATTGTGCCTGTGTCAGAGAGTGTACAATGGTGGAGGGAGGGAGGGAGGGAGGGAGGGTGCCGGGTAGCCCTACCATCAAGTGATCAGAGCCGGAACAAGCACACACAACCTGCACACATCCAAACTCGCCCAGGCTGCCTACCTAAGGTCATCAGTGCAGTTGCAGGTGCACTAGCCACGCATCGCTATACACATCACACCCCATGCTTTCACGTCTCACATCACATCACACCACACCCCATCAAGCCACACCAATCTTTGCTGGCACCCCAGATTTGTACAAGGGTTTGCTACCCCTCCCACTAGAGAGTGAGAACTGGCCAAGCTGGCCCTCAGGACAGCTGATGGGCAGCTGCAGGCCAGGCATGGCTCCTGGGTCAGGTAGGACGGCCGTGAGCAGAGGGGCTAGGGCTGCAAGGGAGCCAGTGGGGCTGCGTGCAGCTTGCAGCGCGCAGCATCACCTGCCAGAGCCGCTGCTGCTGCCGCCAAACATCTCCAGGTACAGCCGGGCAGCTGTGGCGCTGCCAACATTGTAGGAGGTGGTGCGCCCTGCAAGGGTCAGCACCAGGCACAGGTGGGGTTGCTGACCCTTGGCCCCTCCACCCTCGCACCTATTCTCACTGTATTGGAAGACCGTGGCCATGGAGGGTCACACCCCAGCACATGGCATTGGTTGCATGACTGCGCTCCATACAGAAGACTGCCCAGGGTAGCCCCTCCTCTCCTAACCATCCCACCTCCTGACCCCGCCAGTCTAATGACTACTCCACCATGATTCACTCTCACATCTCTGCCATCACTCACCCCGTGCTGACAAGGGACGAGCGGGGCGGCTGCGCGGTGCCATGGTCCTGACCCCTGCCTGGCCACCCCATTGTTGCGCCTGGGCAGCCCCCACCATGACGTCAGTCACCACCAGGCTAGCCGCCATCACCACTGGGTTGTGGCGTGGCAGCAACATGCTGCTGCCAGCCGCAGCTGACGCCCCTGCAGCCAGGAAGGGGTCAATGCCGGAGCCTAACATCCTCCTACCAGCCCAGATGGACCTTGCAGCGGTAACAGTAACAGTAACGGTGGCAGTAACAGTAAGAGCTGGAGCATACAGGAAAGCTGAGGGTGGCAGGGCAAAGCTGGCCTACCCTGCTTTGCTGCCAGGGATGCAAGTCATGTAGCTGTAAGAAGAGCACTATGTCTGGAGATCCCTCCACTGACACTGGGAACATATGACATGAGACATGACGATGACAATTACATGATAAATAATGCATGCATGTCCCAACATCTCGCTGCTTTGCTGTGTACCTGTGATGGGGGTGGTGCCGGAGTCCAGGGGCGCCACTGGCAGCTCCTCATCAGCTCCCACCATGTCAGCCACCATGGAGGCGGCGGTGGCGGATTCAAAGCTCACGGGCAGCTGCAGACCTACACAACTCAGAGCACAGGGTGCAGGTGGGGCAGAGGAACACATCACTTCAACGGCCAGGCGCATGGGCGGGGCAAGGGGTGGGGGGCTGGTGCGTGGCACACACGACGCAGGCATACCCAATGGCAGCAGTGTGAGGCAGGTTGTGTGGTCGGGACCCGTGTACTGCACTTCTTAGCCTCTTAGCCAGCATCCTTGCCAAGACACGACGCCTCTGCCCCGTTCTGATCACCTGCATTCTCTGCTATGTCAGCGTTGACCAGCTGTTCCTGCACCTCCTGTGGCGCCTTCTCCTGCGCGCCATAGCTTGCTCCTGGCCCCGCCCATGCACTGCCACTGCCTGCCACACTGCCCGCAGCTGCACTGACCATGCCCTGCAGAGCGCTGGACATGTGGCTAAGGCCAGCAGAGATACGGGACCCCACACTGTCCCCACCGAACTCCGGCAGCACTGACCCTGACCGCACAACCCTGGTGGCCTCCACCCCACTCTCCCCCTCCCTGCCCCCTGCCCCTGCCTCGGGCACCACGTCTGTGCCCGGCCCGCTGGCGGCGCCGTCTGGGGCTGAGCTGGGCAGCAGCTGGCCCCGCTCCCCGTCCAGAGCATGGCGCTGCGCCACCTGGTCTGCCAGAGCGTCGTACACGGAGTGTGCAGGCTGCAGGCTGCCCTCCTCTGAGCCAAGGGGGGAGGGGCTGCCATCGTTGCCGCTGGCGAGGGGCTGGGAATATGGAGGGATGTCAACAGAGCTCATACCAGCGAGGGGCTCATCAGCCGCGGCCAGGGGCTGGTGGGTGGGTGTTGCAGCTGTCGAGGGGTAGGCCTGGGAGGGTGGGCGTGAGGGCGGGAAGGTGTGGATTTCGGAGTGAGTGAGGTGCAGGTGGGTGAAGGAGGATGGGTTGGTGGCGGGCAGGACAACGGCGGCCGCGCTGAACCCATTGTGTGGGTGTGGGGCACGGAGGGAGGGTGGCTCGTCCTCATAGCTGCTGTCGATGCCGCTGGGTGCCCCCACACCCAGATCTGGCGCCGCTGCTGCCTGCCCCCTGGAGGGTGGGTAGCCCAGCAGGCTGCTGACCATGCTGCTGACAAAGGACTGCGGCTCACTGACTATTTCCAATCCAGCAAGGGGGGTGGGGAGCGGCAGAGCATCCTCATCAGCCTCAGACACATTGTGAGCAGGTGCCTTGATGGCGGTGGGCTGGGCCTGGAAGCCTACCCCCATGCTGCCTGCATGCAGGCAAGCAGACAGGCCATGCAGATTGGCACAGCAGCCAATTGGTGTGCATCACATCATTGCCAACTCCCTCCCTGTTTCCCCCCTGCCCCTGTTGTCGACCCCCTGGCCCTCCTGCCCCCTGCTCACCAGACACTTGCAGCACGGCCACTTCAATAGGGTCCTCGCCAGTGCGTGCCACCACTGACTCAGCAGCTGTAGCTCCAGCGGCAGCCAGGGGCTCGGTGCTGACTGGTGTTGGCAGCAAGCCCACAGCAGGTGTGGGAACAGGAGGGGCAGCAGCAGCCAGACTGGTGCTCAGGAACTCCTGGACGGCGGGCTCTAGCTCTGCAGCCAGGGCAGCAGCGCAGGTAGCCAGGGTGACCCACCCGGGTCAGGTCAGGCAGCAGCGCTCAGTCAATGGAGCCCATCAGGAGCAACCAGCCGCAGGTAGTGGCATGGTGGCAGCACAGAGCTAATTGTACCGACTGTGCTCCAATAGGCAACTAACACCCAGATGGGTACAGTGTTGGGCAAGCAGGAAGGCAATGCACCAGGCATGTGGACAAAAGAGAAAACATGCATGCTGGTGGGCGGTGGTAGGCTGGCAGTGGCACACGGGCAGGGAGCGCAGCCCACCTGTCCTCAGCTCTGGTGTTGCCGCATGCGCCCGGACCTGCCCCTTGGCCAGCAGGCAGCCGCTGCGCCGCACATCCATGGTCAGGTTGCCAGGGCCAGATACTGCAGGGCAACAGGGCAGCCGCACGATCAACAGCCATGAGCCAGGGCAGCAGCTGCGAGTGTGCTGTGCATGCCATGGCCACGGCTGCCAACACTGACATGCTCGCCACTGCCCCTTGCTATGCCAGGAGGGACTAAGACGCTGAACCCACCATCGTTGGCCCAGCCCTTTGCTCGGTAGCCGTTGTGAGCATCCAGGAGCACGAACTTAAACTCCACGAGCTCCGAGTCAGGCAGGAAGGCCAGGCCACACCAGAAGTCCCCCGGCATCCACTGCAGACATGCAGCAGCAGCAGGCAGGTCATGAGCCCACAGGGCAGCCAGCCAGCAGCCAGCCGTGGCAGTCAGGGGGACAGCAGCAACAGGTTGTTTTGTCAGACGATGCAAGTAAGAACTCTGCGCAAGGGGCTATAACAAGCTCCATGCATTGAGTGCAACATGATGACGGGAAGGGTCATGCGCGCAGCGAGGGTGAGCGTGGAGGGTGTGGGGGTGCCCAGTTACCCTCCATCTCATTCAAACATCATTCAATCATCTGGTGTGGCTCTGTGCCATAGGCATCAGGGCGCCAATAGGTGTAGGCCAGGTGATGGTGTTGCTGCGCTCACCTTGAGGGGCACAGCCTTGGTGAGGTCCCAGCTGCCCAGACTGGGACTGGAGCCGCACACACCCCAAGCATCTCCAAATGCGCAGCGCCTGCAATAGCACCTCCCTCGTTAGCCCAGCGGGCACCAAGTACTACAGCAGCGGCACAATAAGGTCTCCTAACACACACCCTTCACACATCCACACCCGTCCAAGTTGTCCCGGCATAAGCAAATCAATGCAGGTGCAAGTGCACTAGCTATCATTGCGCATGCTACAGCACAAGATGCAGATCAACAGGACCATTTAGGATTGGACATCCATCCCACAGGGCAATAATAGAGCCGACAGAATGGCATGGTGAGAGTCACTACGCAGGCAGGGCAACCAAGGTTTGGTTGTCACCGCTGTAGCTCACCTGTTTAGTTGAAACAGAACCGGGACGGTTGTGGACGGGAGAGACGGAGCCTGGGTGGGCTCAAACACGGAGTCTTCACGGAAGCGCGTGATCACTGCATGCCGAGGCGGGGTGCAAATGAGGGAGCTCCATAAACATGTGGTCTCCCTGAGTTGCTCATGTGAGCGGCTCAGCTCGACTCAGCCCTTACCATTTCGAGAGAGAATTCCGTGGTGCTGGCTCCGTGCAACTGGGGTGCTAGAGCGAGCGAGCGATGCTTCCTTGGACTGCAGGCTCGCAAAGAGATGTGGACGAGATGGCAACGCTGAAAGAGCGTGATTGGAGCGACAGACTGTGGAGGCTGCGTCGGGACGGCGCGTAGAAGTAGAGAAGGAAAGCTGGGACATTGCCTAGGTCAGCCGGTGTCAGCGCTTAGCTCAAAATTGGAATAGACTCGGGCCAATTCACCTCTATGCGGCTTATCCTGGTCACTCATGACGAATGTCATTCTTTCAGCGAAGTTTGCTTCCCGGGTTGGGGGCAGCCGCCAGCTTGGCTGCTGGCTCTGGGGGTGGTAGAACAGCTACTGTGGTCTTTGTCCTCGTGTGTCAGTCTGCCTTGGTTAACCCACATGCGTCAGGTCATGCAGGATATGCTCATGTCACGTCATGTCTGAGGTCAGTGGTTACCCGATATTGTCGCTGGTTGTGCACATCAAGCCCAAGACGCGAGACAGACTCCCATGCAGCTTTTTCACTGATCGGATGTTATGGCTCCATCGCTTCAGCATAGAAGTAACAACAACTTGCGTAGACAGTGATGCACATTCATCGCATTGCATCCGCATCCCAATCGACACACCCACTACTCTATATTCTTAGATATTGCCGCTGAAACGCTGTCAGCTCCGCGATGGACCGTACATTGTATCTGCTGACGGCCCTGTGCGTCATTGCTGGGTGCAATGCCCGCAGTTGTACTTCAGTGAACCAGCACACCTTGTGCGTGCTGGGGCCCGGCGAGATATGGACGCCCTCAGCACTAAACCTGACGGGGAGCTTGACGGTGGCGGGGACGCCGGGCTCCCAAGCATCCACCCTGGACCTGAGCTTCTTAGGCCGCACGTCCTTTGCCCCAGGTGCCTGCAGACATGCCCGCCAGCCCCCCTTTCTGCGTCGCAGCCTCAGCAAGGCGCCGTCCTGACCCCTGCAGGCACCTCCCTCACCTTCCAGGACCTCACCGTGGTGACTGACATCGCACTCCCCAGGGCCAACACGCCGCTCAGCTTTCTGGTCCCCTCAACCCTCACAGGCTCTGTCAACATCAGCTTTGAGCGCGTCACGCTGCGGCTGCCCAGCTCCTGCACCTCCTTGGGCCAGTATGCCACCCTGCTCTGCCGAGGCTCAGTGAACTCTAGCTTGGCCATCAGCAGATGGGGGGTGCGTTTCACCTCCTGGGCCACTGCAGCCATACGTGCTCGGCACCTGAGCCTCACGTGTGGCGCCCCCCTGCCCCCCTCCTACAACCTGTTGTGCACAAGCATGCCGGTGAGGGAGGCGAAGGAGCTGCTGGCAGCGCTGGCGGCAACAGAGGGAATGGCAGCCGGCACCACAAGCTTCATCCATGTGCTCAGCAACATTTCACTCCAGGTGAGGGGCCGCACTCAGCCCCTGTTCTGCCTGCAACCACACAGTGCTCTGCCTGCAACCGCCACTGTCGTTACAGACCCCTCACATGTAGGGTTTCATAGGGTTAGCCCACAGCAGGTATGCGACACGAAGGCTACAGCCGTCTCCTTGGGTTTCCTGCCAGAATGCCTACATGAGCGCAACTGCATGTTGTCAAGAAATGCTTATAAGATGCTACAAGATGTCCATTCAGCTCATCATGCAATGTGGCTGAAGATCTCTCTGGTTTGATGTGTTGCGGCCAGCCACACAGCTACTGGCTCATGCCGCCCTGACAAACAACATCACAGGTCAGCAACCTCTGCAACAGTTGCCAACAGCTGCCAGTGTGGCTATGGACGCTACTGGCTTGGTCGCGGGCCACTGCCACTGCCACTGCTTCCTCATCAGACAAAAACATAAACATAGCTGAGGTAACATGGAACAACTTGCTGTGCCTGCCGATGCGGAGGCTGCTGCCAAGACAGCTTACAGCGCGGAGCAGCGGAGCGGAGTGGGACAGTCGGTAGAGCATGGCCATTGTTGCGGATGCAGTGCTTCCTGGGACAGCCTGCAGCACAACAGCGTGTGCTAGGCAGCCTCGGAGCTGTGTGGTCACAACGGCAGGTCATGCACGGCAGTGTGTCCTGGCTGTGCTGTGTGTTCGTGCTGCTTCCTCATCAGGCCAGGCCGCCAGCACAGCCCCACGGCCTTGCCCTCCCCAACCAGCTACAGGGTTGACCCTGTGTTGCAGTCCAGGTCAGCCATGTGGCAGGTGGAGGGGGCGGACGGGGAGGTCTGGGCAGCCTAAACAGGCATGGCAGCCTGGGAGGACTGAGCAGCCAGCGTGTAATAGATTACGGTGATGGGCTGCTGGGGGAGGGCCTGGGCTGGGGGGGCAGAGGGCAGCTCACACCCCCCTGGCTGTTGTGGCCCTGGATGGAGTCAAGCACACAGCACATATCTCCCTTACCTTGTACCACTGCTCAACCCGGTTTTGTTGCCCAGGCCATTCCTAGTTCCCTGCCCCACCCCCTGTCAGGTGGGGTGATTGACGTTGGCACGAAACACATGCTCTGATGAAAGCAACAGCTTGAGCATTGCCTAGTGCACACATCACTGTGCTACAGGCTGCTGGGCTATGGCCTTGAGCACTGGGCCTCGCAGCTTCTTACAGCTCAGGCCAGGGTTCTCCTGGCCCAAGGCCAGTGCCTTCCATTGGCATGGCCACCAGCACAGCTCCACTAGGCGCCATGAGGCCTCCCCTGACCGCTGGAAGTTGAGGACTCAGTTGCAGTCCCTGTCCGCCCATCTTTCAAGGTCCCACACTGGTGCCTCAAACCCAAACCATCGGAGCTTACCGCAACAAGCGGTCCTCAGCCTGACCTGCTCGGGGCTTCCAGACTTCTGGCATGGTGAGCTTGCTGCATTTCAGCCACCTCTCAAAGGCCTCGGCCCTGTTCTCAGCTGAGCTGACCCTGCGGGTGCGACACTCATCTACCGTCACCACCTTGCCAGGCAGCCTGTCTGTTGGCTTGCTGCTGTGGGGCCTCTGCACCACCTCGCGGCAGGCCTGCAGCACGGCCTTGGCCCCCCACCCACCCCGCGTGCCCATGCCAGTGTTGCCAAGGAACACCAACAGCTGTTTGCGTGTCCTCCACCGCTGCTGGGACACATCAGCTGCCTCCTCATTCACTCGCATGCCACACAAGACGCACAATGCGCATGGGCTTCTTCCCTTTCCACGAGTGAGGCCCTCCTAGCCCACTTTGTCATCTGCGTCAAGCCACCCTCGCTGTCCTGCTTGGCATCAGCCGCACCGTGTTCTTGTTTCAGTTATCTGTGTCACGCGGCAGCAGGACCACACTTACACGCATCTTGCGTTAGAGTTGGCACGCAGACATACAGCCAGTTCTCTATCCTGCTGTGGTGTGCCTAGCAACAACATTGTGTCAGTGTCGGTAGCAGCAGTGCAAGAAGTATATATACCAAAATAGGTAATACTTGTGCATGCGTGTTACAAGCAGCAGCAGCAGCCACAACACAGCGCCCTTGGAAGCCAAGCTGACGTGCCTGGCTGCCATGCGCCTTCCCACCCTTTCACACCCTTCGCTAGCTGTAGAGTGTTGCGGTCCACCTGCACCATACCCCTCCATACCCCTCCATTGCCCCCCATTCATAACCCACACCATCGACCCATCCGTACCATCGATCCCTCCATACCCCTCCATGTCCCTCCATGCCCCTGCATGCCCCTCCATACCCCTCCATGCCTCTCCATGCCCCTCCATATCCATCCAGCTCTAGGCGCCGTATGCCTCCTGCAGGGTTACACCCCCCCTGAGGCTCAGCTGTGCTCAGAGGCAGGGACCCTGGTGGCCCTGGTGCACAGCGTCATCATTGCAGGTGCGAGGGGTGCAGGTGGGGTGGAGCTGGCTCAACCTTTTGCTCCATTGGCCTGACCTTGGGTAGGGTATGATGCAGGGGGGAGCGGGGCTTGTCTGCTTGGCACTGGCACTGGCACTGGCACTGGCACTGGCACTGGCACTGGCCCTGACCCTGGCACTTGGGGTAAGCCACACTCACGTAAAACAAGGACCGGTCGCGACGGGATCGACCATAGCTCATTGGATAGCTTGCCACCAGCCGGTTCGAATGGCATAAGTCTTACGTCGTATTTCGCAACCATCGCGACGAAAAAGGACCGAGTTGCGCTGACCGTCCCAAGCTGCGCGGCTTGTTCCCAACGCTAGGCTGCGCAGCTTGTGATATGCTTAAACGGCGCAGCTTAGCCATTGCTGTAGGCTACGCAGCTTGCCAAAGAGACAAGGCTGCGCAGCTTAGCCTTGTTGAATGTTTAAACACCTCGCAACACCTCGCAAAGGAACTGCAAAACACACAGCCCACGCTCAAGCACCTTGCAACACCTCGCAAAGATTTTGCAAGTATATGTATTCACGCCCAAACACCTTGCAACGCCCCGACGCTCAAACTACACGCTGCACCCCCGTTACACACATGTATCGACGCCCAAACACCTCGCAACACCCCCGCAAAACACATGTATCGACAACCAATCACCTCGCAACACCTCCTCCGGGACTCTTAAGTACATGTTTTGATGCACAATCACTCCACAACACCTCCCTACGGGAATGCCAACCACATGCATCGATGCACTAACGCCTTGCAACACCTCCACACAAGGTGACAAGTGACCACACCACACCACACCACACCACACCACACCACACCACACCACACCACACCACACCACACCACACCTGTAGGCTGCGCAGCTTGCCAAAGAGACATTAGGCTGCGCAGCTTAGCCTTGTTGAATGCTTAAACACCTCTCAACACCTCGCAAAGGAACTGCAATACACACAGCCCACGCTCAAGCACCTCGCAACACCTCGCAAAGTTAGCAAAGTAGGGTTCGCCGCGCAACAACGTCAGAGCCGCCATCCACTGTTGCGCGGCGAGGCAAATGGGAAGGCCGACCCCTTCGGCCATGGAGGCAGCCAAGCCTCTCAAGTCAGACACTTGGGGGATGGGGTGGGCGGGGATAAACATGTCGAGATCGAAGTAGGCGGGGCACAGCAGTTGCCCTTTGATGATTTCGAATACGGTGCCCCCCGGCACCGGATGTGATTGGGTTTCTTGCAGCTTGACATGGACGCTCCGTAAGCTCTCCGCAAAAAAGTGCACGGTGGGCGAAGGCGCACCGACAAAGCATATGCGGTCGCTCCACGGGAAAAGGGTGGCAGCGTTGTTGGCGTGTTCAATGGCGTGGGCAAGCTTCGCAAAGCCCAAGCCAAACCGTGAGTGTACTAACATTACGATTGGGGGTTTATAACAACATTATACTATAACACCCTCGCCTCCCCCCACCACGGCCGCTCCAGCTACACCACCGCGCCCCCTCCGGGCGGCCCGTCCCCTCCCGCCAGCCCCCTCCCCCCTCCCTCCCCGACCCAAGGCTGGCTGCGCCCCCGCACCCCCCCCACCCTCCCCCTCACCGCCCCCCCAAGCCGCCGACCTTCCCCTTCCCCTCCCCCTCCCCACCGCCCTCCCCCCCTGCCCCCGACGCACCGACCCCCCCTCCCCCCGCTCCCCCTCCGCAACACCACCCTCCAGCCCATGGCTGCCCCCCCTAAATTTACGGACAGGAAGGGCATCGAACCAGTCCACCTCTCTCTCGAGGGGGTGGTGGTGGAGGGGAGGCAATGGAGGCAACTGCGGGGCAGGCGCGCCCACGGCCCCACCCTCCCTGGCCGCCGGCAGCACTGGCCGCCCCAACCGCAGCAGCACCCCCCCCCGCCCGCCCCTGCCGCACCCCCCTCCCCCTCCCCCTCCGCCGCCTCCCCCCCCGCCCCCTCCGTCGCCTCTTCCTGCATCGCTTGCCACACTTCCGTGAAGAAGGGCAGGAAAGGGGCTTTGTCCAAGGAGAAGGGAACCCGCCCGGTGTTGTTGCCTCGGGCCCAAGATGCGCCCTACGGCATGGGCAACGGCTGGTGTGATGCGCACCTCTACACCCACCGCGTGAACACGCACACCCACCAGCCATCCGCGTCCACAACCCACATTCACTGTGCCGTATCCTCCCTAACACCTCTGCACCCACCCAATGACTGACATCAGGCCCCACATTTCACCGCAGTATTCCATCACCACCATTGCCGCTCTGAGGCTGTCCAGAACACCCCACCTCCACCCTCCCTCCACTTCCACCCTCCCTCCACCTCCACCCTCCCTCCACCTCCACCCTCTCCCCCCCCCCCAAACCCTCAATACCGCCTATAGGCTCTACAGTGCGCTGGCTTGCTGCAGCTTGGACAGCTCCACCACCTCCCAATCCCTCAAAGCACGAACAGCAAGCATCAGGCAACCAGACTTTTGCCCAGCTATCACCCAGCGCATAGTTCCTATACAAGTAGGAGATATGTTATCTGTAACTTGAACTGTCTGGAACAACCTTTGTTCCTACGATTTCCTACCCCCACCCCCTTGCGAGGGTGGGGCGAGAGATGTTGGCATGAAACACATGCTCTGATGTAAGCAACAGCTCAAGCATTGCCTAGTGCACACATCACTGTGCTACAGGCTGCTGGGCCTGGGCCGTGGGTGCTCGGTCTCACAACTTCTTGAAGCCCAATGCTGGGTACTCCTTGCCCTTGGCAGGAGCCGCTCCTCGGTGTTGCCATTTGCACAACTCCAGTGGGCGCCACTTGCTCTCACCAGACCCGCTCGAAGTTGAGGGTTGCGTTGCAGTCCCTGTCCACCCATTTGCCAATGTCACTAGGGGTGGCCTGGTGCAACCAAGGGCACCACATGAGCCCCCAACCTGGCGCCTCAAACCGCTTGCTCCAGGCTGACCGCAACAAGCGGTTCTGCACCTGACCTGGCTGGGGCTTCCAGCCTTCAAGCCTGGTGGGCTTGCTGCGGTCCAGCTCCTCCTCACAGGGCTGGGGGCTGTTCATAGCTGAACTGACCCTGTTGGTGCGGAAGTCATCCACTGTCACCACCTTGCCTTTCACCCTGTCGGTTGGTCCGCCGCTGTTGGCCCTCTCCACCACCTTGCGGCAGGCCTGCAGCACAGCCTTGGCCCTTCACCCACCCCGGGTGCCAATGCGTGCGTTGCTAAAGAACACCATTAGCTTCTTGCGGGTCCCCCACCGCTTCTGGGACTCAATGGCTGCCTCCTCCTCCGACTGCATGACACACGAGGCACACAATGCGCATGACATCCTTGAAAGGATCGGGGACATGGCACCTAGCAGGTCCTAGCAGGGCTCCAGGCTGGGACATGGCACCTAGCAGGGCTCCAGGCTGACCGCACAAGGCACACAATGCGCATGCAATTCTTGAAAGGGTTGGGGACATGGCACCTAGCAGGTCACATGTGAGGAGGTCATCACCATCTGGCCCTGCCCCTTCCCCTCTAACCCTTGGCACTCCCACCTTCTTGAAGTAGCGCTCCAGGACCTTCTCTTGCGCGCCGTACAGCCTCATCTTCTGCTCTGCCCACTTGGGATGCAGGTACTCCCCCCACACTGCATCCCAAGTGGCCAGGGTGACGGGCACATGCCGCTGGATGGCCACCAGGGAGGTGCCTGATGGGGTGGCTGCTGGCAGGTGCTGCAGCTCGAGCTTGACGCTGTCATTCCACCGCTGAGATTTGCGGCGAGCCTGGATCAAGTTGCTGTCATGCTGCACCTGGCTCCTGGTCAGCTTGCTGCTGTATAAGCTTTCCAGGCAGCCATCCTAATCCCACACCCCTAAAGTTGCGCTGGCTGCCTGGATGGCGCCGGGGTCCAACCCAATGCTTATCTGGGTGGCTGGGTCAAACTGGAACGCCCGCTCGTCAGCCAGGCCGCTGCCTATGTCAGCTGGTTGGCGCTTGTTGCTGCTGCTGCTGCTGCTGCCAGAAGGGCCTGCTGCTGGGCTGCTGCCAGAGGGGCCAGGGGTGTGGGTGTAGTCCAGGGGCGTGTGCATTGCGCACACACATTGACCCCATCAGTGAAGACCTGTCCATTGAACACAGCCCCCTGGTCGGCGAACTTGTCTGCCTTGAACACCTTGTCCCAATGCTTGTGGATGGCATTCTTTGCCTCAAAGGCTGCCGCTGTGGCCGTGGTCAGGCCTAGCTGACTGCACACCCCATGCAAGACCCTGGTATCTATCGTGATGAAGTAGCTGCCTGACCCAGCGATGGGGGTGAGGATGAAGGGTGGGGGGCAGGATGGCACCCGAGGACCCTTGCCCCTGCCCTTGCCCCTGCCCTTGCCCCTGCCCTTGCTCCTGCCCCTTGCCCGTACCCTTGCCCCTGCCTTCGCCTTTGGGTGGGGGTGCTGGGGGGTGGGGTCCTGCCACTCCTCAAGGCACCGGTTGACGCAGATGGCGTCCAGGATCCGGCGGTGCACCGGTGGCTTGGTGAGGGGTGGCAGCGCATCAGGGTCGTCTGGCTCCTCTGGCTCATCAGCAGCCTCAGCCACCTCAGCCGTTGTCATTGGCCTGCATCACCAACCTATGCTTGCATGCGCGCTGGCAAGGGCACCCCTGGTGGTCACTGGCTAGCACCCCAGGTGGTGCTTGATGTGCTTGATGTGGCAGCTCTAATGGCTGCAGCCTGGCTGGCATTGGGTGGCACAGCTTGCTACATCGCTGCAGGCTGCTGGCCCACTGCTGTGGCTGCTGTGCCTTGCAGGGGTGCCCGCGACTGACAATCCCCGGCCCGAGCTGGACTGGGCGGGGTGGGTGACCACTGCCCTAGGGGTGGCTGTGTAGGGGCTGTAGGTCCTTTGGTGGTGCCCTTAAGAGGCGCAATTGATGACCCGCAGGCAGGCAGTGACCCCTACCTGCTTGGTTTGCCTGCATCAGGTGGTGTGGCCTGGTAGACGTGACGAGGCCCACGGCTAGCTTGGTGCTGATGAACCTGACACAGGCCAACCTGCCGGTTGGGCCGTCACTGGCCACCCCCCTCTCCTTCTTCACGGCTGCGGGCTTTGTCGCCCAGTACAGTCGGTGAGGGTCAGGTCAGGGGGCGGCAGCACAGCAGGCAGGCAGGCCCTTGGGCGGTGTGCCTCTGAGCTGCAACCGTGTGGCCCAGGCGTCAGTGGATGCTGTTGGCATAGCTGGCCCATATAGGGGTGGCTGTGTAGGGCTGTCTACCAAGCTGCAACCAAGACACAGCCCAGGTCCCTTGGAGGTCCCTAACATAGCAGGCGGAGCCTTGGTGGCGTCTGTATGGCAGCAAGCTAATTTGGTCAAGTCCCCAGTATTTTTCTGGCACATCAGCAAATGCCATGTAATGATGAAAATAAGGATGATGGCATACACGCACGCACACGCACACACACAGCAGCAGCCGTGTCAGGGGTGAGCTGTAGGAGCACAACACATGGGAACACAACACCTGACTGGGTGTGCAGAGCTATTACAGGTGTACAATGTTGCTCACGTCCTTGGCTGCTAGTTAGCTACTGGTTAAGTCCTGAGACAGCTTACAGTGCGGCGCAGCGGAGCGCGTCATAACAATTTGCTGTGCTGTGCCAGGCGGGCCTTGGGGCACAGCGGGTTCCGCTTCCAGCAGCAGGACGTCACCCTGCTGCTCCCTGCAGATGAGGTGCGGACACTGCCTTGCCACATCCATGCGTGAGCATGACCCCTGACGCCCTTGTCTCTGCAGAATCATTGTCCTTACAGAATCACCCACAGCTGAACATTGTGGGCGGAACATTGTGGGCGTGCACCCACAGCTGCAGACCTAGCTTTGTTAACAGCCCCGTGTGCCTTTGGTGTGCCTTTGGTGTGCCTTTGGTGTGCCTTTGGTGTGCCTTTGGTGTGCCTTTGGCCTGCTGTGGGAGAGCCCGTTGGTAGGATGAGATGTGCCAGCCTGGCTGCCCTGCTGGCTGTGCAGATGGCTTGGTGGCTGGCCATGGCTGGCAACCGCAGCCTGGTTGACAGCTGGTGCTACAATCTGGTGCCCTTCCAGGTACTCAGGGCAAGGGCAAGGGCAAGGGCAAGGGCAAGGGCAAGGGCAAGGGGTGGGAGCCAGGGACAAGGGTCAGGGTCAGGGGTACAGCCAGGGCCAGAGCCTGGGCCAAGGGTGGGGGCTGGGTTGGGGCCAGGTGGGGGCACAAGAGTGTGTTGTGAGGCTGTTCAGGGCCAGGCGTGGAAGCTGGGCAGGAGCCAGGACCACAGTGGCATTCAAGGCTGTGGAGAGGAGGGTGCAAGGCATGCGCCGTTGAGCCCCACCCCATGCGCACCTGACACACGTGTGTGCCCCTCACACTCCTGACCTGCTCCACCACCTGCCCCCAGGTCTCCAGCCCCAGCAATGGCAGCGTGACCATCGAGCGGCTGCAGCCTGCGCCGGCCACTTCCGTCTGGCTGAACACGCAGCTGGTGAGCGTGCAGCAGTTGCCGCCCTCCGCCCCTCTGCTGATTCAAGACACAGGTGGGTTGCCTGGCAGACGCCAGCTGCGAGCGGCTTGCTGTAACGTCAGCTCTAACGTGTACAGTCAGCTGCAGGGTGGTGCACTCCTGCCCTGGCCACACAGCTGGCTGGCTGGCTATCTAGATAGTGGAGGAGGGGGCCAAGAGGAGCTGGGCATCAGCGGACATGCCCAAAGTGGCTAGGCAGCTGGCCCCGCTGGTCCAGCCAAGCTGGCATCAGTCGGGACCACCCCGCCTGCCCACCTGCCTGATCACCTGCTCGCTACCTGCCTGCCGCCTGCCCGCCCGCCCGCCCGCCCGCATGCCTGTGGCTCTACTGATTGTTCAGGTGTGCAGCGTTTGAACGGCCTGGGCCCTAGCGTATTCCCTATGCAACCCAGCCTGCACTTTGTGTCGGCATGGGGGCCGGAGCAGCTGCTGCCCTCGCCATGGGAAGCCAGCACAGGCCGGTCCATTCGAGTGCAACAGAACAACAGCAAGATCTGGGAAGACAGTGTGATCCCCCAGCAGCCAGTGAGTGATGGTGGCGGTGGCGGTGGCAGTGTGGTGGTGGTGGTGGTGGTGGTGGAGGAGGGTGGTGGTGGTGGTGAAGGGTGAGGGTGGTGGTGGTGGAGGGTGAGGGTGAGGGTGGTGGAGGGTGAGGGTGAGGGTGGGCGAGAGGGTGGTGGTGGTGGTGGTGGAGGGTTAAGGTGAAGAGGGTGGTGGTGGTGGTGGTGGTGGTGGTGGAGGGTGGCCAGAACAAAGCCATGATGCTCCAGCCACATAACCATCTCGTGACAGAAGTGTGTGCACGGTCAGACACCTGCTTTAACCAGCATATAGGCCATCGTATAGGCTAGAACACCATGCCCAGCATGCGGCATGACAGCTGCTGTGCTGCCCTTCTGCTTGTGCGACTTTTAAGGTACCCTAAGTATGCACTCACAGGCCACATTCACAAGTCACACTAGTGTTGCAGCATCCAACTGTGATGTACTCAGCCCAGGATCCACTGACAACAAAAGGGCCCCAGGGGCTGTCAAGGTGGCAGCAGCCCCAACATCCTATTTGTTGGCAACCATGTCCCCGAGGCTGCCTGGTGGCTGCGAGTGCCTGCCCTTGCTCTGTAGCCTGAGACGCAAGGAAGTGGCTAGCAGCTGGGCACGACAGCCATGCACTGGGCCTATGCCTTGGGTGCCCATTCCCTCAGCCGCTTGTTGCCCAGGCCTGGGTACCTACCCAACTTACTCAGCCTTGATCTTGGCGGGCTTAATGGCGGAGGCCACTCGCAGCCCAGGCCAGGCCAGGGTGCTCCCTGCCTGTGGAGGGCAACTTCAAGTGCCCTTCAGCCCCACCAGCACAGCTCCAGCAGGCGCCATTAGGCCCCCATGCGCTGCATGCAACCCCCCGTCCATCCAGCCACCTGCCTGGCTGTGGTGCCTACTTCAGCTTTATGTCTTGTCTCTTGAGCATGAGGCCTGGTCTGTCTTCCTCCCCCCAAAGCCGTGTCGTGTGCACCCACACCAGTTCGGCCTGCCCTTGTAGCTGGGCTTGGCAAACAACGCCCAATCGAGAGGGACAAGGTTCAGCCAATCCAGGGTGGGGCTGTGAAACAAGTGGCTGGCTGCAGCTGCTTCCAGCTCTTGAGATGGCAAATGCTGGCTGGTCTCCAGTTCCAGCTATGGCAGCGTGACACTCCGCCCCTCTGCTGATTTGAAACACATGATGGGAACATAGGGCTGAAAAGTGGGGGCTGACACAGCATGAGCATGGCACACTCTATGGTGGCACAACCGGCTGGGCCGCGGCCCACTAGCCTGTAGAAGGCTGTAGAAGGCTACGCGACCGGTCCTGTTGCCGACACAGCTCAGGGTTCAATTTCTAGCCATGACTGCCAGACATATAGCAGCCGAACAACAGCCATGCACAATACCATGACAGTCATGACAGACATGCACTGGAGCTTTTGACAAGTTGCTCGGCCTCCCCCACCTGCTCACCTCCCCCTCGCCTGCTCTGCCCGCAGGCATTGCCAGTGGACACAGTCCTCTGCGGCGACCCTTACAGGCCCCAGGCCCTGCTCATGGACCTGGTGGCCGCCCCCCCCAGCATCAGGTTAGGGCCAGCGGCTACCCAGCTCACCCTCAGCAGCCTGGTGCTGGCCAATGCCGCGCCCCTGCTGCCCAGCCTGGTGTGCGGGGCGGCAGCACGGCAGCAGGGAGTGGCCTGCGGGCCTACAGCTGACTCAGCAGGCGAACCTGTAGCTGCCAGCCTTGATGACGTCAGCCGGGCAGTGTGGCTGGCCACGGGGCTGGCTGACCTGCGTGGTGTGGTGCCCCTGGCTCCCCTCTGCCCCCCTGACCTGGCAACCGCCCTGGGCGGCCTCACCAGTCTGCTGTGGCTGTTTGCCACCCCCCGCACCCACCCTGCTCAGCAGCCACCCCTGGCCAGCGCCCCCTTGGTGCTGCTGAACGTGACGCTGCTGCTGCCTGACCTGGAGATGCGAGCCATAGGGGAGCTGGCAGCTGGCGGCAGCACCCGGGTCAACCTGCGGGCTGACACCCTGGACCTGCTGCGCACACAGCTGGCCGGGCAGCAGGTGGGGCAGGCCAGGGGAGGTTGCAGCAGGGGCCCGACTGCTGCTCCTTGCCTGCCTTGTTGCCGACAGCTGGCCCTGCCAGGACAAGGCCAGGTCTGTGTCCAGGGTGCACTGCTGCGTGCCGGCTGCTGCTGAGCCTGACTGCCCCTGCCAATGGCTGCCGCTGCCCTCAGGTGATGCCGGCTGCCTGGCCCCCTGGCGGCCTCAAGTTCCCCACCTTCTCATGGTCAGTACCTTCTCATGTCCTAGCTGAGGCCCCCTTGAGCTCAGCACCCCTCCCTTACCTCCCTCACCATTGCCCCGCCATCACCACCAGCTACTTGCCTGCAGCGCCATGCTTCGACCACATGCACCTGCCCAGCCCAGGCCCCGCTGCCCTCCTGCTGCTGCTGCTGCATCTGCTTGTGCTGCTGGTGCTGACCAGGTTTGGCATCAGAGGCCTGGAAGTCACCTTAGCGCCCTACACTGCCACCAACCCCTGGGGCGAGCCCTGGGTAGATGTCTGGGGCCAGCTGCTCCCTCAGCTGGTGCCTAGCAACCTGACCACCATGGTGCAGCCTGACGGCCCTCTGCTGCTGGAACTATCCCCTCCACCACCCAGCCCCAGCCCCAGCCCTGGACTGGTGCCCATCGCCCCGCCTACCCCGCCCCTTGCACCTGCCAGCCCTAAGCCCAGCCCGCCCCTCAGCCCTGGACTCAGCTCCAGTCCCACCGCACACCCCAGCCCTGGTCCTCCGCCCCTGACCCCTGCAGCCCCCAGCCCAGGTGCCCCCTCGCCCTCCCCTCCAGCCTGCACTGACTGTGGCGTGCAGTCAACAGCCACAGCCGCCGGGGCCGCGGTGGGTGCTGTGGCGGCCTTCGTCCTGCTGTGCGGGGCGGCAGCGCTGATGCTGATGGCCCGCCGCCGCTGGAGCTCGCGTGACCCAGCCCTTGATCCCCCTCCCGTACCTCCCCCTACCCAGGGCCAGTCAGCCGCTGAGCCCTGGCAGTCCCTGTGGGCCTCCTCCAGGCCTAGTGCTGCTTCCCTGGACCTCACCCCTGCATACGTCAAGGCGGTCGCCTCAAGTAATGACAGACTGAGCCTGAGTTTGCTGCTGTTGGGGCCGGAGCGCAGCCCCTCCAGCCTTAAGGTCAGGACCAGGGCCATGACCCACTGGCACCACCCATCCACCCACCTGCCCGCCCACTCGCGCCCAATCGCTATCCGTTCCATTTTGCCACTGTCTCACTCTCAGCTCCAGGCTGCAGTACTGCTACCACTGAGGGTCAGGGTCAGGGTGACGCTTACAATGTGCTAAGCAAGCAAGCCAGAGCTGTGTTGCCGTGATGTAGGAGTTGCTTCCACCACATGCGTCGTTCATGGCCAGGGCAGCATGCCTGCAGCATGCCTGCACAAAGGCTGCAGCACCGTGACACCTCACAAGGGCACAAGGGATGGGAAGGGGCCCACACTCTGGGTGTAGGGTGTCAGCTTGTTGGAGTTGGCAAAGTACTCACAAAAGACCTGCAGCTGCTCCAGCATGACTGGATCTTCGCTGTCAAGGAGCCTGGGTGGCCCAGTGGGTGCTGCTGGTGGCGGGTGGCGGGCAGCGAGGCGGGCACTAGGTGGCCTGAGCGTGGGTGGCGCTGGGGCAGGCTCTGGCTCAGGATCAGGATCAGGCTCAGGCCCAGGATCGCAGTCCATAGCCATGCTTGCTTGCTGGGAAGGGGGAGTGGGGGTAGGGGAGCAGCATCAGGGGCTTGGGGAGGCTGCACTGCAGGAGCAATAGGGGATCACCGCCAGCAGTGAGGTGGATGGCTGGGGATGGAGCAGCAGCCGGGCTCAACCCCTCCCCCAGACTTTGCCTATGCTCACACATCACACATCATGGCCTGTGGCACTGAGCCCGCCAGCAAGGCTAGGGTCAGCCAGCAGGAGCGGCTTCACTGCCACCGGAGCCTGCTTGCCCGCACCTGGTGTTCCACTGACAGCCCAGAGAGTAGCGATCTTTATTACCACCATCCCACCACCACCACCATCACCACAACCAAGTTGTAGCCAATGGCACTGCAGCATAGATGGCAGCAGTGTGGGGGGCGAGCCCTGCCTAGCTGCTAGCCATGGCACCAAAACGTGGCCCCTGCTGCCCTCCTGCCCTGCTGCCATGTCTGAGAAGGCACCTCGCCCACTACCCGCTTGGCAGCCCAGGGTATGCAGCCGGGCACGGGGTACCCCCCGCACCCCCCGCCACGCACTAGCCACTCAGGGGAGAGCAGCTGGGGCAGCAGCTGGACCCTCTCACTAGGGCCTACATCAAAGTGGATCACCAGGGACCACTACAAAACGGTGTTGTCTGTGTGGAGTTCCCATGCACATGGCAACAGGCCCTGAGACCTGGTCAACCGGACTGACTCAGACGTGGGCATCTCGTGTCGCGTCTGTGTGCAGGGCAGCTGGATCAGCAATGACCCCAGAGCAGCTAATGGGGTTCAACACCTCCATCGTCACCACCAGCAGCAGCAGCAGCAGCAGACCAGCTCCCAGCTAGCCACTGCCCCCTGCTGCACGCTGCTCCTGGGGCCTGGCAGCAGCGGGCTGCCCGCCAGCAGTGAAGCCGGGCCGGCTAGGCCGCTTACTGGAGGGCCTGCTGACATCATGGCTGCAGTGCGGGTGAGCACAAGTGCAGACCAGGGAGCGGCTGCAGGGGCTTGGGGCCGGCAGGTACATCCCAACACTACGTCCGTGCCCAGCATTGGAAGCTGTGACGAGTCATCAGCAGGGGGCCAGGCTGGGGCTGGCAGCTCCACTGGGTATGACACGTCTGCAGCGGGCAGGGAGGGTGTCTTGGGCCGGACAGAGCTGGAGCTGGAGCTGCAGCTGGAGCAGCTGCTGGGGGAGGGGGCGTTTGGCACAGTGTACCGAGGCACCTGGCGGGGCATGCCGGTGGGTGGCAGCAGCTGGGAGGAAGCTGGGAGGGTGGGCAGCGCGGGCGCTGGTGTGTCCCTAACCCTTGTGTCCCTAACCCCTGGGCCTGCGGGCTGTGGGCTGTGGACTCACCCTAACCCCTGACCCACCCTGGGTGTGCCCTGCCCCGGGGCCACTGTTGATGCTTGATACAGGCTGCAGGGGCGGTGGGCAGGATCCATCAGTGTGCCACTCTGCGCAGTGCTGGCACCTCCCTGCCTGCCTGCCTGCCTGCCTGCCTGCCTGCCTGCCTGCCTGCCTGCCTGCCTGCCTGCCTGCCTGCCTGCCTGCCTGCCTGCCTGCCTGCCTGCCTGCCTGCCTGCCTGCCTGCCTCGCCCTGCTGCCGCTTGGCACCTTGTGCGCTGATGGCTGTGTCCCGCACCTAGCTGCTGCTGCTGCTCAGCCGGTCCCCTGCTGAGGCTCAGTGCAGGTGGCTGTGAAGCGGGTGGTGTTCTCTGGCCTGGCCAACCAGCCCGCCTTCACAGCTCAGCGGCAGCAGGTGCTGATGGAGGCTGAGCTGAACGCAAGGCTGGCGCACCCCAATGTGGTGGCCACCTATGCCTACCACTTCGCACCAAGCACCACCACCAGCCAGGTGACATGACAGGGGACGTAGCACTGACTGACCCCTGCTGACCCCAGCTGGCTTGCCAGCTGTTCCCTGAGCCAGCTGCACTGTGCTTGTGGGTGATGAAAAAGGTCACCGTCTCCTGGGCAATGCAGGGTCAGGCAGGGTGGGGCGAGGCGGGCCGGGTCGGGGAGAGGTAGGGCGGGGCGGAGGCGGCCAAGCTGTAGCATGGAAGGTCAGGCTGTTGATCCAGGCCTGTGTGGGGTCCAGCTCCTCACCCACATACCTACTTGTCATATCATGGGTGGGTCATGGGTTGTATTTGCAGCACCTCCCTCGTCAGCCCAGCGGGCAACAAGTGTCAACGCAAAGGCTGAATCATTAGGGGCCCTCACTAGGGGTGCTGTTTTGTCTGTGTGGAGTAATGTTCCCATGCACATGGCATGGGCGGCTTCCACTTCCACTGTTGCCCGACTTATGTGACAAGCAGAAATGTCAAGCAGCACAGCACATGCTGCACGTCCTCGTTCAATGCGCTTCCTGTCCTTCTCAGGGAGTGGAGGACTGGTTGTTGCACATGGTGTGCGAGCTGTGCTCCTTTGGCAGCCTGGCGGACGCCATTGAGGGGCGCAAGTCAGTGGCCTGTCACCAGCTAATGTGCTGGGCAGTGGCTGGACGTATGTACTTGGGGCGCTGCCCTCCCTGCCCCTGCCCCTGCACACGCACACGCACACGCCTCTGCTCCTGCCCCTGCCCCTGCCCCTGCCCCTGCCCCTGCCCCTGCCCCTGCCCCTGCCCCTGCCCCTGCCCCTGCCCCTGCCCCTGCCCCTGCCCCTGCCCCTGCCCCTGCCCCTGCCCCTGCCCCTGCCCCTGCCCCTGCCCCTGCCCCCGCCCCCGCCCCCGCCCCTGCCCCTGCCCCTGCTCCTGCCCCTGCCCCTGCTCCTGCCCTCCACCCTTGGGAATGATCAAGGTGTCTCACCTCACGAGCTGAAGTATGATTGCGCTTGCATCCCCTCGCAGCGCCGGCTAAACCCGGCAGGCCTATGCAGGCCAACATGGCCCATTCCCATTACACTTCCTGAAGCATCGCATGTATTGAAGACCTCCCCCCCGCACGTGTCTGGCTGCAGACTATGGAATGATCAGCTCCAGGCGCCCCTGTTCGGCTTGGTGATGACGATCCTAGGAGATGTTGTGAAGGGCATGGTGCGGTGCTGGACCTCACCGCCTCACCTTTCCATTCACCCTCACCCACCCTGCATGGTCAAAATGGGCCGCCTGCCTGCCTCAGCCTTGTGCCACAGCTGGGGTGCAGGCTGGCAGGTGTGACCAGTGTGCCCGGGTCAGCAGGGGGTCTAGCCTGCACTGCTGTGTGGCTGGCTGGCTGGGGCAGCCTGGCGACCCTGGCTGGGCCTGACCCGGCGATGACCCCGTGTGCCTGCAGGCTTACATTCACCGCCACCACGTCATGCACCGGGTGCGTGTACAGGGTGTGAGCCCTAGCCCTAGCCTGCAGCTCAGCATGCCAGCCTGTCACTAGCACCCGGGCTGGGGAGGGCAAGTGGTGCAGGTGGAAACACCGAGTGGGTGCAGGTGGAAACACTGCTGTGCTCACTGGGTGCCCCTCTGCGGCGCTATGGTGGGTTTGCTGCCAAGTGATTGCTAGCTGGCTGCATTGCTGACCATTGCTACCTGTCTCGTAACTGATTGCTAATTGAGTGAATACTTGCTGCGAACTTGCTGCGAACTGACTGATAGACATTGGGTGGGTCCCTTTAGGGCAGGTGTGCGGGGGGCAGGAGGAGGCCCGGCGGGATGGAGGTAGGAGCACCTTGACCCTGACTATGACTCCGACCCTGACTCCAACCCCGACCCTGACCCTAATCCTAACCCTTGCCCTGACCTTAATCCTAACCCTAACCCTAACCCTAACCCTAACCCTAACCCTAACCCTAACCCTAACCCTGACCCTGACTCCCCCCCCCTGACCCTGACGATATTGCATGGCCCCTGTGACAGGAACAGTAACCTAGAGTGGGCATGACACACATGCACTTCTTGTGAGCTGATGACGGCTCAAGAGGGGGCACACTACTGCACCACATGTTCCTGCTGCTACTGCTGCTGCTGCAGCTGCTGCTGCTGCAGCTGCTGCTGCTGGGCCTTGGGTAGCCAGTCTTGCAGCCGCTTGTAGAGATGTCTGCTCACACATCTCATGCTCACATGCTTCTACCAGGTAGTCATTGTGCGACTAGGCGCTGGGCTTTGGGACATCGTAACTTTTCCCAACAGCTTGCGATATTTGTGGTACATAGGGTTCATAAGGGTTTTGGACGCGGGGTGCAGTGGGCCTGCTGCTAAGCACCAGGCAACCAACACTTCAACAACACAGCAACCCTGCAGGCAGCGCGTGCCTGAGCCAGGACTTGTCTCCTAGGGCCCACACGCATGGGGTGTTGTGGTGAGTTACGGGGCTGACCTGGCTGCAGGACCTCAAGCCTGACAACGTGCTGCTTAAAGACACCCCTGAGGGGGTAGTGGCCAAGGTGTGAGCAGCAGCAGCACCACCACTACCACCAGCAACAGCTGCCTCACTAGGGGTGGGAAGGGCCAGCACCTTAGCCCTCAACCTTGAGCCTTCATTGCAGTCGAACACTGATTGTGAACCACTACAAAACGGTGTTTTGTCTGTGTGGTGTTCCCATGCTCATGGCATGCACATGGCAAAGACATGGCATACACATGGTCATGGTCGCCTACCACCTACACTATTGCCTGACCGCGAGGGCTATGATGTAGAATTGGCATGGCAAACATGCTGTTGCTAGCTCAACGGTGCCCTGCTGGGAAGGGCCAGCACAGCTTGCATGACCCAGCTAGAGCACCCAGCTCCAGGCACCTGCCACCATGCCTGCATCTGCTGCGACTGATAATCGCTGCATTGCAATAAGTTAATGATGAGAACCTGACATATCAGTCCAACAAAACTCATTCAACAAGGAAAAACATGTTTGACTGTGGGTAATCTCGCTCCGCTACAATCACATTGAAGCGTCTCAGAGCTCACAGGTCGGTACCCTGTGAGGGATGCCTGACCCGTCTACGATCTGATGTAATGCCAGCATTTTGCATGCACACACACAATACGCAATATACACGACGAATCAGAGTAAGCCATCTTCTTCGACTTCTACTTCGTCGTCGTTGTCGTCGTCGCCCTCCTGGCCTAAACTGCAGCAGCAGCTGCCTACAGTAAGGACCAGAGCAACAGGGGGACGGGAGAGCAGGCACCTTGCGCCCCATGCACTAGTTCACCCCAAATTGCCCAGCGACCCACTGGCTGTGCTCTGCATCTGGCCCACTGGCTGCACTGGCCTGCAGGTAGCGGACCTGGGCCTGGGGGCTGTGATAGGCCCTCAGCGCACCCACCTCAGCAATGCGCGTGCCGGCACTCCGCTGTACATGGCGCCAGAGGTGCTGCGGGGGCACTTCAGCCCGGCTGCAGACGTCTACAGCTTCGGGGTGCTGGCCTGGGAGCTGCTGCATGGATGCCCAATCTGGGAGCGCTTGCGCCAGATGTGAGTGGATGGCTGGGAGGGGGAGGGGGATGTGGGCATGGAGCAGCTAGGAAGGTGAGTAGATGGCTGGGGGTTGGGCTGGAACTAAGCGCACTCACACAAGGTGGTTGGCTTGCATTGCATGGGTGAAGGTATGCTGCCTTGCGCGAGCCAGCAGCCAGCAACCCTGCCTCCCTCCTCGCGCTGCCTGGCTGGCTCACCAGGCCCAGTACCCAATGCCGTGCCTCTCCCCTTCACACCAGCCCGTGTAGCCCTAGCCCTCATTGTGGTGCGCTGTGAAAGATACTGGCCCCGCCCTGCCTCCCTTCCCGCCTTACCCAGTCTGTGTGCTCCACTGCTGCCCTGCCCCGCCTCGCCTACTCCTACCAACCTCAGCCGTGTGAGTGGTTTGCAGCTTATAGGGTGACAAAGACCTTGAGCACTGGCTCAGCACCGCAGCCCTCAACCTTGAGCCTTCATTGCAGTCGAGCACTGATTGTGAACCACTACAAAACGGTGTTTTGTCTGTGTGGTGTTCCCATGCTCATGGCAGGCACATGGCAAAGACATGGCATACACATGGTCATGGTCGCCTACCACCTACACTATTGCCTGACCCCGGAGGGCTATTGTGTAGAGTTGGCATGACAAACATGCACTAAGTGTAAGCTGATGGCAGCTCAACAAAGAGGGGCCACACACTCCTGCGCCGCATCAGACTGGGTCTTGGGTGGCTTGTCTTGCAGCCGCTTGTAGCCCAGGCCTGGGTACTCCTTGCCCTTGGCTGGCAGAGCTCCCTGGTCTGGCCACCAGCACAGCTCCAGTGGCCGCCACCTGCTCTCCCCAATGCACTGCATGTTCAGCGCTGCGTTACAGTCCCTGTCCAGCCACCTGCCTGGCTGTGGTGCTGGCTTGGCTTTGGCAGACTTGGTGGGCTGGCTCATCAGTGTCCTGAAGCTGGTGACAAGCACCCCTGACCCACCCTGCCCCGCCCTGCCCTGCCTGCCTGTGCAGCACCCAGGAGCCGCGCTACCTCAAGGGCCTTGAGCCGCACCCCCTCCTGTTCCAGCACGACTGGCACCCCCAGCCCAGCGCCCCTGCAACCCCCCAGGCGCAGGCTGCCGCCAGGGGGCTGAGGGACCTGGTGGACGGCTGCCTGCAGCCACAGCCCAGTGCCCGCCCCTCCTTCCAGGACCTGGAGCACTGGCTGGTCATCCTGGCGCAGCTGCAAGACAGGGGAGGGCCAAACCAGGTGTGAGAAGGGGCAGTTAGGCGGCTGCTGCATGGCCCGAGGCTTGCAAGGTGGATGCAAGTGATGCCTGCACGTATCTGCTGCACTGCAGGGCTGTATTTACGTGTGCTAGGCAGGTTATGCTTGCACGTAGTATACTTTAGTTTGCAATGTGCTTCAGGCATCATGCATCATTAGTCTGCATCAGGGACAGCACTCGATGTGCCATGGATCAATAATGTGGGGCAATAAGGGGTAGGGGTAGGCACTCGTGCACCATGTCCATGTGCATTGTATACTCCACACAGCCCATTAACCCTGAACCCTCGGGCCTGTTGGGACTGCCTGTCCCTTGCACGTAGTCCATCAGCCAGCCACGCAGCCCAGGCAGACGGTGCTACAGGGAACGACATAGAGGAACAGGGCTTGGCAGTGGGCATGGGCAGGCATGTGCAGGCAGGCTTGGCAGTAGGCATGTGCTGGGCATGCACTTTGCAGGGGGCAGCCAGTGGCTGTGGAGCCTGGCAGTGGTGCTGCCAGTGGACAGAACAGGTGCAAGTGGATGCAAGTGATGGAGGGTGCAGGCTCAATTGGAGGCCCTAGTGAGGGACAAGGGGGCTGCCAGTGGAGGGCTCACACAGGCTGCATGTCAATAAAGACATGTAAAAGTGACATTCATTCAACATACTGACGTGCAAACCCTCGTCGTGTAAGATATGTTTGTCCTGCTGCCATACGTCACACGATGAAAGAAAGGCGAGTACGGCTTGACACAGGATGTTCACCACTTGCAGAACTAGTGCAGGAGTGCAGTAATACACCCACTACCTGGCCTGCCACGCTGCTCAGACACCAGCTCGTAGCCACTTCCGACAGCAGTGCACTAAAGAAACAGGGTTCAAAACAAGAGAAGTCAACCGCCATGTTGGCTTCTGCATACAGTGCTTAGTTGTAAAGACTGAGCGCTTGGTCCAGCGTCTTTGGGCCAAGCCGACAGTTTTATCTTGACGGAGCTGAACCCCGCCAGACCAGGGTTGTGAATCTTCAGATATCCAGGTTTTCATTTCACGATGAAAATCTTCAGATTTTCATGAACGTAGACTTTCACGCCAATGAAATCGAGCGGTTGCCGCTGGTATCCCCTTCTGTACACGGCTTGTATGTAGGCCTGCATTACAATAGATGCACAAACACTCAGTTCGCTAAAGATCAGACATGCAAGCCAGTTTATAAGATCTTGCATCTTGCATCTTGCATCTTTTTCCGCTTATCACAGGGCTCTGCAACACCCGTGGGAGAGGCAGCACCGGGCTCCTTATGATGGCAGCGACTAGAGCCCGGGCAGTCTGCACTGGGGCGAGTCGCTGGTTGCCTGTTGGCTGCTGCTCGCCTGCTGCTGCCATCGCGCTGCGAACTGACCGGGGGCAGCACCCGACATTTCCAGATTTTCAGTGAATACGTAATCATATTTCTTACACCGCGATTTCAAGTCAAGGCGAGGCGAGGCGAGGCGACCATGTATGGCCAGGAATCGTCGACATTTGAAATTAGTGGCCAGGATGCACACATGGTCGCCTCGCCTCGCCTCGCCTCATTGAAATCGCGGTGTTAGATGACAACTAGGGTACGCCCATATAATCATATTTGGCTCGGATTATATAAAAAGCTGTAGTTATATGCTATAGGACTATAATTATAGTCCTTGGCTCAGCGCACACTTAGTTAGCAGCCTAGTGCCCACGCAAGAGCGTACTTTTCACGCCAAGTCAGTCTAAGCCAACTACACAACTACAACTAACTGTGTAGCCGTGAGCAGCCCATCGACCCGCATGTTCATTGGGTCATTGGGGCTAGGCGAAGCCATCACGCTGGTCGGCGGTGGAAGCGGATGCAAGATTCGAGGACATATAAAACATATAAAAGTTCTCAAGGTGTATAACAATATAAATATAGATTTATATGGGCCGGTCGCTCCCTAATGACAACTCTCAGTGAAAATCTGAATGAAAATCTGAACCTTTCTCAACACTGGCCCAGCACAGGCCCTCAGGGAATCCAGGTTATGTACTAGGGGCGCACACGCTAACACATCTTGCGATGGAATAGGTGCTCGCGAGATGTTTGGGTTGTACATCTCGTGCATGATATACCCACGCAACAACACTGTCCTGAAGCGAGGCACCAAAGCAGCTGCATCAGCTTGCTCTCAAGCATGTACACCATGCCACTATGAGAGCATTCCACGCCTCAGGTGAAGGCAGCAGCTTCAAGCGGTCAGATCAGAACTGTGTACGCAAGCAAGGGGGCCACCATTTGTGACAGGCACTGTTACAACCATCGGGGCCGCATGGCCCTACCCATCCTCACTGCCAGAGTCCTTTTCCTTGCTGCTGCCGTGGCTGCCTGCCCTGCCACCTGTGTGCCCACTGGCAGCAGCCCCTGCAAGTCCGGTCAGGCCCCACACCCATGACCGCGGCTTGCCCCCCTCCCTTGGCCGTCCCCCCTCACTGGTGCCATGCTGGCCAGCCCCCCCTCTTGTACCCGCTTCCTCCCTGCCACCCCCATCAACTGCCTGGGATAGCCTGTCCTTTGCTACACCCCCACCCAGCACTGGGACGAGGCTGGCAGGGGCAGGGTGGGGCAGGTGGGCGTCTGCCAGCCCCTCATGGGCCTGCACCCCTTGCATGGCGGGAGGGGGCACCCCTTCCACACCATCAAAGCTGCCGGGGCCTGGGCGTTTCCGTTGCCCCAGGCCCGCTCCGCCCCACACTCCTGTATCCCCGCTGAACCCCTGGCTCTGGTCAGACGCCCCCAGCAGCTGCTGCAACTGCTCAGATTCCTCCCCCTGCTGAGCTTCTCTCCGCCCTCGGCCCACCCACGCCTGCCTGGCATGCTGCAACCCCTCCCCAGCCCCCTTAGCGTCCCGGGGCCTCACCACTGATCTGACCTGACCAGGCTCATCCTGCTTGTAATGCCCAGGCGCATCGTGCTCCTGGCCTTTCCCTGCTAGCAGCGGTGTATGTTCTGGCTCGCAGCGGCGGGGCAGGCTGGCTAGGCGGTCTGCATGTGTGGGCTCTGAAAGGGTAGAGGGGGTGGCGGCTGCTGGGTCCTGCTCTGCCTGGCCCACATTCACCCCGACAAAGCCTGCGAGGATGAGAGCGGTGCCAGCCAGGGTCATGGCCACGGTTTGCCAGGAGTGCAGCCAGCCTGGGCGTGAGGGGCCGAGCACCACGTCTGCCACAGCTGCCAGCGGGATCTCCATACTCAGGCTCAGGGTGGCCTGAGGGGAGAAGCCAGGCACAGGCAAGGGGCCAGTCAGGGCCACCACAGGACAAGGCCACCACTGGGCTCGCCTTTGGCTAGAGGCTCGGGGCAGGGGTGAGGGCAAGCGGCAGCATCAGATGCTCAACCCCTTTACCACCAAACCAATTGTTCGGGGCTAATGAGGTTGAGGGGGAGTGCAGTGGGTGCACTGCGTTCACTGCACTGCGTGGCTGGCTGCATCAGGCACGACCATAGTCAGGCAGCTGTTGCACAGCCATTGCTGCAGCAGCAGCTGCCGCTCACAATGCCACCCCTGTCGTCATCAACACATTGGACGAGTCCTTCCACAGGCTGACAGGCTGAGCAGCACCTGCCTTGACCTGGAAAGGCACTTTCCATCGCATGCCCTGCCCAGACCCTGCCCTGTCCTATCCACAAAGCTCGCTAGTCCACGAAACGTTCACAGGCTCAGCTGCACCAGCCCTTGACTTGGGGCATCCTGGACGCGCGCTAGCCACAGCCGGCCGTGCTGCCCGGGTGCCTGGCACTCCCCCACGTCCTCGTAGACCATCGCCCAATTGCCGGCTTGGCTCACCGCCCTGCTCACCCCTGCCCCACTCCTGCTGCTGCTGCTGCTGCCGTCACCCACTGTTGAGCAGCATGGCGGCCTCCCACCCCAGGCGTTCCTTCCCTTGCCCCTGCTGCAGCAGGTGTGGTGTGGGAGCCCACTCACCGCAGTGGGCCCCAGCAGGATCACGGCCCGGGCCCACAGGTAGTCAGACAGCATGTAGTCCAGCAGGCCTGACAGCAGCGCAGACAACCGCACCACATCAGCAACCGCAGTAACCACAGCCCAGCGGCTAGAACAGAGCAAAACACGGCAGAGGTGGGAGGAAGGGATGAGCCCTGCCCTGCCTTGCCCTAGTCTGCCAGGCCTCACTTTTGGTTGAACACATGCCTGGTCAGACCATCCTACCCTGGTCAGACCATCCCATTACCACCACAGCCAGCTACTATCTGGACTGATCTGCCCCCATAGGCAGTCACACGGCCAATGCTAGCTGCACCCCCCACCCCTCTACCCAGCTCACCCTGCTGCTGCTGCTGCAGCCCCCCCAGCTCCTTGGCCCTGCCCGCCATCAGCTGCCGTCCATCACTCCCTGCCACCCCTGATCGCTGCCACGCCCCCTGCCACCACCACCCCCCTGCCACCGCCTGCTGCTCACCCATGACTAGGACCATAAGGTAGGCCTCCCGAGGAACTGCCGCCAGGCTGATGGTGCCTAAACCCACCATGCCCACGACCACAGGCGCCAGTGCCACTGTCGTGAACAGGCCCATGTACCTGCACAACACATGCTCCCAGCCATGCCCATGTGGCGGCTGACCACATGGGCCCTGTGCTGCCGGCACTGCCAGCTGACAGGCTTGAGATGGCTCATGCCCTGCCCCGCCCCACCCCGCCCCGCCCCGCCCCGCCCCGCCCCGCCCCGCCCTGCCTACCCCCTCACCGCTGTCTCACCCAAAGAACAGCGCCACCTGGACGTCCTCCTCCTCCCCCGGCATCTTCAGCTTCATCACCACTGTGTAGCAGGCGTACAGGGCAGCGGACACCACCACCAGCAGGTCACCGCCCAGCACCGCCAGGCGGCCGCGACTGCCTGCATGCCCCTGCCCACTGGCGCTGGGGCTCACACTCCCAGGACTGCTCCCAGGGCTATGGAACCCCCCAGCCGAGGAGCCAGCGGGCGGGCGGAAGGCCTCTACTGAAAACAACTGGCGAATGCCTTCTTGTTCCTCCTGCTGCTCCTGCCAGTGCTGCTGCTGAAACACAAGGCTGAGAGCTGCTCCCCCTGCTGCTGCCCCCCCGGCATGTGCCCCTATGCTGTTGGACAGCTGTGCAGCCAGGCTGCGTAGTCCCAAGGGGGGTAGGGCAGCAGGGGAGGGGCTCAAGGGGGGGCTGCTGGGCCGTGCCTCCACGTCTGAGCATGTCACCAGGGCTGTGCCGGCAATGCAGGCCAGGATGCAAAGCAGCTTGCGGGCGGAGAAGCGTTCACTGCACAGTAGCAGCAGCAGCAGCACTAATAAAAGCAGCAGCGGAAGCAGTAGCTGCAGGAGAAGCAGCAGCAGCAGCAGCACCAGCAGCAGCACGACCTCATCCTGTGCTGCTGCTGCCACTTGCCAGTCAGTGAGGGGCCCTGTTGCAATGAGTACGTGTGGCATGTACAGGCCCATGTGCCTGATGCTTGACGCAAGCATGCAGTTTGTGCTCATGTAGGCAAGGTTGGCGCATAGTGGTCACGGAGCGTTGCCCTGTCACTGCCTCAACCGCACCTGAGCAGCAGCACTGATAGGCCAAAGGTGAAGAGGGAGGAGGTGGAGGACAGAATGGTGTTGGAGGTGACGTTGGTGAGGGCCAGGGAGACGTTGAAGGTGTACTGGGCAAGGAATGACAGCGGTGCGGCCTGCAGGAGAGGTTGGGAAGGAGCTGCGGGGGGATCGGGGACAATCGAGTGGCAGGGGGTGGGGGCAGGGGCAGGGCCAGGTAAAAAGGGTAGGGGCAGGGCCAGGTATAAGGGGTAAGGGCAGGGCCAGTGTAAAAGGAGCGTGGCCAGGGCCATGGATGTGGGTCAGGCCGCAGGGCGCACCCAGAAGGCTGCGCTGATGGCCTGGCGCCTAGCCTCAGCCAGGCGCACGCGGCTCTCCGCCACCCGGGGTTCAGGCGGGACAGCGCCTGGGCTGCGCAGCCCATCCTCCTCACTGCGTGCTGCAATGCGGGTGTAGACCGGACGCCTGCAGGCAGGTGGGGGGCCAGGCAGGGGTGCACACAAGGGGGACACAGGGAGGCTGGGACTGGGGCTGGGGCTGGGGCTGGGGCTGGGGCTGGGGCTGGGGCTGGGGCTGGGGCTGGGGCTGGGGCTGGGGCTGGGGCTGGGGCTGGGGCTGGGGCTGGGGCTGGGACTGGGGCTGGGGCTGGGGCTGGGGCTGGGGCTGGGGCTGGGGCTGGGGCTGGGGCTGGGGCTGGGGCTGGGGCTGGGGCTGGGGCGATGCCACTACCTGGCCCGCAGATAATCATCCAGCAGCTGTCGACCGTGGACCTGCACACACAGGACGGCTGGCTCGGTGATTTGGCTTTCAAGCTTTAGACCTTCGTGCACAAACACTGATGTACTTTTGAGGCACCGACCAGAGGTATGTAGAGTGTGAATATGGCTGTCGCCAAGTATGTGAGGAGGAATGGAGGCACCGCGTCGCGCTTTCCATCGCCATCAGCCATGAGATGTTGCGCAAGGAATGACCCTGCGATCCATATGCTCGCAGTACAGAAAATCAAGAAAATGCCAAGAGCGTGCTTTCTGCGCTTCGCTGAGGCAGCCATTTGCAGCTGCGTTGTGTGAAAGATGGTGTGTTTCCCCCACGCCCATTTGTAAGAGCTGAAGAGCGTGCAAGCGGGATCATGGGCATGGAAGCTTGTTGACACAATTGAAGACAAAAAGGAATGCACGGAGCGGCCATCCGCGGATGAACCCAGAGCCTGTGCCATACACTAGAAATGAGCAGCTGGCTACATTGAACAAGCCAGACATCAGCAACATGTGGCAGGGCCAAAACCATGAGCCGGCAGCATTGCTGAACGTGTCAGTGGCGATCCTCATATCACCGTATCCTGCCCAGCAACCTATGCTATGCGGCGGCAAGCACTGGACAATGACGTAGTTCTGGAGCCATGATGCGCTTTCTCACCCCAACGGTGTTTCAGACATTCATGATGACCCGGCGGAGTACAAACATGTCGCATTAGATACGAAGTAACTAATCATAACAGTGATAGTCATAACTCTTCACCACATTGCTGTGCCGTTGTGTTGTGATGTATAATACTGGCAGGTCTCACTAGTGCACTAGCTGAGCAGTGTCCTAAAGCTGGTGACTCCCCTGCTCAGCAGCGTGTACCACTGCTAGCAGCCACAACCCCTCAATACAGATCACACCTGTGCTCCAAACATCTCCAGCAATGACCATACATGCCCCCACAAGAGTACAGCTAGAACATCAATTCTGGCCTGTTTGTTACCTCAGGAACCACTACCAAGCGCAGCGTTCGGCATTCCACCGCCTGATCTGTAGCCTAGACACTCATGGCCTAGGTCCCTTTCCTCACAAGCCAAGGTGCTGCTTACAACGACCTTCACCATTAGAGAGTGACCTCCACACCCGTTGAGTGACCTCTGCCTCCAGCTTGAGTCGTCCAGCTGCTCGGCCAGGTCAGGCCAGGCCAGGCCAGGTCTGCCCCACCTCACCTGGTCATGAATTGGGCTGCGGCCTGGGTGGGGCCGGCTTGACGGTTGGTCCTGCTGCTGTCAGCTGCACCGCTGCTGTCAGTGAACCAGGTGATGAAGCTGCGTGCCTGCCCTGCTCCGTATGACAGTAGCGCCAGCAGCTGGCTGAGGGGGATGCGGTACATGCCATAGATGGCAGCCTGTAGCCAAGCAGCAGGCAGTGGCAGCTGGGCAAGCTTGTGAAGAGCATGCAAACACACACTCACGAGTCGACTATGGTGGCAGTGGCAGTGGTCTCCAGCAAAGTACAGGCTGGACTAGCACACGCCCACCAGGCCTGCAGGCTGGAACCCCCCGGCAAGGCAGGTGCACCAGCTGCTGCCACCCAGCTGCTGCACCCAGCATGAAGCCAGCAGCGTAAGCAGCCAGTGCGGGGTCTGATATGGTGCCCCGTAGTGGCCCCACGCATCCTGCCACAGCCCCCATGCAGCCAGGGGACCCCACAGCCAGCAACCTCAGAGCCTGGACCCAGCACTGTACCGCAAGCCGAGCGCAGCAAGCGCACCAAGGCGGAGCAGGCAGCTGAGTCCATGCGACCCAACAAGGGCAAAGGCAAGGCCAAGGGCAAGGCTGCTGAAGCCAAGCCAGCACCGCAGCCAGGCAGGTGGCTGGACAGGGACTGCAATGCAGCGCTGAACATGCAGCGCAATGGGGAGAGCAGGTGGCGCCCGCTGGAGCTGTGCTGGTTGCCAAACCTGCCTGAGGTGCCAGCCAAGAGCAAGGAGTACCTAGGCCTGGGCTACAAGCGGCTGCAAGACCAGCCACCAGCAGCAGCAGCAGCAGCAGCCTGCTGTGGCACAGTAGTGTATGTGCCCCCTCTTGAGCTGTACTCAGCTCGCAATAAGTGCATGTTTGTCATGCCAGCTCTAGGTTATAGCCCTACCACATGGGCCAGGCAATAGAGTAGGTGGTAGGCGCCCATGCCATGTGCATGGGAGCATAACTCCAACCAAACAAAGCACCACCCCTAGTGAGGGCAATTGTGGCTGGTGGTCATGGCAGGTGCACTACTCAACAGCAGTCAGCCAGCTGCATCACCACAGCGATCTTCCTTTGCGCCATGCAGGGTGTGAGGGAGTGAGGCCGACTTGCACGACCACAGCCTCACCATGAAGACGGTGACCCCATCAATGCAAGCGTCTATCTTGGTCTGATACCGGAGCAAGGTAGGCCGCAGGTAGCGCTGGTACAGGGCTCGAGCCCCCTGCAGGGATTCGCAGAGGCAGGCCAGCCCGCCAACAGACGCACCCTCATGCAACCAAGCGGCCAGAGCAGAGGCGGTGTCCAGGCTGCCATTGGACCCCGGCTGCCTTGCTTGCAGTGCCTCTGAATGACCCCATGGCTGGCTGCACTGGCCGGCTGTGGGTGGTCAGGGCATATGCACTGCCCCTTGCCATGCACATGCATGCCAGTACCCTGAAGGGGCACATGGCAGCCTGTGTGCAACTAGCTTTGACCCGCCAGGCTGCTGGCCTAGCCAGCGCACAGATGTGGTTGATATCTGAAGCAACTGCTGCTGAACCCTCCCTAGCTGACAGCAGGCTCAGGCACATGGCGTGGACCTGACCACCTAGCGCTGCTGCATGACAGCTGTGGCGCCTCATGGCTGCGCCGCAACCTGTCACACCACAGGATAGCATTGGGGCAGGTAGTAGCGCAGGGTGCAGCCCTTGCTGCCTGCGTGCCTGCATGGCAACTGGTCTAGCTGTCTAAAGCCGAGAACAAAGTCTGGCTGCAGCGCTTGCACGGAAGGTGCTGTGCTTGCATGGAAGCTGCCCCTGACCCCCTGGGCAGCCCTGACTGGTACTGTCTGCCTGGACACTCGCAGGGCCAGAGGCAAGCTAACAGCTCTCTAGCTTGCCACTGGCACCACACAGCACGCCCACTGCCACCCACACCCAGCACTACCTCTGTCTGGGGCATCTGCAGCCACAGCAGCAGCGCTAGCTTCAGATGGTAGTAGTAGGGCACCCTGCGGTAGCAGCAGCCAGTTGCAGGCAAGCTGCGCAGCTCATGCCATGGGTGTGGGGTGTCAGCTGTGGAAGATGGCGTTCCTGCACAGAGAACAGGTGCTGCTGGTGCCATTTATATTTTCAGCCTGCACTGCCGCTGCTTGATGACAGTAGGAATGTGAAATGATGACATCATTGTCAGCGGCATGTGCAGGTCAATGTGTAAGGTGCAATGATGAATTTGCATGCGGACGGACTTGGACAGCAGCTGCTCTGTGATGGGCCCCTCCACCATGCTCATGGCGGCGTAGATCACCCAGTATGTCAACCTGCACATGTAGGAAGCATGCAAGCATGAGCATCTGGCAGCACCCAGAGCACATACTAGCGGGCATGGGGCTGCATGTCCGTCCAGGGTGACCATGGATGCAGCAGGGGTCATAGTGGAGTGAGGTTGCCATTGGGCAAACACTTGCAGGAGGCTTGCGTGTGCGTTGCGTGTGGAAGAGTGTCAACACCTGTACCTCACCACTGTTCATCTTTCTTGCGGTCCTTTTTGTCTTCAATTGCCTTGAACGATTGATAGGCCGGCAGGATGACACCAACAGTAGAACTGCGGGGTCAAGGCAGTGCTGGCGTTGCATGATCTTACAAAGCCTGGAGTTGATCAGTACGTTGCCCTGTCACAGCCGTTGACGTGGATATGCTGGCATGGCATTGACTGGTCTGGCACACAGTTTCCTCACCATGCTCCCCTAAATATGACTGCTGAGGATGTAGGCTCCAGCAGGAGCTGCAGGCCAACCTGTGGACCAACATCAGCAGCAAGCCAGTTGTGACAATGCATGAGAGCCAACAGTGAATTCAAGAGCTACATGCATGTGTGCCGCTGATGCTGGACAGATCGCAGGCGACCCAGGTGAGCTGGGACTGCAGTGGGACCCCTGCTGGCTCTTGTGCCTTGGCTCTTGTGCTGAGTCGTCCTGGGTTGTCGCAGCATCCCACTCAGCTGTGCACACACTTGGCTGCGGCACAGGGTCAGCCCTGTCAGCCTGTCAGCCTGTTAGCCTGTATGATTGCCTACTTCTAGTCGTAGACTGAACAAGTATGTCAGCTGGGGAAGGGGGCGACACCCTAAACGGTACCAGTACCAGTACAAGTGCCCTACACCCTGTTAACCCTAGTTACCTTTTCCAACATCGGCAGCATCAACGCCATCCGCGACTACACCTGTAGGTTCGCAAGCATGGAGCGGGTATCTGCTGGATATAGCTGGTTTGACTTTCACACACAATTTCACAGGCTTTAGCCCCTCTCCCGCTCTAACTCAGGCGCTCCCAACATTCAAAAAATGGCAGTAAACCGACCCCTGGTAGTAGGACGGCTGTAACTCTGCACTCGCTGCGCCAAATTTAATGCTAGCTGGCTCAGTATGTAGCCAACCCAGCCAGCTACCTTTCACCCATCCAGAATAAACATACACCGAGTAGGCCGTGCACAACAAAGCATCAAAGTTAGTGATTCAAATTTGGGCCGTTGTGGGCCATGCAGTCATCGCTGCGACCGCCCGCGTCGCTTAGGCTGCTCTACACGAGCACGCGCATCAGCAGCAGCAGTCGGATCGGAAAGCGGTTGCGGCAATGTGGCAATGAGCCCCCCTCCCCCCCATACCTAGAGGGGAATGCCACAGCTCGACCATTTGGACTTACAACATGCTACTTACTAGGTTAAGCTCATCTACGACATTGTTACAAACGCTCATACTCAGCTAAGCCAAAAGCTCACTTTGGTCGGTGACCCCCAACTCCCTTAGCCGAATTCAGGGCCAGGGCCATGCAGTCAGTCACACAACACCACACCATGACCGAATCTGGACTCGTCTCCTCTGAGAGTTATACTCCCCTACATGCCATCCACCTGCGTGCAAAGTTTCATAGCTCAACAGCCACCCCACAGCCCCGTGGCCCTGATTCTGCTTGGAGAACATGCTGTCACTTTGAAGATGTTAAACTGATAGAGGCCTAGGCTGTTTAACGTGCGGTTTATTTCAACAAATGCGCCAAGGGGTCAAGAACAAACATTTTGTGGCCGTTTTCCTGTGGGTGCAACGGGTGCAACACAGTGAAGGACATAGTGGAGGAGGGGGGGGTGTAACCCGGTGATACCTCAGTGTGCGCCGACCCAAATGGTGTATTCAGCGGAAGTGAGCACATCTATTATGTTTCATTCACCCCGTCTAGGCGCCCTGCACGCCCGGCAGGCATCGCGTTGGGTGTTTGCCGGACATTCCATTTGTGCACAACCAGCTCACTACGCTAGGTAAATGGGGTCACAGCGATGTGGCTCACCGTGCCAAGGAGACTCGTCTCGCCGTTGTGATTTGTTCGCGGGCACATGTGGCAGTACGCGAGCAGAGACTCCAATGGCTTGCGCTGATGGTCAGATGACGGGAATTGATCTGCGGCTACCAATGTGATAAACGCTATCGAAAACGATGCACTATTGAGAGAATACTTGCATGCATATTACAAACCCCATGTTGGGAGCGCCTGACTCTAACGCTATCATGCTCTCACGATGTTGGATCATATTTCTAGAGTGCGATAAAGAGGGAACAGTAGCTCTACATTACTGACCATGAAGCATGCGTGTCTAAACGGTATGCTGAGCACTACGGTTGCCTTACCCATCAATGCTTGTAGCATGCCATGCTTTCTAACAAGCAGAATCAATGTACTGGTGAGCAAGAAGGGGAGTACTGGGTTGATCCTGTGATCATGATGTTCTCATTTTTCACATTTCGGGCCGCACACGGATGCCGTGAGCAATGCCATATTGCAAGGACACCTACGCACAGCAAAAATGGCTAACGAGGACGCCTTCAACAAGATTAGGAACTTCTTGACAGAGGAAACTCTTAACCATTTCATCTCTGAACACCACCAAGAGCTTGAGGTGCTGCGCAAGGGCACGTCCACAGTGGGAGATGCGTGCAAGGTGTGCAGAGGTGCCTTGGCCCACGCGCGGCTTCGCCTGGACAGCGGATTGCGGTCTCCTACTTGCCAGATGCAAAGGAGCAAGCAGCCAGGGTTTCGTCGCGGCAAATATCAGATCAACTTTAGAAGGCTTAGGCATTCATGGGTCCAGAAACTGCGTATTACGTCTCAGTCGCTGCCATCTACCCAGTGGCGCACCAGTGGGGACTGACGGTTGCGATACAGTCAGCAGATCCTCGCTGCAGCCCTGACTCCTGCGATCCTGGCACACAGCTCGCGGCGCCGCGGGACATTGCTCAGCACGCATCTGCTTGTAGCCGCCGCATCTGCAGAGCCGCATGCGAGCCCGCTGGCCGTTCATCAATCTTGCGTTTCTGTCATGCGCACCCGCAGCTGCTGTCGGGTCAGACCATCTTGTCAGCAGCCATTCTCGACGAGGATGGCGAATACCTGGGCGCCGTCTCAGTGCCGGACATTCTGCGCGGCCTCGTGCGCAGTAAGCAGCAAGGAAGGAGCAGCCAGCCATCTAGTCTGCCGAGCCATATGAGTACATCATGCCTCTTACTGAATACAACAAGCATCACATGTCTGGCTGTCATCCTGCCCCACCCTGCCCACCCTGCCCACCCTTGCATCACCTCTTTGATATCCTTCCTGCCGTGTGCCTACACCATGATTCCCCGCCCTCCCTCACCAGCTCGTTCCTCCACTGTCCTGCTTTGCAGACCTGGAGGCAAACCTGGGTGAGGGGTACTTGGACAACTTGTCTGGCGTGTCTGCGGAGGAGTTGAATGGGCTGGGAACCTTCTATGCCAGCAAGCCTGCCGCCAGTGTGTTGCATGGTGAGGTGGGCCCACTGCCAGCAGGGGGAGGAGGAGGGGAACGGGCACCTGGGTCTAGTGACCCCCAGCCATTGGAGCCACCCTGGCATGTGTGGGTGGACAGCTCCCCCGCATGGTCTGCTGCCAGGCTGCCAGGCAAGCTTGTCTGGACCCTGGCGGCAGTCATGCTGCCAGGAGTTGGGCAGCAGCTACAGGGTTGTGTTCGGGCTGCACTTGAGCCCTGGCCTCACTGGCCTGCCCCTGCTGCCCCTGCTGCTGTAGAGGCTGATTTGTGGATGAAGGGTGACGCCGCCACCACCCTGATGGCAGTGTTGCGGGAGGGCTTCCAGATTGAGCAGACGCGTGTGCACCACCGCATCTACGTGTGCGACCCTGCCAAGGTGGGCGTGCAGGCCAGGCAGCCATACCAGGCTGGCATCTACAACGGTGTGAAACCAGCGTCGTGCAGCACGTTACGCTCCCCAGCCAATGGCATGTACCTGGTTCTCCCTGGCCCTCTTCTACAGCTCTTGGGCCCTGGCTTCACGTCACCTGACCCTGACCCTGCGACCCCTGGCTCTGATCTTGAAAGCCTTGGCTGCCGCCCTTGCCCCTGCACCCTAGGCGTCACATCATGTCAGCACCGGGGCAGCCAATGGCAGCGCCCCCGCCCCCACTGTGGTGAACATCCCCCTGGGCAGTGAGAAGGAGGGCGCCAGTGCCTGGGTGCCTACTGACGTGGTGACCCAGCTGGACTTTGTGAAGCTGCTGGCGGAGAAGGGGCTGGCGCAGGTGGAAGCCACCGTGGAGGAGCTGGGGCTGGCCAAGGTGGGTGAAGACCAGGAGGCATCAGCAGGCCAGGGGCATCAGCAGGCCAAGAGGCATCAGCAGGCCAGGAGGCAGTGCATGAGGCAAGGCGGGTCAGGGGTGGACAGCTCAGGGTGGCACATGGTGGTAGAGGTGTCGGCAGGGGTGGCGCAAGGGGGGTGTGAAGTCAGGGCCTGGCTCAAGTCAGCGATTGGTCGTGGTGTCGGGCCACTGCCGGGATGGGGTAGGAAGCAGGAGGCAAAGTGCGAGCAGGCATGGCTTCAAACCCTGGTCCTCCTGTGTGGTTGCGTGTGCTGTGGGGTTGTTTGCTGTGCAGACAGTGGTGAGCACAGTGACTGAGGACACCCCTGGGCTGACAGCTTTCCACCACATGGCCATGGACCTAAAGAGGTGCGCAGCTGAGCCAGCGAGGGGGAGGGCGTGGGCCACGGGGTGGACAGGGGTGCGGGTGCCAGTGCCTGGGCCTTGTGCAGGGATTCTCACCAGCTGGGGCTGGCGAAGCTGGCCACACATCCTGCCAGCCCCTCCCAGCATATCCTGCACCTGTGCCCATGGAGCCCATGGCAGTGGTATGCGCAGTGAAGTGCTTGGCCCTCAAGGGTTGAGGCGCAGCCAGCAAGTGGTATGTGTGCTCACCTCTTCCCACCACATGGTCCAGCAGGCTTGTAAAAGTGGCTAGCACCCTCACTACCCTCACTACCCTCACCGCCCTCACCACTCTCACCGCCCTCACCACCAGCAGCACCAGGAGCACCCTCACCGCACCACCAGTGTCTAGTGCATGCTGGCTCAGCCCCAGGGGTGCAGCTGCTAGTCGCCAGCACCGTTCGGCGTCCTGTATCTGCACATGGCAGCTGTTGCTGAGTGCATGCATACAAGGGAGTGTGCGCTTGTTTGCACCTTCCTGCAGTGCGGTGGGTGTAGTGGACAGCAGCGGCAAGCTGGTGGGCAGCGTGGCGGTGGCTGATCTGCGGGACATTGCGCTTGACAACCTGGGGGTGCTGCTGCAGCCTGTGTCCAAGGTCGGCACTGGGAGTAGCTGCCTGGAAGGCCATGCCCACCGTTGGTGCCACTGCTGCTTTGCTACTCCTGAAACTGACTGCTAGGAGCAGCTGCCCTGCTCACTCAGCCCAGCTCAGCTCTGGCACACCTTTGCCAGCCTGGTGCCTTGACACGTGTCACTGCAGCAAGCAGGGTCCTGGGCAGGCCAGCCTGACCCACTACAGGTTGCACCCCAGCAGCAGCAGCAGCAGCAGCAGCATTATATGGTATGCGCCCTGCCAGTGCACCCTTTTGCGCACAACCAACCCCAGCCCTGCTGTATGCTCCGACTTTGGCGCAGCTGTTGGCGGATGGCGTGCTACCCAATGCGCGCCTGGACGTAGTCACACCTAGCACCACCTTCGCACAGCTGGTCGAGAAGCTCAGCAGCCAGCGTCTGCACCGCGTGTACGTCGTGAACGCGGATGGCGGGGCGCAGAGCATCATCACACTGACCGACGTCCTCCGTGTTGTATCTGGATGCTCCATTCCAAAGGCAAGCAGGCATTGAGCAGCCAGCAGCAGGTGTATAACGCGTTCGGGGATATGGTCGCGGAAGGACGCCGCAGGGGTCGGGAGGGCGTGCGCCGCATCTGTTGTACATCAGCCTTGTGCGCTTTGCCCCTCGCAGGCACGGCGCTCTTTAGACATTCAGCGCGAGCACGAGGAGAAGAAGGCGCGGGAAATTGCTCTGGCCAACGGCGACGCGGACGAGGACGACGACGAAGAAGACGAAGAGAAGGATGAGGGTGCCACCGCGGCGACAGCGCCACCAGCGACTGCAGAGACTGTTGTTCAGGCATAGACGCTGGCAAGGTAGCAGCGGACACTGTAGCTCAGGGGGGTTGCACAAATGGTAGCAGTCCTGCGTTGCGCATTTTGCGTGCACGGAAACGTGCTCAGTGCGTCGAGGGACGCGGGCCCTGATCGACAAGTGCAATGCAAGGATGCGCGGATCACAGACTTCGGAGCTGCAGGCTGGTGTTGCTATAGACCGGTGCGCTTACACAATACGTAATGTGCATGTATGATGCACGTATTTACGTGGTCGGCAAAGACCGTGGTAGTGGTGCATGTCCCACGCATAGTCCCTTGTCTTAAACCGACGGGTGTTTGTAAGTTGTGAGTACCCTCCTGTGACCCTCGCTGTTGTGAGCACAACCTGCATATACATCAATGCTCCAATGGCAACAGCTCGGCCAGCACGCTCAAAGTTGAAAAAGGGGCTAGAACAACATGGAGGGAAAACATGCATGCATGCATGTATTATGTGCATACATGCATGTATGCATTGGTATTATTCATGCAATGCTAAAGATGCGGGTCTGTAGCGCTTGCATTACATCTGCAATGTAGCTAGTAGTTGGCAACAGCACAAGGCATGGCACAAGGATTGAAGGTTGACCCATTTTCTTTCCCGTTTCCCGACACCCAAGGAGCAGACCTGTTCGGCCCCGACGCTTTCACACCGTTCTCAATAGATGTCAGCCCGCTACAGAAATTCTTACTCACGCTCGCACGACAGGTCGAACAGCTGCAGGCTGACAATGCTGTGCTGCGCGAGGAGCTGGCTAGTCTGAAGGTGAACTCCCGAACCTTTGCATACCCCGACACATGTACACATTTGTAACTGCTGAGGGACCCCCCCTGCAGATAAACAAGCGTCTGGAGATTCTGGAGGCTGGGCTGCAGGAGCTTGCTGAAACATCGCAGACAGCGTCTGGCTATGCTGGTGGCACATCAGGCAGCACCTTTGCACCAGTAAGGGAGTTTCCCCCACAGGCCATGCACACAGCCTTCAGAGACATGGACACAATCTGATATGTGCAAAGCTGTGTTCTGTAGGAGGGCGTGGCCAGTGCTGGGGGCCCACTCCTCAGTGGCACAGCTGCAGACAGCAGTTGGGTGTTGTTTGAGTTCAGCTCTGTGAAAGAGCGTCTCACAGCGTTTGAGAGGCGAGCTGAGGCCCTATGGCATGTGAAGGAGGGCGGAGAAGAGTTGAGAGGCGTTGTTGACCGCTTGAAAACAGACGTTGAGCGGGTGCAGGCAGCCATCACAGAAACCCAGGTGGGCACCATCTCTTATGCTTCTTCTTGGACTTGACTCAACTGACCTGCAGTGCACAAGGAGGTTCCATTGATTGACTAAGGGCTGCTGCCGCTGAGGGCTGCATGCAGGCATCATCCCGGGTGGCCCAGCAGCATGCAGAGCGCATGGATAGCCAAGCAGTAGCAACACGTGATGCCATGCATGACATTGGGGAGCGACTCAGCAAGCTGGACATCCACAACCGGCAGGTAGGGGGCAGGCAAGGTGGGCAGGTGCAGGCAGTGCTGGCAACAACTAGCCAGCCCCAGTCCAATAGGATCCATTGTGCACTCGATGCCAAGGCTGTATGGCTCCTCCAACCACTGTGGGTTCCATGCCCCTGACCTGCTAGCCTACCCAAGGTGTTTCACAGGTACATTTTGCAGCATTGCTTGCTATAGCTAGTGGGCCTGCCATCTGCACCTCAGCTCATATCTTGGTGACAGGTGAAGGTGGTGGGATATGATGGGCTGGCATAGGAGCAGGGAGCTTCTGAGAGGGCAGACTGTCTCCCACGCGCACGCATATGCTGTTTGTGAAGTCTAGTCTAGCCTGGCAGCCTCTACCAGTTGGTGAGCTTTGCAGACATTCGGGGCCTCCCATTCTGCAGCCACCACGGCATGTCCTTTGACACCTTCCTGTATGAGGGGGTCTGGGTGCAGCCACCTGTCCTGCTGGGAGTATGGACATGCAGAAGAGCCCCGATTGTGGCCACCGCTTTGCTCCGGCTCTGGCCCTAGCCCACGCATTATGATGATATGTGTCCTCTCATTGCCGTGGCATAGCAGACGTACAGTCAGCAAACACCCACCAGCCTGCTTTGAACTAATGCTCCTGCCTCAGCACTCTCTGCGGCCTGCTGCGGCCTGCTGCGGCCAAACAGGCAAGCGAGGAACGGCGCGAGGCGGCCAGCAAGGTGGAAGCGCATGTAAACAGCATCTGGGATCAGATACGGCACGTGGAGAACAGCCTCAGTCAGCGGCTCACCCTAGCAGAGACCAGCCAGGTGCGGCCAATGGGGCAGTGGGGCTGCAGATGGACTGCATCGCACAGATGGATTGGCATGGCATGATGCAGGCATATCTAAACTGCTGGTGAGCGTCCCTATCCCTAATTGTCCCAGAGCTAGACTACGACAGGGTCGGTTATTCATTATGCAAAACAGGCTGGCTGGTGAAGACCTAACTGTGAGTCTGATGTTGCGTGCTGGAGTGTGCTGACGGCCAAGGTTCAGAGCGAGGGTGATGAAAGAAAGGAAGAGGGAAGAGCCCTGACTCTAGCACCTCCTATGGCTCTGCCAAAGCTCTGGCTGCCTTGCTGTCGATTGGCTTGATCCTTCTGTTCGTCTCATTCCCTCCTGCCCAGGATGAGGCATTGCTGCAACACAGCAGACATTATTGCAAACACTTCCTCATCAAGCCAGTGTGCAACAAGTAATAATGCAGAGGCATAACCAGGTCTCCTCATAGTGGATGGTGTCCCATCTGTAGAGATTTATGCTCACAATGTTCTGTGATGCAGCCGATGGCTTCATGGCGCACCATCCCACTCATCGCTCAATGCTTCACAGAGTGTGTGTGTGTGTGTGGGTGGGTGTGGTGCGCTGCTGTGTGTGCGCCATGCAGGTGAGCACCTTGCAGGAGGTTGATGAGATGAAGGAGTCAGCCAACGAGGTGGTGGGCCGCCTGGACGACACCAAGCGTCACGTGGCCGCCCTGGAGAGCAAGCTGGAGAGCTTCAACACCCAGGTGGCTGCAGCCATCTCCCCGCTGCATACCAGGTGAGGGCTGCCCCACCCACACCACCCACACCAGGTGACCCACTCACCCAGGCCCGCGCACCCACCTCCAACCTCTGACACACCTGCTTTCGCCAAGGTGGTGCCCACCTACTCTTGACTGCCCTGTCATGTGCCCTGGGGGTTGCTGTATCCACCACGCTGCATGTCTGGCTGCACATCTCACCCCTGGCACTTGATCATATTGATAACATGACAATGCACAGCTCACAGCAGCTGCATGATTGCATTGGAAAAAACAGCCAGCATGCAGCATCTCAGCCCTCAACCTTGAGCCTTCATTGCAGTCGAACACTAATTGTGAACCACAACAAAACGGTGTTTTGTCTGTGGTGTTCCCATGCTCATGGCATGCACATGGCAAAGACATGGCATACACATGGTCATGGTCGCCTACCACCTACACTATTGCCTGACCCCGGAGGGCTATTGTGTAGAGTTGGCATGATAAACATGCACTAAGTGTAAGCTGATGACAGCTCAACAAAGAGGGGCCACACACTACTGTGCCACAGCGGACTGGGTCTTGGGTGGCTTGTCTCGCAGCCGCTTGTAGCCCAGGCCAGGGTACTCCTTGCCCTTGGCTGGCAGAGCTCCCTGCTCTGGCCACCAGCACAGCTCCAGTGGCCGCCACCTGCTCTCCCCAATGCGCTGCATGTTCAGCGCTGCGTTGCAGTCCCTGTTCAGCCACCTGCCTGGCTGTGGTGCTGGCTTGGCTTTGGCACCAGGTGTGCCCGCAGCCAGCATGTAGCAGCCAGCAGGGGGATGTGTGGGACAGAGAGTAAAAGTGAGATGAGGGTCGGCACCCAAACTGCCCCACACTCCACTATGGGGAGGACGCCAGCTGAGTACCACTCAGGAGGCTGGGCAGGGGCAGCATTGACATGAGTGCCACTTAGGAGGCTGGGCAGGGGCAACATTGACATGAGCGTGTGTGCATGTATACTGCCTGCAGCCTGGAATCAGTCCAGGTGCAGCTGGAGGAACTGTTAGATAGCTAAGAAAAGTAAAAGCTTGTCAGATAGCTAAGAAAAGTAATAGCTAAGAAAAAGCTGAAAATTAAGCTGAAAATCAAGACCAACAAAACCAATCAAGCAGCCAGCACCAATACCTAATACCCTACCCCCACCCCCTTGCGAGGGTGGTGCGATAGATGTTGGCATGAAACACATGCTCTGATGAAAGCAACAGCTCAAGCATTGCCTAGTGCACACACACACTCCCAGGCATTGCCTCACTTTGCATATGCATATGTACTGCCTGCAGCCTGGCATCAGTCCAGGTGCGGCTAGAGGAGCTGTCAGAGAAAAAACAAGACCGCAGCAGCGCGCTGACAGTGGACGATGTGAACGCTGGGGTTGCCCGCGCCATTGACCACACGGACCGTTGCGCAAACAACATCGCCAAGTCCATTGCAGGTCAGGACCACAAGCTGCGATGGCTGTTGAACTCATGCCTGTCTGACATCCTTCACAGCTTGTATTCTCACTCAAGACCCCCTTCCTTGCGGCTGCCCTGCCTCTGTGCAGCCATGGAGGAGCGGTTGGAGGGGCTGAACGACAGCAAAGCCAACCTGTCAGATGTAGTGCTGCTGGTGGATCTGGAAGCCCTCCTGGCAGCACACAGCGAGCAGCTGGATGGCAAGCTGAGCTCGCAACGAGATGGCATTATGAAGGTGAACAAACAGGGGCTCACAACTGCCCAACACACCTCCACCCATCATCATTACACAACTCCACCTATCATCATTATCCACACATTATCCTACAGTCCAACAAAACTTGTCCAACAAGGAAGAACATGTTTGACTGTGGGTAATCTCACTCAGCTACTACAAACACGTTGTAGCATCCTCGGTCGCACCCTTGATGACTACCAACCCCACTCCGGTGGCACTCGTTCCTGGGGCTAATCCCCCTTGACCACTGGGCACCTCACCAAAACTAACAGCTTAACGCTGAGAAGGCTACCAGCCCGTTGAACTAGCAAACAGCCCTAGAGTGCGCCAATGCTCTAGGGCTCAGGTAGGGAGGGAGCTCCACTAGGAAGCTCCACAATTGCTACGAGGTTTATTAATCGCTGATGCTCAGCGATACTTGCAAGCACAAAGGGACAAAGCACAGTGTGTTGGGCAAGGGCAAAGTGCGGGGCAACAAGGGCAAAGTGCGGGGCAACAAGGGCAAAGTGCGGGGCAACAAGGGCAAAGTGCGGTTCTATGCGACAACAAGTGCGGGGCTATGTGCGAGGCAACAAGGGCGGGTCTATGCGGGCTATGCGGGCTTACCTTTAAGAGGTTAAGGGCTCTAGCCAAGGCCCTTGGCAAGAGATGCCGTATTGCGTAGCCACGTCCCATCTTGTGCACTGCGAACATAAGCACGAGCACAAACAGTGTATTTAGTGCGGGGCGAACACAAGCAACACAAGGGGCTGATGTTGGTGCGCGGCTTACCTTGGGTGCTTGTAAAGCATCTCGCCACACCGGTACGAAAGATTTGGGGTCCAGCCAGCCAGTACTCGGCGCTGGCAGCATTGCCTGCGCCGAGTAAGAGACCGAAGTGAGGCACACGGGGCCATTTTATATTGTCCGATGTCACACTGTGCGCTGGCCGTCCTTTGACAGCCGTTGCATTTGATGACACGTCCTTAGCTACTAGTTCGCTACTAGTTAGGTCCTGCAACATTAAACCTGCAACGGAGACATCAGCGGAGTCATGCTTACAGTGCGGCGCAGCACAACCGCCGCATACCTCACTATCACCCCAATCCCCACCCAACATCTAGGCGGCCTTAGTGTAGCGGAGACATCAGCGGAGTCATGCTGCGGAGACAGCTTACAGTGCGGCGCAGCGGAGCGCGTCACGACGTTATCCTACAGGCTAGTGCTACGAGTGCCATGGCTTAATGCACAAGCAAAGGTGCATGTAAGTGGTCTAAGAAGGCGAGGCTGCACTCTTTGAAATGACAGTGCTCTAGAAGATCAACCGCTTGACCCATTATCCTACAGGCTGCTGAACTGGGTGCCCACCCCTTAGCCATGATGGCTCATGACCCACCCTTGACAGCTACATGACACTGGCAGGACGGGCAGCACATAGACTACCAACCTATGCCTATCAGAACCGCCCTGCTACCCTGATTACATCACGCATTATGGGTTATATAATTGCATGCATGAATGCAATGTATAAATATAAATAACAACAGTATAGTTGTGCTACGAGTGCCATGGCTTGATGCACAAGCAAAGGTGCATGTAAGTGGTCTTAGAAGGCGAGGCTGCACTCTTTGAAACCACATGACAGTGCTCTAGAAGATCAAACGCCTGACATAACTGCAGCACCCCATCAATGCGCTCAGGTGGTCAATGGCAAGGCCGACCACGAAGAGGTGGTTGGGCTGGAGGGTCGGCAAGCGCAGCGCATGGGGGCTCTGGAGGCTGCCATCCTCAAGGGCCTCCGCACCATCAGTGACAAAGTGTCCGCTGCACTGGCCCACAAACTGGACCTCGACAAGTTCTCGGTATTCAAAGTCCAGGTGTGCGTGTCATAAGGGCGGGTGCTGGCATGGGTATAGCCTTTGAACGGCTCCACTCGTGTCTCTTGCGCTTGTGCCAGGCCGCTAACGGTTCCCGCACCTGCCTTACCCTGCCTGCACAGGTGCGCGCCATCTTAGCAGATGTAGAGGATCGACTGAAAGACTGGTCGCCTGCGGCCCGCGGGATGAAGTCGCCGTTAGACGGCTCCGGCGCGATTGGGGCCTCCAGCTGCTTGTGCTGCGACTCACGCGTGCGGAGTGTCCGGGACCTGCAGGTGCGAGGCTGTGGCTGTGTGCTCTGTGGTGTCTCCTGCGCGCCCGCATCCATGGTGCGGACGAAAACCTGTGCTCGGACAGGCGAGGCGGCGACAGCGCCACCTTGCTTGCTCCGCATCCTGTCATGCAGATGATGGGTTTTGGTGCGGCAGATAAGGTGCTCAGCCCCGAGCGGCTGCCGCTGGCCGACTCACTGCTGCCTGCCATCAACAAGCCAGTAGACATCTCTGCCTCAATGAACGCCAGACTGTCGAGACGTCGCGCAGAGTCAGGCCAACTGCTGCGTTCCTCTGGTTCGCCTCAAGTGACGGAAGCGCTGCCCGGTATGTCCATATTGTCACACCCACTGCCAGTACCTGCCTCTGTGTTTCATGGGAGAAGCTTACACGACAAAGGAAAAGACAGGAAAGTAGAGAAGACTGCACCGGACAAAACAACTCCAACACCAACAAGACACTTACCCCACAACCAAGGCCTGATGTGTAACACCTGTTCTGCCAAGTCGCCCTCAGACCCAAGTCCCAAATGTCTTCGTCACAAGTAGCTTGTGAAGCTGCCAGGATGTGAACCCTGTTTGATCGCGCTCTGAACACTGCAGTCCAGCAGCAAGCGTACGCCTAGCAAAGCAGCATACACTGAACAAACCGTACCTTGTGGCGGTCAATGTGCCTGCAACTGTAGCCTTGTTCACGTGGTGCCCCTTGCAGCCATGCCACCTGAGGCAGGTGACGGCGGTGTTGCACCTACGACCTGGATGTCCCAGATTGACCCCACAGCCCTGATGGGCTCCCGGGGAGAGGTGAAAGGCCGGCCACCCATAGCCCTCAACACCTCCCAGCCCAACCCCCAGTTGAGCAGTCCCGGCGGCGCTGCTGCCACCCACTCTGGGTCTCGCGGCTCTGGAGCTGTGGGCAATGCCCTGGCCTTACCGGGCAGCAGCACCAGCCTGGATTCCCGAGCAGGGACCGGGGCAAGGGGCAGCTCAGGGGTGGGCATGAAGGTGGACGTGACCACCATCAGCGGGGAAATCGCGCAAGGCCGCATCCCCTCCACACGAGGGGTTGGCCGAGGACCTAGCAAGTGAGTAGTGGGCGGGCTGTATGCAGACACCTGTTGAAGCGAACTGCACTTGCTATAGCCCCTACAGAGCTGAGTGGGTGTGTCATCCCGCCAGCAGCTCGAGAACAGACCCGAGCAACATGGAAAGACCCTGAGGCTTTGCCTTGCGGCTGTGAATCGTCACCCCTCACCTTGAATATCACCCTGAGCTTGTCGGTGCGGTGATGCGCATTTGATAGCTGCATGATCACCCTAGCAACATGTCTCTTATGTCTCTTATGCCAGGCATGTCTCTTATGTCTCTTATGCCAGGCATTATGTCTCTTATGCCACTCTTATGTCTCTTATGCCAGGCATGTCCACCACGACGAGCAGAGTGTGGCTGCTGGCTGACATCCCAGCTGGCAGAGCCTACCTCAGTGATCATGCTTCTCCTCTGTCACCAGATGTCGCTGTTGTATGGCATCGCAGCAGCTGCAGCAACTGTATCAAGCTATGCCTCGTCAACCCCACCTCCACCTCACCCGCTGTCCAGCTGCACATGCACCACCACCTCCCAGCTAGTATTACCCCATGCCGGCTTGCTGCTGTGCTGCTGTGCTGCTGCGCCACATGCACCTTCCTTCCGGCCCGCCCACCTGCTTCGTAGGGTGCAGCGTTCGCCCAGTGACAACCCGGTAGCGCCCTGGAACACGCAGCCGGGCAGCCCCTCCCTGGAGCTGGCGCTGGACCTCATGCCGTCCCAGCGCCCTGCCCTTCAGCCAGTCAGCGAGGCGCAAATGTAGTGACGCAAGCGCGCTCCAGCCGGGCGCACTGCACCCCCGCAAGTGGCGCTGCCAGTTGCCAATTACAAGCTGGCTGACGGTCACAAGCTCGTGTGGTCATGACAAGGCACACTGCTACTAGAGGCACAGCGTCAATGAACGGGGTTGGTCAGCATTGTATGTTGGGATATCTGTTGCGTCAGTGGGATATGTTGGCAGCTACTACTGGCTGCTCCTACTAGCCGACAATCCCGGCCGCCCGCTCCAGGCTGCCACGTACAGTTGTGATGATGTGGCTTACACCGCTTAAGCCGTCAGCCGTTAGGCTGCTAGGCCGCCCTCCCCCTCTAGGGGTTCGGGACTTTCTGTAACGCATTTCATAGCAAGGTGCACAAACAAAGGTGCACATGGGCTCAACATGAAGTCATGCAAGTTCTCATTATTGTTCTGTAAAGTCACGTACAGTTGTGCCTGCTGACTGTAATTACGTGTTGTTGGTGATGGTGTGTTGAGGCTGGTGGTGGTGGGCAGGCTCGGAAGGGGAGCGAGGAGAGCGGGCACAGTTGCCCGCGATGGGCTGGGAGAGACAGGTCCAATAAGTCCAATCGTAAGTCTAGCGATGTAAGTCCAATCGTAAGGCGTGAGGGTGGGGACAGTCGCGAAGTGCCGTCTATTACAAGGCGCGATGAAGTGCAAGAAGCGCAAGGGCGCGGATGAGCCTGAGCAGCCCAAACCCAAGCAGCACAAGCCTGACAAAGTGGGAAAGCCTGACAAAGTGGGCTGGGTAGGCCCTGTCTCAGCAGCCTAGCAGCCGGCCCCTCTGGCAAGGTGGTGGAGAGGGCCAACAGCGGCAGGCCAACAGACAGGGTGAGAGGCAAGGAAGTGAAAATGGATGAGTTCCGCACCAACAGGATCAATTCAGCTATGAACAGGCCCAAGCCCTGTGAGGAGGAGCTGGACCGCAGCAAGCCCACTCGGCCTGAGGGCTGGAAGCCCCAGCCAGATCAGGTGCAGCACCGCTTGTTGCGGTCAGCCTGGAGCAAGCGGTTTGAGGCGCCAGTGCGGGGGCTCATGTGGTGCCCTTGGTTGCACCAGACACCCCTGGTGACATTGGCAAATGGGTGGACAGGGAATGCAACGCAGCCCTCAACCGCCAGCGGGCTGGGGAGAGCAAGTGGCGCCCACTGGAGCTGTGCGGGTGGAAAGACCGAGCAGCGGCTCCTGCCAAGGGGCAAGGAGTACCCAGCATTGGGCTTCAAGAAGCTGTGAGATCGAGCACCCAAGGCACAGGCCCAGCAGCCTGTAGCACAGTAGTATGTGTGCACTAGGCAATGCTTGAGCTGTTGCTTACATTAGATCATGTGTTTCATGCCAACATCGATCGCCCCACCCTCACACGTCGGACATTTCCCCCCCCGCCGATCCCGCCTCGATTGCGGACCGACTAGGGGGACCGACGCCGACTGACATCGGCCCAGTGTGTCGATGGGGTAAGCTGTCGATTCGATGGGGGTATCGATTTTTGTGATTTCGAGGCGTGATCGAGGCATGTTTTAGGCATGGTCGAGGCATGTTTGAGTCATGTTCGAGGCATGTTCGAGGCAGTTTCGAGTCGGCTCCAACCATCGATTCGATGGGGGATCGATGCAGGAAAGTCATCGATGTTACACTGGCTTATTGCCAAAGCACAAGATGTTATGCCAAAGTACAAGGCCTAGTGCCAAAGCACAAAGCCTACATCCAAAGTAACAGGCTTGCTGCAATGCCATTGGGCATGCTTCTAGGACTCAAAGCCTGCTGGTCATGCCATGCAGTGCGGCACTAGTACCCTTGTGAGGTGTGCCCTGTGGGCTGTGGGCTCAGCTATAATCCCTAGCGCCCCGCAACACAACACCAACAATAACACCACCACCAAGGCCAACACAACACCACCACCACCAACAGCAACATGACCAACGCAACAACACCAACAACAAGCCATGTCGCACACCAAGCACGGACTGGCAACCACCCAAGTGCTTGGCTTGGCTTGGCTGTCCCACTGGCTTGGCTGTCCCCTTGAGAGAGGGATGGGATGGGTCATTGTTGTGTGGGCATGGCATGGCTAGTGAGGGTGGTGTTGGCTGCTACTACTAGCGCTGGCTCCAGGCTGCCCGCTCCAGGCTGCCCGATGGGGTTGGGGGGAAGTAGACGGGGTTGCGGACTGGTGGTAGTGGTGGGACAGCAGAGGGACGGAGGAAGAGGCTTAGGGGCAGGAGGCCAGCTGGGCTGGGTGTCAGCTACTTACCGGCAGGTGGTTAGCCACTTCTTAGAGGGGTAGCCACTTCTAGATTGGGCAGGGAGAAGAGGGACAAGAGGGGGCTTCCTCCTGGCTGCTGGGTAGGGTAGGGAGGGGACTTTGATGTCGGGGGAAAGTGAGGGGGAGGGGGGAAATGGGGGAGTAGGAGACTTGGAGGTGTTGGTGATGGGACAGGGTAGGGTTAGGGGGAAGGGGCCAAGGGGTTGGAGTGGGGGTGGTAGTAGTGGGAAAGGGGGATGGGTGTGACCATTAGAACCTGCAGAAAAACAACGGCATGACAGCGGTCAGACTAGGTAAAAAAGCCACAAAGTTGCAAAGGCTAGCCACTCACCACTCACTCACTTCCTAGGTTGAGTGTGTGAGGGGGGGATGGGGTTGGGTGTGGGACGAGGGGGGTGGGTGCTGCTCATGGGTGCCGCTCATTGCTGCCGCTCATTGCTGCCGCTCATCGCTGCCGCTCATCGCTGCCGCTCATCGCTGCCGCTCATCGCTGCCGCTCATCGCTGCCGCTCATCGCTGCCGCTCATCGCTGCCGCTCATCGCTGCCGCTCATCGCTGCCGCTCATCGCTGCCGCTCATCGCTGCCGCTCATCGCTGCCGCTCATCGCTGCCGCTCATTGATGCCGCTTATAACTGCTCCTGGCTGCTCTTGGCTGCTCTGCCAAGCTGCTTCCCTTGGCTGCACTTCATGGCTTCCAGCTTACGACTGGTCCTGCGCTCCAGGCTCCTTCAATTCACCTCCAACCCAGTTCACCTGCAAGCAACCCATGCCACACATTCTTCCCGTGCTTCTTCCTGTGCTACTTGGCATAGGTTGTGGAAGCAGGCCGCGCTCCAGGCGGACGCTCTGCCTGCATTTCTTCTTCACCTAAGGCACTCCACATGTGCCACAAAATCGATGAGCGCCACCTTGCTCCTCACAGCGCACCTTTCCCTGGCATTCTTTCTCCTCGCTCCTTTCGCTCGACCTGGTCGCATGCCTTCTATCGCTGGTGGCGAATCGATGGTGGCGTGTTTGGTCCGGGCTGCTGCTGGCTGGTCCTGGCTGCTAGCTCATCCTGGCTGCTAGCTCATCCTGGCTACTGTGTGCTGTCCTTCGCGATTCTTTCGCTTCCCTTCTTTCGAAACCTGCATGCAACCTGAAAGTACAATACATCCGTGTTACATAGATGGCCTGCTGGGTTCGCACCACCTCTAGTGTGTTCAATACGTTGCCTCAGCAAGTGCTGTGGTAAAGATGGTTGGGATACACCGCAACGACCTGAGATGCCTGTTGCCGGTCTCGCCCGTCCCATCGGTCGGCAGCTTTCAACCAGCTTCGACCGCAATCGACCCTATTTCGATGACCCCATCGATTTTGCGACAATCGACAGGTTTCGATGACCCGGGGGAAAATGTCCGACGCGCCAAGGGGGTGGGGGTAGGAAATTAGGTATTGGTACCAGCTGTTTGTCTATGACACACTGTTCGGATGACAGTTAACACAGCCTCTACCCATTAGTAAGGGAGTAATGTGCTGAAGGCTTGAGCGTGTTCATCATCATAGCAGGAGGTTAGGCCGGCTCATTCTTGCTCCTGTCCGCATCAGGGTTTTACAAGGGCCCTCACAAGTTTGTCTGTCCATGCCACAACACTACACACATTGTTGCACACAAGCTCCTTTGGATAATCTATTGGAGGGATACACTGGTCTGTCATGATCGATTTGATAACTTGCACTGTTTCTCCACACTCCTACAAATTAATCCCTGCGTTCTTCCCTGCGCTTTTGATCAACCTTGTCTGATCGGACTGAAAATTTGATAGATGGTGTTTTGCAGAAAGTAAAACATATTGTTTTTTGAAAATATTTCTCAAAAAACAATATGTTTTATTTTCTGCAAAACACCATCTATCAAATTTTCAGTCCGATCGGACAAGGTTGCTCAAATGTGCAGGGAAGAACGCAGGGATTAATCTGTAGGAGTGCATGTCAAACTCCATGTCGAACTCTCACAATGCCTGCCTACTACCTGGGCTGGGAGAGACAGGGTGGTGGGGTGGGGGTGGCTAGGGCTGGGAGGGGGTGGTAGAGACAAAATAAACTACTGCCTCAAGGGAGCACAATTGACACTTCTTATGTGCTCTTGTCTTATAGGCCGCCCGAGCCCAATGGGGCCAGCCCATGATCCTAATCAGCAGGTCAGCACAGTGTGCCGCCTTGAACCAATCACAGTGATAGAAAGAAACAACCATTTCCTCGAGAAAGCGCGACTGGACTGTATTGTGTCTGCTCCATTTTACTAGTTGGCAGCTTAGACCTAGAGGGGGGTGTCGCATTTAGGCGACAAGCGTGTATGCATACATAATTTATTTGTTTACTTCGTCCGGTAGCTGTCCGGGTTGGATACATTTAGAGCCACCTAGCATAATATTTGGCGCAGTGAGTGCAGAGTTACAGCCGTCCTACTACCAGGGGTCGCTTTCCTGTCATTTTTAAACAGTTGGGAGCGTCTGACACATCGGCAGGCATTACGTTGGGTGCTGGCAGGACAAGATGTACTTTGTCCACACCAGTGTTGTGAAATCTACAGACTTTCCTTCAGATTTTAGATGAGAATATTATCTGCAAACCTGAACGTATACACTGCAAATCTGAAAGCGCTGGGTGCTGCCCCGGTCAGTTCGCAGCGTGATGGCAGCAGCAGGAAGATTCACAAGCCTGGTCCACACAACCCCACACCAGCCTAGACTATGCCAAGCAACCATTCCAACTAGATATGACACCTGGCACATGTACCATTGCAGGTGGCTGCACTGAGTGCGCAGCATGGCGAAGTGGTCTCAGATCAGGGGCTCATGTCCAAAGATTTGTTGGTGCTCCCGCGATGACTACCACAAACTCCGTTTACAACTTGGCAGAATGTGTTTTGGAGCGGTATCTCAATCCCTCGATCATGTATTATTTATTTTATTCTTGTTTAGCTTGTCCTTTTACACAATCCCGTCACCCACAAGCCCACCCCTCACGAGTCGAACTTAGGCTGCTAGAGCCAAAAACGCAGCTCGCCGAAGTGCGACAGGCAGCTCTCTCCCTATTGAAGCATGTTCTCTCCAAGAAGCCAATCCCTGACATTAGAGCATGGCACAGCTGCTACAGGGACCAGCATGTATCATATTGAAGTCAGCTGACTAGCTCATCGAACCGCACCGCACTCCGCCGCTTGAGCTTATCACTAGGTGAGTATTGGGTATTCCGCTAAGGTTGTCGCTTTGGGTCGAGGTCTGTACTTCAGACCTGCGCTCAGACCTCCGCTTTACCCGCAGGGAGATGACTCCGGGTGTCAGGAACGAGACTTACGCGAACTGGGCTTGCCGAGAGTGCGGGACACCTGGATGTGAGACGCCACAAGTTAGGGACGGGCCATTGGGTGAGTGTTCGGCTGTTCGGCTGTCCGGCTGTCTAAAGTGCATAAATTACTGACAATGCGGCTCGTCCTAGCTTGCATGTATGTATTTATTGTTTGTTTTGATGCAGGCCCAAAAACCTTGTGCAATGCTTGCGGACTACGATTTATGCGATCCAGCAACAGACAACAGAAAAGCAGCAGCAAGCGGCGGACAGAGCCTGCACGTCCTGATCGTACGCAGAGTTTGAGCTCTGATGGCATTGGATACCTGCATGCCTCTGTGTGGAACAGCTTGGTTGACCTGCCAGGAGCCATCCAGGTTCCCCTAACCGCCGCGGCCGCATCACTTCCACTCCTGGCCACCTCCTTCACAGTGGGCCCGGCGTCGCAAACAGTGACTGCATCAGCCAACCCAGCACCCATGCAACCAAGTCAGCAATGCCAAGAAGCTGTGACAGATTCAGCTACCGTGCCACCCTGTACAGTACAACCTCGCATGCAATCGCAAGCTGGTGTCATGAGTTGCTCATCCCAACCGACTATGGCACCAGCAGCAAGTCTTGGCCTTCTCAGCCTTGTAAATGGGCCGGCAGCCGACCAGCTCTCCAACCTTGCAGCAGGTTTCATCCAGAAACTACGTGAGCAGCAGGGAAGTGCTCAGCACCAGGCATTCAAGAGAATGCGAGCATCTGGTCAGGTGGTCTTAGGGCCACACCAAAATGTCTCTGAGCCACAGCACCGTTCACTGCTCCGATCCAACAGCCTCCCGTCCCAGACCCGCCTGAGACAAATGCTGGACAGCTACCCTCTACAGCCCTGGTACTGGCCCAGGCAAGCAGGCGCAGCTGGCACTGACCTCCCCCTGCCTACCATGATGAAGGTCTCTGCTGCTACAGAGGCGGTGGGTTGTGGCTCCCCATGCATCATTGATGGCCAGGACATGACAGAGGAATGGGAGGCTGCCCACAGCCTGGTGAGCCTGCACAACAGCAGCAACTGCAGCAGCCCAGCCAGCAGCAGCCAGTTTCCTACCATCCCCTGGCCACACCAAGCACAGCAGGCCCAAGAGCAGCTGTTGCATCACAGCAGGCGCTGCAGTGGCCGCTTTCGCACCCGGCCCAGATGCCAGATGGATGCAGTGGAGGAGGACGATGGCGAGGGAGGTGCAGGCACACCCCACAGCCCAGACCAGCCCGGCAACGCCCCTGTACTAGCCCCCGCCTGCACCACCTCAGGGCTGGGTCCTGTGCACCTGGTGCAGCGTGCATATGCTCGAGGACCCTCTCAATTCCGCCTTGCCAGTAAGCAAGGGGCGGTACCTGCTGCCAGGCCAGTGGCCAGCTATGAGTCAGGGTACGCTAGCCAGGGCAGCGGCAGCTCTGGCTGTGAGGTGCTGGCCAGCTCCTGCTCAGCCCACGCACCCCAGCTGCCAGGCCCTGGTTTCCAAGCAGACGGGGCTGCAGACACCCCGGGTGCTCAGGAGGCGGCCCAGGGCCAGGCTCAGGGCGTCCTTGCTGGGGACTCGGAGTCTGGCAGCATCAGCACCCCAGAGCCGGCAGGCAGCGAGCCACAAGGGCCCCAGCTGCCAGTGCTGAACCCAGTGGCCCAGCCATCCCGAACTACTGCCCTCCTCGCCTGCGCTAGCCATGGGGTGCCAGCACTTGCGCCTCCCAACCTGTTGCTGCAGCCAGCCAATCAGGCTCACTTGCCGGCTGGCAGCTCTGCCAGCTGGCAGCCGTCACATGCGGAAGCGGTGGCTGCACCCCTTTGCACCTCGCCCCAAGCAGTCGCCCTTCCAAGGCTCTAAAGCAGCAGGTGAGGCGCATGCACTAGCAGAGCAGAGCCTGCTGTACAGTGTGCAAGCAGGACCCCTGCAGTGTGATGCAGCTGGGTGAGCTATCGTGTGTGTAAAAGGTGGTGGAGCCTTTTCTGGCCTGCTCCTGCATGGTGTTCATGACAGCCCCCAGCTTGACAAACCTCACACCATACTAGCTCAGCAAGGTACATGGGCAGGTCTTATGATTGGGGCAGGTCTTATGGGCAGTCTGGGAGTCAGCAGAGAGATGTAGAGCTACTGCAAGCCGTCCATGCAAAGTGCACCACTTTGTGGCAGCTTGCTCTCTTGTCTGTGCAGGGCATGCAGCCCCATCTGACGCCTGCGTCCGTGTAAAAGAGCTGCTCAGGTCTCATGGCCCGGGCCATCCAGTGCAACATCTCATGCATCCACCGCTGTGCAAGTGCCACTCATGGCCATGGTGCAGGCAGTTGAAGCAGCTAAGGTAGTAATCTGACAACTACAGGACTTGAACCATGCACCTCTTGTGAGGCCCAGTGGCACACTGCAGCACACTCAGACAACCCAAGGGCAGCCACCAGACTGCTTAGCAGTAAGCAAGGCGTTAGTGCAGGCTTAGGTCTCCTTGACCCATGATCACCTGCCGCACAGAGAGCGAGCTGACAATTGACAGCCTGCGGCCTCTGTTCTAGTACCTTCACCTGTGCCATCACGCCGATGCATCAGGGTCCACCCCCTTGTTCGCTTGCAATGTGCTCTCTGATCTGTGTTTCACATCTGTCTATTGGTCGTTGATCAAGTCAACGGAGAGGACAGGCGCCCGCTACTCCTGACCCCACCTAGTACAGCATGGCAGGGTAGACATCCCGGCTGCCTGGTGTAGCGCCTTGGTCAGGGGCTGGGCAGCAGGACCCTAGCAGTGCGTGATGTGTTTGATGCTGCTGCATGATGTACCATAGCAAGTGCAGGCGATGTACCACACGCCGCACCTACTGCTGGCATGCTCACCCATGTGTGGCATCCCCTGTTCTTTCAGTGTCCTGTAGACACTTGCTGCTCCACTGCTGCTGAACTGCCTAGGGTGCATGCATGAACAGCTGCTGACCACTCTGCGGCACACAGCTGCTTGGGGCTGGATCCTAGGCCAGCTGCTGACAGTGCGCCATTGCTGTGTTACTGGTGCGGCCTGGTCAAACTGAAGTGCCGTAGCCTCAAGGCGGATGCATTGTTGCACATGACTGCTTTCTTGACTTGATTTGGACGTGCCTGCTTTTGCCCTACACGCACTTTGATGCTTGGGTAATAGGAGGGTGCGGAAGAGAGGCTGCACGGTTTGGATCAGGGGTCGGAAGTGGTGGGCTGAAGGGAGGCGTGGAGATTGACATGGAGAAGCAGTGCAAGTTATCAAATCGATCATGACAGACCAGTGTATCCCTCCAATAGATTATCCAAAGGAGCTTGTGTGCAACAATGTGTGTAGTGTTGTGGCATGGACAGACAAACTTGTGAGGGCCCTTGTAAAATCCTGATGCGGACAGGAGCAAGAATGAGCCGGCCTAACCTCCTGCTATGATGATGAACACGCTCAAGCCTTCAGCACATTACTCCCTTACTAATGGGTAGAGGCTGTGTTAACTGTCATCCGAACAGTGTGTCATAGACAAACAGCTGGTACCAATACCTAATTTCCTACCCCCACCCCCTTGTGAGGGTGGGGCGATCGATGTTGGCATGAAACACATGATCTGATGTAAGCAACAGCTCAACCATTGCCTAGTGCACACATTACTGTGCTACAGGCTGCTGGGCCTGTGCCTTGGGTGCTCGGTCTCACAGCTTCTTGAAGCCCAATGCTGGGTACTCCTTGCCCTTGGCAGGAAGCCTTGCTCGGTGTTTCCACCTGCACCACTTGCCCTCCCCAGCCCGCTGGAGGTTGAGGGCTGCGTTGCAGTCCCTATCCACCCATTCGCCAATGTCACCAGGGGTGGCCTGGTGCAACCAAGGGCACCACATGAGTTCCCGCACTGGCGCCTCAAACCGCTTGCTCCAGGCTGACCGCAACAAGCGGTTCTGCACCTGACCTGGCTGGGGCTTCCAGCCTTCAAGCCTGGTGGGCTTGCTGCGGTCCAGCTCCTCCTCACAAGGCTGGGGCCTGTTCATAGCTGAGCTGACCCTGTTGGTGCGGAACTCATCCACTGTCACCACCTTGCCTTTCACCCTGTCAGTTGGTCCGCCGTTGTCGGCCCTCTCCACCACCTTGCGGCAGGCCTGCAGCACGGCCTTGGCCCCTCACCTACCCCGGGTGTCAATGCGTGCGTTGCCAAAGAACACCATTAGCTTCTTGCGGGTCCCCCACCGCTTCTGGGACTCAATGGCTGCCTCCTCCTCCAACTGCATGCAACACGAGGCACACAATGCGCATGACATCCTTGAAAGGATCGGGGACATGGCACCTAGCAGGTCACATGTGAGGAGGTCATTATCATCTGTCCCTGCCCCTCCCCCCCCTACCCTTGGCACTATCACCTTCTTGAAGTAGCGCTCCAGGACCTTCTCCTGCACGCCGTACAGCCTCATCTTCTGCTCTGCCCACTCTGGCGTGCAGGTACTCCCCCCACACTGCATCCCAAGTGGCCAGGGTGACGGGCACATGCCGCTGGATGGCCACCAGGGAGGTGCCTGATGGGGTGGCTGCTGCCAGGTGCTGCAGCTCGAGCTTGACGCTGTCATTCCACCGCTGAGTGTTGCTGCGAGCCTGGATCAGGCCGCTGTCATGCTGCACCTGGCTCCTTGTTAGAAGCTTTGCAGGCAGCCATCCTCATCCCACACCCCTGAAGCTGCGCTGACTGCCTGGATGGCGCCGGGGTCCAACCCAATGCTTATCTGGGTGGCTGGGTCAAATTGGAACGCCCGCTTGTCAGCCAGGCCGCTGCCTATGTCAGCTGGAGGGCGTTTGTTGTTGCTGCTGCTGCCAGAGGGGTCTTCTGCTAGGCTGCTGCCAGAGGGGTCTTCTGTTGGGCTGCTGCCAGATGGGCCGGCTGCTGGGCCTTGGCACCTTGGGTTTGGGCTGTTTGAGCTCATTCGCGCCCTTGCGCTTCTTGCCTTTCATCGCGCTTTGTAGTAGACAGCACCTCGCGCCTGTCTCCATTCTCACGACTCTCGTTCTCGCGACTTACGATTGGACTTACATCGCTAGACTTACGATTGGACTGCGTTGGTGTGCATCTCAAGCCTTCAGTTGTTAGGCTGCTTGGTCGCCCTTCCCTCTATGGGTTTGTCCTGCCACGATGACATCTACTAGGGTGGCTAGGCGTAGGAGACATGAGGCAGTGAGCAGCAGAAGGGTCGAGTGGTGGGCGAGGCGCGTCCCGTGGGGCTACCCTGCAGCCAAGCACACCGGCCTGGCTTGCACGTGCCCAAAGTACTTCCGCGGCAGTGTGGCCACCCCTTGCCGTCCAGCTGTCGCTTACCCGCGGATGATGGAGGATGGCGCGGTGAGAATTCACCTCAGCCTGCATGGCTGGGGTCGGCTGCACATGCCCAGCCACAGAGACGGCGGCAAATGAGCTTGGGCTGGCCGCCACTGGGTTGGCTCCCTCGCAGCTGACCCACCTTGCTGGTAGTTGTTCTGACGAGACGCTGCGGCCACTCATACTTTTGTATGTAGCGCAGGCCTGGTCGGCTCCCTTGCGGCTGACGTACCGGGGATTCTTCATGGCTGTGCTGCACTCCGTGGCAGCCCCCTCCCTGGGTCCAGAGAGGCACACCAGCCAGCAGGCTGTACATCATCACCGAATTTGTCTTGGCTCTTCAAAAGCTTGCTCTCATCAACCTGCCAGCTAACTGCATGCAAAGTATCAGCCGTCAACTTGCAACGTTGCAAAGCCAGCCAACAATGTTTGTTCTAGTGCAGCCAGCAGGGTGTGGATCGTCACACTCTCAAACGTTTTTGTGTAGTATAGCACACAAACAACAAGCACTCACACCCCACCTGGCCCATCACTCAAGGGGGATCCCTCCCCTCGCCTTCTCGGTTGCCCCAGCCTCCACGGCCACCCCTGCCTCCTGGTTTTACTCCCTGGCCATCCTGACTGCTATTGCATCCAGTTCAGCCTTATCATTGACTGAGAGGGCCTGGGGCTGGGGCTGGGACTGGGCGCGCTTGCGGGGCTTGGGGCTCTGGTGCTGGGGCTGGGAGTGCTTGTGGGGCTGAGAGGGGTTAAGGGGCTAGGAGCTCTTGCGAGGGCTTGAGCGTTGTGAAGTTGGATATGACAGGGGGTCTCAGGGGTGGTGGGTCATGACCGGCACCCAGGGGCTGGGTGGGGTCGAAGGGAGGGGTTCAGTGCCTTTCTAGCACTCTGCCATAGGAGTGACGCATGGCGGAGATGGGATGCCACTATCATGGCGGTCCGCTTGGGGTAAAGCAGGCTAACCAGGCGAGCAGGCAAAGCAGGCAGACCAGTTGAACTTTGAGATTTTGGTCTCACTTTCCTATGGGCCAGCTGGCTTTGATGGCAGCGGCACCGCTGGCTGCAGGGGTGTCCCTGTCAGCCAGATGCGGAAGGAGGCAGTTAAGCTGTTCCCAGTTGGGCGAGTGGTGATGGTGGATGAATTCCGCATAAGCCGGGTCGGCTCAACCTACAACAACCCCAGTGAGGCCCTCCCTAGGGAGCCGCCAGAGTTCACAGGACAGTGTACAGCGAGGTAAAGCGATCCCAAGTCAGGGGCTTGATGTTCTCAACAAGCAACAACATCAGGTAAGCACTGGCCTGACACTGCACATGAGCATGGCTGCAACATATTCCACATGACGTGACACATGACTTGACTTCATGCATCTTCCACACCCATGTGCAGGTTCTATGACCGGGACGTGTTAGCCACGCTCAACATTCGCCGCTGTGCAGTCGGCCCAGGGCCACGTCCCACTGAGCTATGCAGACAGTGATGGGTAATACGTGTATTGATACAGGCACTACGAGAAATTACGCGTGTATTGTTTGTATCATATGAGAAGAATACGTGTATTTTTGGTATTTTTGCATCAGGCGAGAAAAAAAGTGTATTCTTGGTATCATACGAGAAAATACGTATCAGTACCGATACACGTATCGCGTACAACCCATCACTGTATGCAGATGGGACGGCCTAGTCAGGCCAAAGCCAGGCAAGCCAGGCCAGGAGTGGGTGTACGTGCGTGACAAGGGCCTGTTGACAAGTGGATAGCCAAATACAGCAAATCAACCCCAACATAAGAAGATATTGAATTCCTTGCAAAGGGGATGTGTGTGAGTAAGAGCTACAGGGTTTAGGCTAGTAGTAGACCATACGGCACACACACCAGAATGGCTGGGCTGAAGTGGACCAGTAGCCCTTACAATAGCGAGCTCGCAGCCTGTGTTGAAGTTGGGTAACCCACTTACAAGGCTGGCATCACAATGTGATTACAACTCGTTCTTTATTTGGTGTAGCGTGTGGGCTGGAGGGATGAAAAATAGGCTGGAGGGATGAAAAATATGCCTTTGAGATTTCTTGTTGACAGCAACTTTTACACATTTCACTCAAGCAAAAGCACAACGCGCGTGTCCCAATTGACGCACCCAAACCGGAGATCACCAGTGTTGCCAGCCCATTGCCACGATGGAACGAGGCCCGTTCGGACTTGAACCTGCCGTTGCGGCCCCTCGGAACCCTGACGACGCCCTCGCGGCTAGCTTCTATGCCCAGCGCGCGCAGGAGATACAGGCTGGCAGACCAGGCGAGCCAAGGTCCTCGGCACCCGTCCCGACTGCTGTAGCTATCGTCGCAGCCATCACTGCTCCTGTGTATAGCTCTGAAAATGACTTGCGTAGCAAAAAGGGAGTGCTACACAATTAGGAAGCGAGTGCTATACATTATGATCTGTTGTTTCACCTCTGTATCTAATGATGTGCTCTCACCCACCCTGGTGTCCACCTCCTGGCATGCGCCCAAACTGTCCTCAGCAAGCACCTGGCTGCACGTTGGTTGCCTCTTGTTGACCAGGTCCTGCAGCTGCTGGCTGTGCTAGGTGCCTGGAGGTCTGGTTGGTCAGATGCTCTGCTGATGCACCCCCCATGACATTGCTGCCAGAACCACCACCTGCCCACACAGGACATCTCTTGCAAGCCTGTTGGTCTTTATGTTATTCCTCCCTCCGCTGCAACTCCTCCTAC